>OX456986.1:27361519-27797541 GCA_949752695.1 Melanostoma scalare | reverse complement strand
ATATCTGGGCGGCAGCTGCGCGGCGCACTATTGTATTTTTCGACACCGAATAAATTCCTTCATAATCGGGCATGTTCCGATCTTGTATGCACATTAGTCTGTACATCAGTTGACCTAAACGACCAAGCTCTTCTGCATTTTTCAAACCGTTTTTCTGAGACTTGACTTAATTCACCAGGTATTGTCGAGAGTTTTTCGTTTTTAATAATTGCTAGTTTTTTAACAACGAACTAGCCGATATTTTTTTGTTGGGGTTTTTTGGTTCCCTAGTGCTACGAAAAATCTAAAAATCTAAAACAAATCTCCCGTGATTACCTCGAAAAAAATTACCTTTAACTAATGCATTTTGACTTCTTTGTTTCAGATGCAAAAAATTGTAGGTTTCCATTACCCCACAAGGTATGGTTCAGAGAATTGTGCTAGGTCCCAGATCTCTCCGATGTGTTTCCCCATACCCCCCTATTAATTTATTTTAGTCTCAAAGGCAGACGTATTCGGCGGCCGTCTACGGTTTTTTAACAGTACACGGACAAAACCGTCGTAATGTGAAACAGCGCAACCTGTGGCCAAATTACAGCAGTGAACGAGTTAGTATCGTACCACGTACTCTACGGGATGTGTCAAATGAAATGTCGTTCGATTACTGATGCCAAATTGTGGTACTAGACCGCTCGATAACGTATGCTATAATCCAATCCATTTTTGAAAACTACCGTTGCACATTGCAAATCTTTTAAGTGAAAACAAAACTGACAACGATAAAAAACAAACATAATTTTAAAGACTAAAAGCTTCATGCAACCCCCACACTTATTGTGCATCAGGCAGCATTTGTTTTTTACTATTTTAATTCTCTTTTTATTGTGAAATTCCCCTCCACTGATATATCCCTAGATATCCTGGTGGATGTGCGATTTCATTTAAAATTTTTTCATTCTTATTTTATTTCTGTTATGAAATAAAATGAAATGTAGTATTATCCTGTGGAATTAAAAAAAAGCTCCATTTACCTTGAGAAAAAAGAGTCCCTCCCGCCGGTAAAGTTATCCTGTGTGAACCTGGCAGAATTTTCAATGGTACTCCATCCTTATACCATTGTATTGTTGGCGTAGGTGATCCTTCGGCCTTGCAGTTTAATGTAGCTGGCTCATGACGTGGTACAGTTGTGTCTGTGGGATGTTCTGTAATCCTTGGTGGATGGGAGCCTGCAAGCAAAAAATACAAAAAAAATAAAAAATAAAATAGAAGGAAGATCTTCGCTATTTTGTATGTATATAAAGCTAGGCACCGGATGAGAGATGAGAGTATAAAATTAAAGTGTTTTAATTGAAAATGCTCACAGAGCAACAAGGGATACAGCCAAGAGAGCGTCTAAGTGGAAAATCAAAACGAAAGCCGACGCGACTAAAGCTTGATGGCTGCTGTTGCTGCTAGGTATGCAGGAACATGCGGGGTGGAAAAATTACTTATGTTGAGGAAAATTTGAAAGCGTTTTAACTTAATTTATTTACTTCAATTAAAATAAATGCATTTCATGTCGGACGACGATAGTGATGATGAGTTTAGAAATATTTCGTAGTCACTTGGTTTCAGATTGTGTTGCTAGTTTTTTTTGTTGTTATTCCCATGTGGTTGGTACATTGCAGAGTTATACACGGAATAACGGAATGTCTGATGTGTGGATAGAATGCGGTGCGAAAAGTAAAGTGCAAACACACTGCACACTGCGAGGGAAATTGTTTGCTTTGAGAATGGATTGTTGGTTGTTTATTGGCTGATTCTATTTAATTGATTTCGTTGATGAAGTAATTGAAGTGAGACTTTGAACATCCTCCATGTTGGGAGTATTGATTTTGATTTTAAAATAAATAGAATAGTTCTGTGTTTGCTTTATTTTTCATTTGATCAATGTGCATATGCAAGAGGGAAAGAAAAAAAATGTTTTTAAAAAAAATCAAAATTAACAAGTGCTGCACTCAAATGTAATCGAACTTTTTCTATATCCAAAGTAATTGAACTTGTTTCGTGGAAAGCTATGGTTTGAAAAGTAAACAAATTCAACCAACTCAAATAATGGACACTAAAATATTCAACTGCACACAAAAGAATTGAGATACCAGATTCATTACATTGAACTTTGATTCTCAAAACTCTGATTTATTTCAAATGTTAGGCAAAGCAATTTAACACTGAACACAAGAAAAAATCAATGTTGAGCTAAAAGTGCTCGGAATTGACTTGTTTTTATATTCTATGGTAAAGGGAATTTCTGAGCTGATTATAAGATTGCTGAGTTGCAAGAAAAACGTACGTGGACGATACTAAGTTTTACCAGGTCATTTCTTCTTCAGAAAACTCTTCCCACCTCCAACAGGATCTCGACAATTTTTCAATATATGGTGCTCGAAAAACAGCTTGGAGCTTAATATTTCTAAGTGCCAGTCAATTACCTTCTCACGCAAACGCATCAAATCTCCTCCCCGACTCTATCTTCTGCACAGTCAAATCATTTCCCCCTTTATAAGGGGGGAGTCTGGTCTAGAATTTTAAAGAAACAGAACACACCAAAGGATGGATGCCGCCAAAAATGTCTAAATGTCTAAACTTTCCATTCTGCGGCAGCGCCCCTCAGGTATGCCATATGATTTTACAGTTCTTAAAACTTTATACGCGTTTTTTTCGAAATCACTTTTTTTGAACTAGCCGAAGACATAACTCGAGCAAATATTCACCGATCTATACGAAATTTTGACAGTACATTCGAAATACCTTTCTCCAGAAACGTAGGTTTTTTTATATTGCATAGTTTTTTTTTAATTAACGATTTTGTCGTTTTTTTATAGAGAAAATTTTAATTTTTTGTTCAAACGTGCACCATTTTGGGAAAAAACAAAATATCGAAAAATTCCTACGTACGGCTGTTGCTGTTATTCTATAGAAGCTAGAAATTTTCGGGATTTTATTCCAGGACCAAATTTAAGGAGGTTACAACTTCGGCCATGGACCCGTCTAAGAAATGAGATGCCTCCGAAGAAATGCTACACAGCCGCCATTTTGAATTTAATTGACACCAAAAAATTGGTGTTTGTATATTAAAACCTAAATTATAAAACCTTTTTCACAGATTTTCGATTGATTCTTTTGTTGAGTAACAAAAAATTCATAAATTATGCCCATTTTTTCACGCTCTAGACCAGCGTCCCCCTTTAAGACAAATTAGCACTTGGCGTCGTGAAACGATCTTCCTACGTAACCCGATCACTTTACATACCATTTGTTCGTCCGCTTCTTGAATACGCTTGTCAAGTCTGGTCGCCTTACCAACAAGTGCACACTGCCAGAAATGAAAGCTTACAACGCCGCGCCGTTTAATTTGATTTGCTCTTCGAGGTCTTAATTGGAGTAATCCTTCAAAATAACCTTATCAAGACTGAATCAAACTTCTCAACCTGAATACGCTGAAAGATCGAAGAGAAATATTTGACATTCTCTTCACTAACCGAATCTTTACAGGTACCACTGGCTGCACAGCCCTTAACGAATCCATCTTTCTAAATACTAACACTCGTAACACCGTAACACTCGTAATACCCGCCTCTTCTATCTTCCCTCCAATCGAATCTCTTACGGTTCCAATGAATATATCTCTCGAATGCTGAGGAATGTCAATTCTCACTTCTTTTGTTTTGACTTCAATATCAGTACTCCTTGCCTAAAGCTTCGTCTCCTAAGCCCCCCAAACTAGTTAATTTAAGTCTCAGCTATTGAGTTTCTTAGTTTTAAGTTAGATTAAGAAATAGCTTGTATAAAGCCAAATAAATGAGGGTTTTGCCCTTCACCAAAATTAAATCAAAATTTAAAAAAATTAAAAATTATGCGTGGAATTATTAAAAGCAATCTATGCCTTTATTTTCAATAAATAAAGAGTCAGGAGGCTTATGGCAATCCTGCTCATGTAAATATTTAATTTTATTTTAATTTTATTTTATTTCATGAATGCTTAACAACTGTAAGATATAATATCTTATAAGCTAGTCATTAGCTGATTTAACAAACTAAAGAGCAAGATAAAGAGAAGTTAGTAAAATTGAAGCAAATTATGATACAGATTTAAATTGAAATTTTTAGTTATTTACATTTGTATAAGTTCGAAAGCGGTTTATTAATAGTCTTTTAATTCTTGTTGCGTTTTGAATTTCCTTAATATGTCGTGGTAATGAGTTCCAAAGACAGACGGAATTTGCGAAAAATTGACGCTGAGGCGTTAAGCACGAACAACGAGGATGAATCAATTGACGAGACCTTGTCGAGACCGCGAATGTAATTCTCTCAAAGCAGTATTGTGGTTGGTGCGAAATCATAATGTCATAGAGCAAAACTAGACACCTAAGTTCAAGAAACTTTTCGAAGGTCATACCCAGCAAGCGTTGAGAAAAACCGGCTAATCTATCATACCTACTCAAACCATAGACATAACGTAAGGTACTATTAGAAGACGACTTTTACGCATGCTAGCAAAACTGCAGTTACAAAATATTTCACAGCCGTATGTCAGAATGGGAATTATCAGAGTCTTAGCAAGAAGAAAACGAGTTTTAAATGGTGTGAAGCTATTAGTTACCCATAAAGCACGTAAGACCCATACACTTTGACAGCAATAACATTAATGTGGTTGTCCAAGGTCAAAGAGCGGTTAAAAATTACTCCGAGATTTTTTGCAGTATCCACAAAGTCGATTTGGGCATCTTTCAACATAATCGGAGAAAAATAATCAAGATTTAGAGTTTTCCTCGATATAACGATACATTTTTATTTCTTTGAGTTTAAGATAAGGCCGTTTAACTCGGACCATTTTGAGATTTTTTTTCTAGGTCTTTGTTGACACAAAAGACTCCATGCTCTATGAGCCCAAGAGGGCAGCTAAAGTACAATTGAACATCGTCAGCATATAAATAACTCGAACAATGGTCAAATAGAGACGGAAGCTCGTTTACGTAAATAGAAAAAAGTAAAGGGCCAAGTATAGAACCTTGAGGAACTCCTTTCACATTTGGGAGAAAATTGGACAAGCTATCACCAACTTACACTGCTTGTTTCCTATCAGTCAAATATGAATAAATCAGTTTTGTCGCACTTGGAGAAAAATTGAAGTTATGCATAAGCATATTACATAAGATATCATGGTTAACAGAGTCGAAAGCCTTTGAGAAATCATTTTTATCTAATGCATGTAATAAAGCTATTAAAAAAGAAAAACGAAAAATTTTATTTGAATAAGGGAACAAAAATCTGTAAAATATCCGCCCAAAGAAGGAGAAATTATAAGAAAATACATTGGCCAAAATTCATTGACGCTACTCAAGAACAGTTTTGCCATCACGAGAAAATACTGCACATTATTGTGATGACATTTCAAACGGACAATTTCTTCAAGAGCACTTTCCAGAAATTTAACATAACTTAACGGAAATACCCGACATCGCGGTCGAATAAAGTACTGAAACCTTAAAGATCGTTGAGCGAGTATTGGTTAGCCGACTGCGAAAAATAATAATAAAGTGATAACTAATGCGGGTTTGTCGGGGGCAAGGCAACAAAAGACGTAATCCAAAGAATAAAAATTCTCATGGAAAAACATTGCGACTTCTTAGAGGATTTGCATGTTGTGCTGGTTGACTTGGAAAAAGCATTCGATCGACAACCACGAGATCTGATATGGATGGCCCTCAAACAAAGAGAATTTCCAGAGGTCTATGTGAGGATGATTGAGGGTTTGTATTAAGAAGCGGTGACGAAGGTTAGATACTCGGCTGGAGTCTGTGAAGCATTCCAAGTCACAATAGGTATGAACCGTACACCGTCTTCAGTTCTCTGCTTTTTATTACAGTCCTTGATCATCTGCTGGAAGATTAAGTACAGAACACCAAAGTAGATAAACGATTCTTCTTTGTTGTCGATGGAGCTCCTCAAAAGAGAGGATCCTACATTCTTGCAAGAAGCAGTTAATGTATGGGTAAAAGAAGGTAGTGGGTGTCAAATTAGTCCAAAAAAGATTGAGTGCTTGTATTGCTTGCTTTCCAGACATTAACATCAATGGAAATTTGCTTCCCAAGTCCGAAAAGCTTAAATATTTGGGATCAATGATAAATATTGAAGCAATTAGTGATGACTACATTAATCATAGAGTATGAGTAGGGTGGCTGAAATGGCGAAAAGATGCTGTCATCTTCTTTGACAGAAAAACTCCCGTGAGCTGAAGGGAAGACTCTACAAAGCGTTTGTACACCCGGCACTCATTTATGGTTCACATTGTCAATGTACAAATAGTATGAGAGTGAGTTGACGACAGCTGAGATGAAAATGCACCTTATGACAAAGCAAAGTAGCAAAGCTTAATCGTATCAAAAGTACCACGATCCGTGGAAGCCTTTCACATCAAAAATAACATCTTGGAAAAAATGTAGCACGACCGTCTTACTGAAAGGAGAGATCCAGAGAGCCCCTTCAAGATGGAAGAATCGTGTTTCGTGTAACGTTTAGATACGATCGCGAAGAAACAAAAAGAGAGTCAGGCTAAAACACTCCTGATACAGGCAAATTTAACGAAATCAGAATTTGGTTGGCCTCAGACATGGAACAATCCAAAACCGGGAGGGTTGAGGTCAACGCGGCGTACCCAGCCAGTGGATCACCAGTGTGAAGCAGTCAAGCAGAACGGCTGTGATCATTTCGAGATCACGCTGCTCGTAACACCGGAAAGAGGAAGAAGAAGAAGAAGGAGACGAAGAGGAAAAGAAGAAGTGAAGAAGAAAAGCAAGAAAAAAAAGAAAAACAAGAAAAAGAAGAAGAAGAAGAAGAAGAAGAAGAAGAAGAAGAAGAAGAAGAAGAAGCCTTCACAAAAAATTTTTTTCGTATTGAATAAGGGGCACATCAGAACTGCTCGGGGAGTGCCATAGTTTGAGAGTGCCATAATAGAGGAGACCGACAATTCGTTTGCCTATTTTTTATGGTGGTTTTAATTACTCTCGGATGACTTGCCAGTTCCTCAAAAAAGGGCATACCCGTGGAAAAACCTCGAACCTTCAATTCTCACGTAATAGACAAGCCAGCTTACCACTACTGAAAGCAGAATCAAAGCTCGATAAGAGGTGACTCAAAGCCGAACGTGACCTTTAAAAGGCCTTTAAGTAATTGTGTATGCGCCGTGTTATACTAAATAACGTTTCAACAAACAAAACCCAAAAAAACCTCATTTTAGAGCAATAAAATTACAAAACCAATTCTATTTTACCATTTACTCAACAAACAGACAAAACTTCACATCAAGAACGAAGAACGTTTCTATTTCAAATCCCCATTATCATCTATTGACATCTGTCAGTTTGCAATTAAGTAAGTGAAAATACTACGGCCAAGATAAAGAAGGCATCACCAAAAACCTAAAACGTATTTCATTAAATTTAATTGAAATTTAGCCCCCAAAAACTTCATACGAGGCATGCTGCTGCAAACATAAACACACGCCATACACACAACAACACACAATCCCAGAAACTTAAACAAACATCAAAGTATAGCGCCGAGGAGCGAGGACGAACAAAGTTTTCCTTTACATATACAATAAGAGAGCGAGAATCGAGCGAGATACGAATCTCCTATGATGGTGTATCAGTGTGTAAACTTTTGGGTAACGTATAAAGTCAACAACAATCTGTCAGATACAACTTATCTCATTTATCTGTCGCGTCAGAGTCCGGATACCCTAATAAAATTTTCCCATCAAAGCTTTTGACTTTAATTAAGGTCGGGATACAGTCCCAAAAGAGAAATGTCTCGCCTCTTTGCTCTCGTCTATATACCTCCACCTCTACCACGCCTATTCCATTCATGCCATGATGCAGGAAAACAGGTTCTTTTACTTTACTTGTTTATCCTGTGAACTTGTCGAATTGGTTTCCTTTGGTATTCATCTCGTTTCACCATTGCCAGAGAGCCACAACCCAGAACCAGCAAGATATATACAAACGATAAAATCATAAACTTCCTCATTTCAGGATCAATAGTCAGTCAGTCAAAGCAAAGTAGAGGCGCACAAAACACACAATTCAGTCCCCACCAAACCTATACCCTAGTGCAGCACAGGAGCAAAACACAGAAGCACAGCAGCATCAGCAGTATCAGCATCCCTTCAATCCATTTAATTAAATTAATTCGACGTTCCGCCTCGCCGCCCCATTATGATGAGAAAAAGCAAACACACAGTTGAGTGTTTTCCACAACCTTATTTCTGTAAATTAAACCTGTGAATGAGATGAGTCTACGGCTATATACGGTACGGGTTCTGGATAGTTTATGATGGCATTGAGACTCTGCTGCCTCTCTGGAATCCCATTTTTCAAGGACTCTCTGCGTGTATCATATCATTATGATTTCCCCAGATGCCGGATACAGTTTATTTTAACGTATAAATTCCTTAAATTTTTGTAATGTGCCTCTGTGGTGGTGCGGTCCTTAGCGCAGCATAGACAGCATGCCACTCCAACACTCCTCCACCACCATCACCACTTCGAAGTGCGACGCACGGAAATGTTTCTAATTAAAAACTTTCTTTTATTTGCATAATAGGCACTTGCAGCATGGGGCGGGTGTTCTTAATGCGCCAATTGGATTGAATTCGAGAATGAAATGGCATATTTTAAAAGGAATTTATCGCCCATATCTGGATCACTTTTGATGGTTAGCCAGATTCTCGTTCCAGCTGTCGATCATATCAAATGAGGAGACTTTTCTCTGCCAAAAGATTGAGTTAGGAGAGAAGCGAGTAAAGGGATCCTTTTGATATTTCAAAAAAAGTATGAATGAAGATGGATGAAAGTCGAGGACTTCATTAACTGTTTTTAAGTGGGGAAATGGTCGGATTACAATTGAAGGAATCGCCAGGTCTTTCAGAAATGCCACTGGACATCATTCACTTAAGTAAACCAATAAAAAATAGGCTGGCCAAAGTCTAAGCAAAAATCAGTGAAACGTACACCAGCCTCCCTTCTCCCCTTTTGTGGAAATGCCATTAAGTGTTAGACATTGTTTTGCGGCTTGCAACATTTCCATTTATTTTGTGTGTAGCCGGACGTCTACATACACATTGCCATATGATTTTATTGATAAAAGTGAAAAGCTTAATGTTTTTGCGGTTTGTTTTCAATCAAATTTATTATCGTTTGTTGAAAAAGCAACACTCAGGAAAAACCATTTGCTATGTTTTTGGAAAAGTAAAACAAAAAAAGTCGGCGGGCGGCAGCGTTCTTGCGTGTGACATATATTTTGTAATTATAACGACGCAACTACCGACCGGCTGGAAGAGTGCGGAATATTATTTTTTGATGCGTGTTGGATAAAATGGTGCAACAATTTATGATAATGAGGTCCTTTGATATTTGTGGTTCATAAATATGTACATTAACATAAAATATATTTAACGGTTTAATTCAGACTGTTGGCCGGCCGGCCGGCTGTGTTGAGGGAATTTCCTGTCTGTTTTCTTTATGTTAATAACAAATTGATAAATTTACACGGTCTCTGAACTCAAATGAAAATGTAAAACTTCGAATACCCATGCTCATAGCTGACCATTGTGTATTGAATATCATTTTAAATTAAAAACAGAATTCGATATTGTTGCTGGTAGGTTATTAAATATTTTGAAAGATATGGTTTCAAGTAGAAAAATGAAGCAAAGCTAAGTGCACTCCACGGTGAAAAAAATTGAGATTTTTAGTCTCAATCGACATTAATTAACTGTGATTGAACCCTACGGACCTTTTCCGAATGCAGTATCCCAATTCGGGTAAATTCAGCCTATTGCTTGGCCATTGCAATCTGAGCACATCAAAGCGCCTGGGAAGTACTCCAAAAGATATAGAAAAAACCCAAGTCGAGTTTCCAGATGTCACCGCAGTTAAAAAGAAATACTTAATGTACTCATTATTGCAGCTCAGTTCCCTCCTGAAAATTAAAAAAAAAAAAGAAACAAACAGAGTAAGACTGAGTTGAAAAAATCAGTGACGAATGGCAATATCTAGAGTAGATTTTGTGATGGGTTGAGCTCACACAGCTTTGGGCATAATGGTGTCTTGTTGAAAAACATTGTGCCAATTGGCAATATCTAACTTAAAGTGGCAAACTTTCATGATGCTTATCGCCAGTTACCAGCTGATAGTCCCAACCTTAGAAATCCTCAAATCCACGGTGTATCCAATTTTTTTTTTTTCAAGGGGTTCCCGCAAGCAGTCGTGATCTTTTTATCTCACCAATTGCATCGACAACAGCTTTTCATAATAAAATAGGAAAACAACGAAAATTGAAGCAGTTCCCTAGAAGGATGCCAGAAGCATAATCTCCAACTACAGACCAATATCTCTGCTAAACAAAACAACTAAGCTTCAGGAAGTGCAGAAGTCCCTGATCCCTGCAGTATATGGTTTCAGAGAAAAAAAATTTCAGACTCCAGCTTCTTCTGAAGTAATGAAGGTAACGAAATGGCAGACAAACTGGCTAAAATTGGGTCTTTTGATTATATTAAGTTTCGGAACATTACTTACCAACGCCATTTTTTCCAGAAAATCGAGAGATAGATCATTCTGTGTAAGCGAGTCAAGCCGTGCAAATCGTTCGCTACTCTAGCAAATGCTCTTTTCTCTCATGCAAAAATGAATCAATCTAAAAAATTGACTAAAAAACCGGGAAGTTCCCACAGTAAATTATCATCATATAATCGCTTCAGTGACCTTTCGGATCTTTCTGATAACGAAGAACCTATGTCGGAATCATTACCACGTGAGAATCTGCCTAAACCCGAAGAAATCCCTCCTATCAATGTAATAGGTAACAATAGTTCGTTCGTGTTTGAGTGCATGAAAGAATGTGATATAACCAAATTCGAGACCAAAAACATTTCAATTGGGTGCCGTATTAAACTCTTTAATGAAAACGATAGCAAAAAAAATAGCAAATGCCCTTCGGGAAAAAAAAGTACAGTTTTTTTCACACAATACTAAAGATCAGATACCATTTAAAGTAGTGTTGAACGTGTCAGTTTATTGGGATTTCTACAGAAAACATCCCCGCTTCGTACCGCAATGTCATCAGTGCTTAATGTTTGGCCATGGTTCCTCATTTTGCAATGTAAAAATAGCATGCTCTCACTGCTCTGAAGCCCACAGCTTAATCGAATGCCGCAACAAAAATAAACCACCGAAATGTGTCAATTGTAATGAGCAACACAAAGCCAACGACGCCACGTGTTAAAAAAAGGTTAGAATACATCGAAATTCAAAATAGGCTCAAGTCTCGAAACAAAAGAAACCGCTTGGGATCAGAGAACGGTTTTCAAGACTCACCGTTGAGAAAGTCCACAGCATTTAACTTAAATACTGCTGACTTCCCGAACCTATCCCAAGTAAAACGAAACTCTATGATTCTCCAAAGCTCACCTGCAAACAAAAGCTCCCATCTCACCACCAACTCGATATCAACCAACAACAGCTTGTACAATGCCCCAAAAACAATGAACTCTTTGTCTGTGAACGCCAGCGCCAGCACCCAGATGTCAACAGCTCCACGATCACTCGGCAACGAGAACAACAATTTATTTAGTTTCGATGAACTTATGTCTCTCAAAAATGAAATGTTGTCTAAATTATCTGTATGTAAATGTAAACAAGATCAATTTAACGTTATAGCTGAATTAAGCTTCAAATATTTGTATACTAACCATGGCCAATAAATTAAAAATTATGTTATGGAATGCTAAAAGCTTAAAGATCAAAGAACTAGAATTTGTCAATTTTCTTACTTTAAACAATATTGATATTGCAATCGTTACTGAAACTTGGCTAAAGCCAAAGATATTCATATAGTTAATTACAGCTGTTACAGATCAGATAGGTTATTAGAGAGAGGAGGAGTCTGCATTTTCGTAAACAATTCGGTAAAGCATAAACATATTACAAGTACAAAAACTTTTCTAATAGAAACTTTATCAATAGAAGTTGATTGCAGCATATCAATCAAATTTAGAATTACAGCAGCTTACTTTCCAGGGGGTAGAGTAAGTAAATAAAATTCAAAGCTGATACTCTAAAGCTCATAAGAACTAATGAAAATTACCTCTTGTGTGGTGATTTCAATTCTAGACATTCTTCATGGGGTTGTGCTCGAGCTTAGCTTATCCCTGGGGAAACATTCTGTCAGATCTTAAGGTTTTCGAGAATTTTGACATTGCTTTTCCTTCGGAACCTACATATATACCTTCTAATGGCAGAGGTCTCCCATCAACCTTAGATTTTGTACTAACAAATAAACTTGATAGTATATCTCGCTTAAATGTCAAAAATGATCTTTCATCTGATCACAAACCGGTAGTTTTCTACCTCAACGAAACAAGTATCATCCAAACCTCGATTGGCCGTTTCAACTATAATCGAGCTGATTGGAAAAAATTCAAATGTATATTAAATGTCTATTAATTACTTAGTGATTGAAGTATGTATTTGTTTTTCTTGGTTAACATTCTTATTATAAGTTTCTTTATTTATTTACAAATTTATTTATTTATTTATTGTTTATTTGTTATTTACTAATTTGTTTGCTATTTATTTATTTATTTATTTATTTATTTATTTATTTATTTATTTATTTATTTATTGATTTATTGATTTATTTATTCAGTTATTAATTTATTTATTTATTTATTTATCTATTATCCTTTTCCTTTTTTTAATAACTATCTCTAAAGTTATTTCAACACATCTGATTTAATTCAATTTATTAATTCAAATACTTATTTATTTATTTACAAATTAATTTAGTTACAGAATTATTTACTTATTTATTTATTTGTTTGTTTATCTATTTGTTTATTTATTTATTAATTATTTAATTTATTTATTTATTTATTAAGTTATTTGTTTGTCAGTTTGATATTTTAATAATAATATATATATATTTATTTTGTGCAATACTGATTAAGCTTCAAGTTTAATCATAGTCCTTAAGTAGAAATGTACCTGCCTTCGTTTATTACTATTTAAATATGGCAATTTTTTTTTTTTTTTTTTTTTTGTATTGAAGGTTTTATTTGTACTTTCCTTCAAAGTCATTTTTTCCATTATTTTCCAAATTTCTTCTTAATTATAGATAATACTTCAGTAGAAAGATATAAATATATCAAATCTCTGTATTATATACTGTGCGGTAGCTTACCAAATGTAAATGTGAATACGAAAAAATAAATATCTATCTATCAAATGTTGCATCAAAAACTCACTCTCTGACTTTTCTCAACCCTCTACTTTTAGACTAGAAGAAATTGACGACAAAATCAGAGCATTTGAAAATTCAATCGAAGAAGGAATAAGAGCATCTGTACCCTTATTTCCTACATCTCATCTTCAATGCAATAATAGGTTATTACTTACCGATGATGTAAAAAGAACTATAAACTATAGAAATATAATTCGTAGGCGCTATCAAAGATCAAGAGATACGTTTTTAAAATATCAGCTGAATTTGCTTAACAAATTAGTAATTAAAAAAATTCAAGACATTCGGTACAAAGAATGGAACAGAATGTTATCACAAATTGATAGACACGACCAAAAAATATGGAAGCTTTCTAAGATATTTAAGAACAAAAACAAAACAATCCCATATCTTAAAAGTAACGGAAAAACACTCCATACAAATGAGGAGAAAGCGATTGAATTTGGAAACTCCTTTCTTTCCAACCATGAAATATCAGATAACTCCAATGACATTCAAACCAATCAATCAGTTCAAAACAGTATTGCCATCATAAATTCATCTTCAATCGAAACCAATATTCCATCGATATCAGTATCCTGTGTAAAAGAAATAATCACTTCCTTGCGTACAAAAAAAGCTGCAGGTACTGACAATATCACCAACAGGGTTATCAAAAACTTGCCAAACAAAGCTCACCAATATTTGACTTCGTTGTTTGAAAGTTGTCTCAAAGAAGGTTATTTTCCAAAAAGATGGAAAATAGCTAGAATTATCCCGATACTGAAACCATCATAACCAGCTACGGAAACCTCAAGTTATCGACCGATTAGCTTACTTAGTTGTTTGGGTAAGCTTTTCGAAAAAATTATATTTAATCTAATGAACGAGCTTGTTGAAAATCGAAATCTAGTCCCATCAGAACAGTTTGGATTCAAAAGAAACCATTCATCTACTCATCAGCTAAAAAGAATAACAAAAAAAGTAAAGGAATCACTAACAAACAAACAATCTATAGGTATGGTTTGTTTTGACAGACAAAAAGCTTTCGACAGTGTTTGGCATAACGGCCTGCTTCACAAGCTATTCTCAAACAATTTCCCAATGTATATTGTTAAAATAATACAAAGTTTTCTTTCAGAAAGACTGTTTTATGTTTGGCTTCATTTTGATTCATCTCCCCTATTTCCCATAAAAGCGGGTGTCCCCCAAGGATCAACCTTATCTCCACTGTTGTATAATTTATATACGGCCAGTAAATTTCCAGTAAACTTAGACTGTGAAAACGCCTTCTTTGCAGACGACACAGCCATATACTGTGCGTCTCCTGATTGTCAGACGATACTTTGTAAATTACAAAATGCCTTAAACCACATCGAGAAATATTTTCATCGATGGAAAATTAAAATAAACCCAACCAAAACGCAAGCCTTGTTCTTCTCTAGGAAAAGAAAATCTTCTAATCTACCGCAACATAACCTATCGATCTGCAAGACACCAATAGAATGGTCAACAACCATAAAGTATTTGGGTGTTACCTTAGATAAAACACTAACGTTTGCAAATCATATAACAGACAGTATAAAAATAGTAAATCTATTAGTTAAGATTCTTTATCCACTCTTAAACAAAAATTCACATCTAAGCAAGGAAAACAAAATTCTTCTTTATAAAGTTGTCATACTTCCAAGACTTTTATATGCTTCCCCTTGCTGAAGCAAATGTGCAGAATGTCATGTTCAAAAACTCCAAATTTGTCAAAATAAAACCTTAAAAATGATCTTAAGCCTTCCTTGGCATTTTTCTACCTTAGCATTGCATGATATATCTAATATTAAAACCATTAAAGCCAACATAAGTTTACTTACTGAAAATTTTTAACATAGATGTTCAATGTATGAGAGTTTTATAATAAAGTATCTTGTATCATAAGTTGCTTAGTTTATATTTAGGTTTTACTATAATACACACACATATTTGTATAATTTTTTTTTTGTATCTATTGAGTTTTTTTAAACTTTTCTCATAACAACTTACACTTGCATCCGAATTATCTCTTTACAAAAAATCCTTAGTTGCTAAGAACACTGCGTTACAAATTAAAAAAAAATTTGAGTACCCGCTTTGAAATGTCATGATTTTTACTTGCGATTATAGGTACTATAAGGCAAGTCTTGCAATCGTGCAGAAAAAAAAATTTGAGATAACAATTAAATATGACATTACGATGATAGAGAATACGAAAAAAGTGGGTCCTGCAATTCTGTCTGTCTGTCTGTCTGTCTGTGTGTCTGTCTGTCTGTAAATGGATCTACAGCTTGAACTAATAGACCGATTTTCTTCAAAATTTGCAGTTAGGGTCTGTGGAGCAGTCTACAGAGGGGTTTTTGGAATTGAGTCTCTAGGTCTTGAAATAACGGTACCTGCCATACAACCGATATGATAATACTTTTTTTTTCTCAAAAACGGTTCCAACGATTTCAATAAAATTTTGTGTGAGTTATTAATTTTGGATTGTCTTTCTTATGATGTAGAAAAATTTTTTGGAAAAAGGCTAAAAACGGTACCTCCCATAGTACCGTTTTTTTCAAAACCGACTTTCTCGTTAATGGCTTACACGATCTTGACGAAATTTTGGATTTAAGAAGTCGTAAACTGTTGAAGAAAGACTGCATATCAATATTTAAAAAAACTTAGTTTTGGAAATTTTTATAAATTTTTTTAAAAAATTTTTATTTTTGAAAATAACTTCAAAACTATAACTTTGATTTTTTTCAAATTTTTGTATACTCGACTTTTAAAAAACAGTTTTTAAAAAAAAGTAAAAAATAAAAAACAGCTTTTTGGAAAAACTGCTCCAACGATTTTGATTAAATTTTCATCATTCATATGTATTAGCGATTGCAAAAGAATGGCTTTTTTAGATTTTTGTTTGAAACCTTTGGAATATTTAATTAAATTTTTTCATTATTTTGCGTGATTTAATTCAATTTCTATAATTAAAGTGTAGTTGGCAACCCTGCACCACAAAATATATTATGAAGAGCTAATACCAAAACCTTTAACTCAGCCTTTAGATTTTGATATCGTATTTAGAACACAATCGCAAGTTCGTGCGACCCAGTCGTGCCCATTTTTTATTTATACGCATCGTTTAATAAACATACATACAAATTTTCTTTCCATCACGTCTCATTTGCATGTGCCCAAAGATTGGCTTTTTTCATAGCTTACAAATAAGCTTGTTTTTAATCAGCTGTAACTTCAGTGTACATGCGAATAACAAAACGAAATTTTCAGGACTTAAAGTTGATGAATAGACCTTTAAATCCTGTCTACTCCCATTTTGATATTTGGTAGTCAACATTCCCAAAAATGTGCCCAAAGACTGGCTTTTTTCAAAAACTTAAAATTTTAAAGGAATGCACATAAAAAAATTTTTTTTTTTAATTAACTTTGGATTGTTCATTTTGTACTTATTGTAAGGTTTAATTAGGGAAATTTTTAGGAACTTACTATTGACAATTTAGGCACAGGACTACTTCAAAATGGCAAAAATATATATAAAATGTGTTGATTTCAAAAGGATCAGGTTTCTAAAGCAACTCAAATACCTTAAACCTTTTAATTGATTTAAAAAGAATGCTTAAAAAATGCTCAGCTTTAAAATGACACCTTAATCGTCCTAATCGCTTGAATACAGACAGTTTTAGGGTGCAAAGTCTGAAACCCCTAAAATCACTATGTTCGGTTCTTTGAGTAAGGCTGGAGGATAGAAGAAAATTACAAAAAAAAAAATTCTTTAACTATTTTGTATTTCGATAGCAAAGGAACATTTCTACAAAGTTTGAGCAAAATCGGGGGTATATCAACATTACGGATTGAGCGTTCTCATATGGAATAGCGCCACTTTATTTTCAGCTTTCAAAACCAGTTTGAATTGAAATCCGAAAATAAAGTGGTGTTAGTAAACTCACTGACACAGCTTTATATTCAGCTTAATACGTGTATCACAGATGTATCTCGTGTTATAAAAACAACAATGTAAGCAAATGGAAGTTGCGGGGCAAGAGAGGTAATGGTTTTTCCTCTTGTTGTTTATTCCTCTAAGAAGTGAAGGTAGTAGAAAATATAGTTGACATGTACCTCGAAAACTAGACGTGATGGATACCACATATGTTTGGAACATTTAATCTATGACTCATTTCCTATTCAATCCAGCTAACAGTTAAGAGGGTACCAAAATTGAATTTGAGAGATAGATCAGTGAATTGGACGATACTGCTTTTGGCTATTGACTTTCAAGCTTATCCTTATCCACAAAAGATTTTGGAACATCTCTTTTGTTTTGCGCCAAAGATGGTGGTCTTTTTATCGAGCCATCTCAATGCCAAATCCACCGATGTAAAGAAATTATAGATAGATAAATAGTGTGGTTGCGCCAAAGACGTTCCAAAGTATCCTATGCTTTCTTATCGGCTGATTGATCTTTTGGGAACGCATGCTGCCCTAACAGTTTGCTATTCTACTTATCGTATTTGCAGTATGCATGTTATTCCTTTACTTCTGTCTTGGATATCCATCTGCAATCTCCAGTGCATTTATTGCATTTATTGCATTCTCTGTATTCTTTACCATGAATTTGAAAAAGAAAGCAAACACTACCAAAGACTTCAAGGACTGGATCATATTGATACAAATTGAATGGTGTTTTCACCAAGTATTTGAAATCAAAGTCTCAAAGTTAATTCACTGAATTCAATGCTTTTGTTGAATTCACCAATGATGACTTTCTTCTTCTGTGTAAAAATCACTCAGATTGTCAAAACCTGTTTATGCTCTTGTCAAAACCACTCCAAATTGTCAGTCCTCATCTGGGTACTCAAGTTTAAATTTTGTGAACGACAGCTACCTCAAAAAGTTGTTAGACAAATGCTTTGACCTAATAAACATTATAGCAGGACTTATCTTCCTGGTTCACATTCCAGAAAAGTAAAAACAAAAAGCACTTAACTCCTTAATAACTTGAATACTTGTTGTGATTTTCATTATGTTCTGCCAAAGGAGTACTTTCCCAAACTTACCCACAAATAAATCAAAACAAACCATACTTTGCACTTTGAATAAATAAAAAAAACCTCAGTCGGATCAGAAAAGACTTACCAAATAGTTCTGGAATAGAAAGAAGAGTGCTTTTATATAAATCCTTGTTTTCTTTGTATACCAACACTTACAAAACAGAACTTCTCCATATTCCAAAACGAACCAATTGACCATAGAAAGGGCAAAAGCTCAGGTATCCTTAGATCCAGAACCAAAATAATAATACAGCTACACATTTTTATGCAACAAAGGTAATTCCCCTTATGAAGAAGAAATTTTATCCTTAACCCAAACAATATATACTCTCTGCATAACACGAGGAGATTTAAATTTTCCATAAAAGTTTCTCTCTCCATTTTCCCAACTTCTGGCTTTTCCGAATGGAAAATTTTCAATTGTTACAAGTGCAAAGTTCTTTTCCGCTTGGAAAGGCATTTAGCCTCACACTCGTCATCACTCATAACAACTTACCTACCTTCCTACTTCCTACAACATGGGAGAAAACTTTTTAAAAGGATTTAGTCGCATGTGAGTTAAGGGAAGGTGTGTGTGTATACATAGACACACACACGCACACCAAAAGCAGTTTATGCTAACTCTTGATTTAGGTAAACAAATTACAATTTTGCGCGTTTTTTTCCTGCCCCCATGGGGAAGCGTTAATTTTAAATCGGAGCAACTTAGTACAAGGAATATAGTTTTATCAGCATTGTGCAAGTGTAATGAATCCTTAATGAATCGCCACCGCTTTACCTTTCCCTCCACCTAACATCACCATACCACCGACCGACTAGAGGATGGTTGATGGGTTGGTTATAACTTCCTCAAGTCTGCCTGCATGTAATATAAACGTAACCAAACAACCATGCCTCTATGAGTGTATAGCGTGTTGTATGCCAACATTTTGTGTAGTCCGAAATAATTAAATCATACCATGTTTGTTTGTGAATTGCTTTTAAAAGGATACATGCATATAAACATTTATACATAATTAACTGTCATGATTCAGGAGAATGTGTGTTTCAGTTTATCGTTTGACTAATTCAACAATTAATTATTTCGTCTTATCAAAAATTTCATTGTGCACTTGGGACTTGGGGATTGAGGTAGGTAGAGAGAGAGAGAGAGGGGGAAACACTTGTGATAAGGTTCGGACATGATTACGCTTATGTAGAAAAATAAATATTAAATTCATGAGGGATGTAATTTGAAATTTAAAAAGACTGGGCGAGCATGTAGGTTCCGTTTTAAGTTATTCTCTTGGAATCATAAAATTGCTGTAATTTTTATAAAACATCATCGGATTTTTGGATGCCATATTTGAATGTATTGATTGAAGCAGTTTCTGTTTAATTTTGTAGTTTCTTACTTTCTGAAGTAGGATTACAACTTTCAACTGCGGCAATGGTCATCTGCAGTCTCAGTTAGACTGGAATCATAAAATCGCTGTAATTTTTAGAAAATGCCATCGGATTTTCTCACGCCACATGGGAATGTATTGATTCTAGCAATTTTTGTTAAATTTTCTAGAATTTCTTATTTTCCGAAGTAGGTTCACTACATTTGACTGCAGCAGAGGGCATCTGTTTCAGTCTCAGTGAATTAATCAGATTTATTCTAGTAAACACATTGGGCTAGCTTTGAATCATAAAATCTCTGTAATACCTATAAAATGTCATCGGATTCCTGCACGCCACATTGAAATGTATTGATTTTAGCAATTTTTGTTAAATTGTGTCGAGTTTCTTATTTTCCGAAGTAATGTAACTACTTTTGACTGCAGCAAAGGTCATCTGCAGTCTCAGTTTTGAGAAATATTTTCCGTAGTCATAAATAACTTCTGGTATTGATTTCATAGCACTAATAGATAAGCTGACATGATCGAAGTTTTAGAAAAATAGTAAATGGCGAAATTTAAGCTCCACACAGACAAATTCAAGCCTTCTCTACTATTAAACCTTATATCGCTCCAGTAAAATTTTGGATCTATTGAAGGTGAAGTTTGCGGGGTTGAAAAGTACATAGTTCTTTTGATAGGTTAGGTAGAATGGGCTGACGGTTGCTCTTATTTCCTCCGCACTTACATCAATGTAGATCCACTGTAATACCCTGGAGTAACGTCCATGAGAACTGGAACCTATATGATTTTATGGTAGGTACCATTTTTTGGCCCTAATTAAACAGGTTGTTGCATGTAATGTCTGATAATTCTTCTAGTTCGTTGAAGAAGTAACTGACCATAAATTTTTTCCTGCTGTAACAAATTGCTGAACAGTGCCGTCAGGGTATCAAATTGCATCTTCTACACAAGTCATGGGTGCAAAGACCCACTTTCTTTTCGTGGTAACCTGGTTGGTTAGCCCTGTTAGAATACTAATAAGAAATTGTAATGAATAGTTTTCTGCAGATGATGATAGGATTCTATGCATTCATTGGATTTTCGTATTATTTCGTTATAACAGCCTTAGCGAAACATAAGGGGACTTCTACGAACGAATCGTTTTCAACGAACGGATGCTTTGTTTTCTTAGACGTATACTTCACTATCTGTCATACTTAAGACTCTCCAGAGTTTTTATTCCAATGAAACAATTAATCTTCTCTTTTGATGTCAAATGTATCCATCCGCTTGTGCATATTATGTTTCCAAAAGCAAACATTGTCCCCACTCCTAACAAGACAACACAGACCACAGTATTTGTAGAACCAACTGCACCCATTAAAAAGTGTTCGGTTATCGAACATTGAACAAACATGCTCATGCTCATTGCTGGCAGGCACAACAAAAAATGAAACCTCGCCATCGACCAATATTCTATTATAGGAAATACAAGAGCAAAAATGAAAATGTCACCCAAACAAAATGACAAACCAAGCGAACCGTCAAATTCCCAATCGTAAACAATACCCAAATTGAAACTCCCCCGCAACACACAATACACCCACCACCACACAGTTACACTGATGGCAAAAGTTTTTGTTGGCCAAGAGATATTTACTACACAACTACACCACACGACATCATGTTCACGATGATGACGGTTGCATAAAATACACCGTAGGACAGCAAAAAATAAAGGACTAAGCAGGTTCAAAGCACACACCGCAAAAACAACAACAACAGCAACAGAAGAAAAAAATGAAAAATAGGTACAGAGGACACGAAACTAGGTGTGTCTCGGTGGAAAAAGGGCCCAAAGGGCTATTTATTTTTTTATTTTGTATTTTTGTCCGAAATAGAACGGAAAACAACAGAAAAACAAACTCAATTGCACCCTTGAAGTGTTACCTCTCTCAAACCTTTTTTTCGCCGCCACCCCTTTAGTTTGTTGTTCTAATATTCTCCCTTTGAATAAACTCCCCTTTGGCCACCTATTCCCATATGACAAATCTGCCACAATAACAGCTACACGAAAGGTAGCTATGGCTCTCTTTCTCTCTCTGCCAATAACATCGCTTCCGGTTGCAATCATTTGTCGTACCAACACAGCCGCCCGAACGTATCCATTCCCATCCAATGGTTTGTTTTTTTTAGAAAAAGGACATGTCAAAGGAATTTACATCTGAATGCAAATTTTGATGTCCCTCAATATTATTGTTTGACAATCTAACCCCAAGTTCTATACTTTTCACGTCGCAAATGTTTTTATTGATCTTTTTGAGCTAACATGGATAATAGCATAAGTTTTTTTTACCTTTGAACGCGTTTATATTCTTGCCTCAGGGCTGGTTTTCAACCAATTAAGTATTTTGTTCCTAGAGTAACCTCGAAAAAGGTACGATGCAAGGCCTGCAAAGGAGTATTTCGCCACTATAGTCTATTAATGTGTATTTTAAGCTAAAATAGAATAAAATCGATCCTTGCTGAATTTCTCCGGAGTAAAATCTTAAGTTTATGGCCCAGATGATGAGCTTCCAGAGCATTTTAGCGTGGGCTAAGACGACTGAAATTAGTTCTAACTAATCATTCAAAACCAATTACCTACTTTTTATTTATCACTTGATTTTTAAATTTTCCCCCACCAGTGGTTGGGGATTTCCTTAAAAATCAAACTTATGCAGATAGCCCCTAAGAGTGAAATTTTCCCAAAGTCTTTAAAATGATCAACGGAATCATGCCACTGCTGGCGAAATCCAAAGCTGTCCCGCTAAGTATTTCATTGTCCATCGGTCGCATAACCATCATAGAGAGTAAATTATGCCCCAACATCCGATGGGTTTTGTTGTCCCGATTTTTACTCCTATTGTGCATTATAATAGCACTGTGACTTTTTTAAATAAATTGGACCGGTAGTGGAGCAATTTGCATTACAAAAGGCAGAACTTTGCGTGCCTAAACATCGTAGAGAGTGAAACCTTTTCACAACTTAGCACAAGACAAGGGTAACAAAATGCAAAAAGAAAAAAAAAGAAACAAACGCTGAAAGGAATATTGCAGGTGAAAAGGATTTTTTTTTTGTTTTGTTTGCCTCCCACCCCTTGACGGTTAGCCAAGACAATAGCTTTCAAAAACGGTGTGCCGCCATTTGGTCTAATGCGGTAGAGCCTGCCGGCATTAGTCTCTCCAGTCCCCATGGCCTGAATGTTCATTTTTCGGAAGGCGTTCTGTGTATCTTCCGTTTTCTATATATTCATTGTGTATATATAATATACGGCCTTATGGAGTTGATTGAAGCAACTGCATGGGCTTTATTAATAGTTTCGTTGGAATGAGAGAGTTCTTCCTGTCAATTGTGGAATAATTTAGCGAGAGTAAATTATACATTTTCACGTTGCTAGCGGGTGTAGTCTAGAAGGTGAAGTAGTCTGTTTTTGTGTTTTAATAATTTTTTTCTCTTCCTCACTGTCTCCCTCTCTCTCTTTTTTGAATCGAGAATGAGGCCAAGAAGATGATGATGACGGTGCGGTAGTATTACATACTACCACCCTACTTGGGTGAGGTGAGGTGGTTGTGGGTCGTTAATTTTTGCAAATTGCTTCGCTCATGGTTTTTTGATTGTGAGCAAGAGAAATGAAACTAATTATAAAGCAAAATTTTGTTACAGTTGACGAAAATGAAGTTTTTGCATAGAAATGCAAATTGACTATGGCATGCGGTAGTACGAGTAGTTAATTTGTTTTTAAATGTTGGGTTGGGCTTTTCTAATGGAGTTAAGACAAGGTTCTAACGACTTTAAATGAGATGTACAATTGCATGCCATATGACATGCGATGTTAACTATCAATTTTGTGATAAAAGAGAATGAATTTCTTTAGATTGCTTCAGCCAAGGCTCTCATTAAACATTTTATTTTGTTTTAACGAGGGTCAGACATTGCTTACCAAACATTGAATTATTATTTATCATCACTTTTTAATTGTTTGTGGCAAAAGCACCAGCTTGAACTCTTTCTGAGTTTGATCTCGAGGCTTATAATATGACATAAGAACGTACACATAAATAAATAAATAGGCTGGCGCAGCAGAGCGAGGCCCCTGGGCCTATCGCATTTCTCACAACCATGCCTTGTGAGGGAATTGAGGGGACCTAATATTTTCTGCCGGTTCCGAACGGCTAATTGAGAAAGCGCTTTTCATGGCAATGAATTTACTAACGGAGGACTTGCCAATTCCTCACATGAATCTGCTTAATTTTTGAAGCTGACTTTTTCTCTTTGACAAATCTAGTTTTGTTAGAAAATTGAAATTCTCGAGTTTTTCTCTGGACGCTATGTCAGGTGTTTATTGTTGAATCAATCGAAATAAGCGAATATATGTGTTTTTTCTGAGTGCAGGCTTAAGTACTGAATCAATTAGTTTTGGTACTGAACGTTGAGTATTCCCTTTTAATACGTCCACACTATGCCGAATGGAACCACTCGGTTCATGGCGATCGCCAGTACTAAAAGCCCAACCGAATTTTAAACCGAACACAGTAAGAACGCACCTTTACCCCTCGACATTCACAGTAAGCAAACGGCTGCAAGCACAGCAATCCATTTTAGAACCACCTCCCAATTGACTAATAACTCAACCGGCCAATCGATAATTCTGAATTTATTTGAATTAATATTAATTCAGTCCGACTACAACCCCCTCCTCACCTCTAACTATATTCCGATAAGAACTTCGAAGAAACAATGCCACCAAGATCATCATGGGACGATAAGGAATTTCTACGAGATGATTCAACTCATTTTTGCACAGATGGCTCGAAAAGTGAGAACAGAGTTGGTGGCGGTGTTCAAAAGAACTAAATATTAGATTTTCATTACGTCTCCCAAACCACTGCAACATGTTCTAAGCGGAAATTTTGGCGATCCATGCAAAGACGTCCCAAAATGGCTCTATGAAATTTTGATATCATTTTAAATTATCCCCATCTTCTCGGATGGCAAAGCAGCCCTTAAATAACTTGGCAATGTTCTCACCGCGCAGAACAGTTTAACATTTACTTTTTTTTTTGTACCTGGGGACAGTGTCATTCCGGGTAACTGCAAAGCAAATGATTCCACTTCTATGCCAATGTCACCCAACAGGACGAACATTGGTATATCTATCGCTACTGCAAATTTATATGTGCTAAAGCAAGATGGTATGAAGATGACAAACAACAAATGAACCTATCTGGCTACCAAAACGATCTGCCAAGCCTGGTTCCAAAACGTACCATAAGCTTGTTAACCCTCAGCAAGGCGCATATTAGCTCGTTAATCGGTGTTATAGCCGGAGACTGCCTCAAGGGTATATACATGCCGCAAGACTCAATATCCCTTCAAACTACTTCTGCTGAGGCTGCATGGACGAAACGGACACCTTCTCTGCACATGCCGCCTTGCCCTCTCTCAAAGACGAAAACCACATTTCGAACTTTTCGAAGATCCACGTGATTTTGGGAACATAAACATTCATAGTTTTCATAACCTTACAGAATAGTAAAAGTGATTTAATAGTGCGTCGATTTCTCAAATTCATAATGGAGCTATTATACTATGTAGTCTAAGTGCGTCGTGTCGGTGGTTTTCCTGACAGCCATATTAAGGACATTTACTAATTTAAGTAAGTTGTCCAACATATTGAGCTATGTTTTTGTGACAGTATCAAAAGAGTTTTACAATTGAAGGGCTTATTGCAATAGTATGATAAGCCACATTTTCAAAATATCTAAAAAATTGCATTTTTAGTTAAGAAAAAAATAAACAAATTTGGGGAGCATGATTTTTATCCATTTTTTTTAAATATAAGTTACATAGTATTCTTTAATATTATCCCCAAATAAATAAATAAATAGGGTGGCGCAACAGAGCGAGGAGCCCTTGGGCCTAGCGCATTTCTCACAAACATCCCTTGTGAGGGAATGGAGGGGACCAACAATTTTCTGCCGGTTCCGAACGGCTAATCGAGAAAGCGCTTTTCATGGCAATGAATACTAACGGAGGACTTGCCAATTCCTCGCGAAAGGCGATACACGTAGAAAAAACATTTTTGCCTCTGGTGGGATTCGAACTCGAACCTCTGGATTAGCAGGCGGACATGCTATCCATCACACCACGGGTACCACTTATCCACATTATCCCCAAATAGTGTGGGAAAAAATATGGAAAGCGCGAAAAAAAAATTAAAGAAGAAAGATTTGGTGGCATATCATAATAATAATAATATCACTACACACTAAGTAACATGATAAGCCACAAACCACAAAGAAAATTTGTTGACTTTTGTTTACAATAAGATGATAAGCCACAAAAATATATATTTCGCACTTAACCTTAGCTACATATTTCAAATGATATTCCATCGTCTGATGGTATAAAATCTCCATCAAGTATATTATTATCAATATGTTCCGAAAAATCAGATTTTTCCATACTATTAAACAACTTTTATGATTTTATAAGGAAAAACTTTTTTAAATTGATGTCTTTTATCAAGTGGCTTGGCACGTTATTATATTGAAATTCAATGCAAAGTCTTAATGGAAAAACTCTCTTTAATGCATACTAGCGACACCTGTTGGAAATAGATACATGCTTAAAAGTGTATGTATGTAGATATTCTATTATCCAATAGATTGAGCCAATAAAAAACCACTTTTGAAAAAGTGTGTCTTATCATACTATTGCAATAAGCCCTTCAATTTAAAGTTTCTTCGCTTATAGGTAAGTAGTTCTCATCAAATATGAAATTCTTGTACTGCAGCTTGTGCTGTATCGCATGTATTTAATAAAATAGAATCCGTTACAGAAAAAAGTCCAGTTTTGTCACATAAGTGTACCTTTTCCAGGTTTATTTATGTATTAAGCGTCGGCGTCGATAGTAAATTTAAGTTTTCTGAGCGTTTATTCTTTTTAAGCGCAGCTATTTTGAATTAATTTGCCCCCTTTTTACAGTCGTTTTGTCGTGTTTCTTCAATAGTTTGGTTTCTATCAGCAGTCGTGGCAAAAACTTTTTACAGCTCCCGATATATGTATATGTATGCTAGTGTCCTTTTTTAATAGTTTTGATAGCCTCTTGTGCTTGCTTTAAAAGAAAAAAACATTAGATGCTCCCCTTATTTGCACAACAGCTCACTTATTTTAATTTTTTTTTAATAGTGCTCATTTTAAAGCTTATTTCAAGCACTACAAAACATCCTCTTGTATTAGAATGCATAAAATGCACCTGCTCGCCGCTAGATGGCATTGACCACATCGATTAAATTTCAGACAAAATAAAAAATGGCTTTAATCTTTAATATCTAGCTTAATATTGTACTAAAAATACTTTATAAACAACCAAATTGTTCATTGTTTTATCTGCTACAATTTTGTTCTTTATAAAATTTTCGATAAAACGTATAGTTTTAGAGATATTTGCAAAAAATAGATGAAAAACGTGAAAAAATTGCGAATTTTCAATTGCCAATAACTTGAAAAGTATTGGACTTAATGAAAAACTTTATTTATGATTTTTTGCTTAAAATTAAGCCTTCTATCAATATCCGAGGTTATTTAAAAAAAAAAAGATTCGCCCCCGAGAAGGGGTGGCAACCACCCCCAGGGTGGTGGCGGTGTTCAAATCATTTTCACTTTTGAAGTAAAAAGTAAGATGAGCCTAATTCCAAAATTTCATGCAAATCGGTTCCCAGTAAAAAAATTCGGAGCAATAATGCTTCAATGACTGCACTATATTTCCGGTCCTGTTCTCTTTTTTCCAAGATGGTATTTTTTACGTGAATGCTTCCCACACCGCTAAGCTTAGACGGAGTTGAGTTTATGAATTCAGTGAATGCATTGGTTCGGTTTCCGAGCCAAGATGCTTCTACGGAGGCGTTTTCAATTCAAAGTCAAAGTCATATGCCTATGTTTCGTCACCTTTCACAACATGACTTATTAATTCTGCATCGTCGTTGATTTCTTTTTGTGACTCCCTTCCATATAAGTGTTGAAGTCACGGCCATCTTTGTTCATAAAGAAAGAGAAGAGGACGTATCCAACGATTGAATCTGTCAGCCCATTACGCTGCGGACTTGGGTTCTAAAAATCTTTTTTCAAAATGGCTGTTGGAAACCATGTTTTTTTTTATTATTAGGAAATATTGTAAATCGCTCATACCATCAGAAAACTGGAAGCTCTCGAGTGATAGTTACTCAAGTACTGGCCAAAGGACCTTAAGTGAATCATCATATGGCGATTTTCTGAGCGTAATCGAGCAAAAATACAGGCTAAAGAAAGGAAAACATTGATGAGAAAGTCATGAGGCGTGAGAGCAGGTTTTTTTTTCATCTAACTCCCTTTTGTATTTACAAATAAAACAATTGTGTTAGCAAACAACCTTTTGATGCCCAGTTCCATTTAGTAATCATCTCTGTAACCCGGATTGGTATTTAACGTCTACCGCGGTTGTACCACATTTACCTATCAACAAAGAACAATGCCGCTTGATGTCACTAAATTAAATTTTCCAAAACAACCAAGTGAACAATGCGAATGCTCGCGTAATTGACTGTTTAATTAATTGCTTTCAAATTAATCAAATCCTGGCATCCAGGTACGCCTTCTATACAAAACACAATACAAAAAATGTCCATCAAATATGTCGCTCGATTTAAATGTCACTAAGCGTATCGTATTGATGAAATCCTATTTCCCGTAGGTACTTCTGTTACATCAACTCGCAACCCCCTCTATTGAATGCACTCTCAATAGAGGGGGTTCATCAGTATTATCTAACCCCTTGTCGAAAAGGTAAATAAAATCCGATAAGGACGAGCAAGTACGTTCGTATATCATCATTGTGAATAGGATTTATTGTAAAGTGGAATTACATGTGAATGCAAAACGTCAACCCTTATAGCACATCGATTTGAAACCAAACCGACCAACACAAACTTGAAGGACTTTTCAACTTCAATAAAACATAGGTGTACGATAGACGAACTAAATCAAAATGTTCTTGCTCTGACCAAAATCCTCAACTTTATACACACACCTACAGCTACCTACTCGTATGACACAAAAAATGTCATCCGGAAAAAAAAGTTTCTAACCAATATAAAGTGGGTAAGGCAGAGTTTGGGGGTGCCTTCTACCTTCTACGTTCTACATGTCCCATTATGCTCCCGCATCTATCTATTCAACCAATTTGCACACACTCAATTCAGACTCACCACCATTACCACTGACCGCTTCTCTGTCACCAACAAAGGAACGCAGATACCAAATGACGAAATTTCAATTTAGCCTGTACCAGAGTTGTCACGAACAGAAGATTTGTTCGAACTGAAAGCCAAAAACAAGAGCCAGCACATACACTCTCATTCATTCACACATACACAGGAAACAGCAAAGCCCAAAGTGGGTACTATTGCTGCTTGGATCCAGTCTGGTTTTGCTGCCGCTTCTCAAAAATACTGCCGTGCATATATGGCCACTACTATGATAGCTTATCGTTCATCAAAATGTCAGTAAGTACCTATCGGGTCATTGTTAGAACTTTGGACATTTCCGTATACGTTTAGGTACAGTCAAACGCAGAACACAGTCATACACGCAGTTTGTATTGTTCACACGTTACTGCTCCAACCATTCCATCCAGTTAGGACTAACTCTTCCTATTCTGCGTGTTGTCCATTCAATTTGAGACAGAGATAGCAACCGAATGCAGGCAGTGCTGTTGATTATACGACGTAATCCCGATTCCATTTAATGCGATCTCTCATCTCTATACTGTGTGAGGTGTAATGCGCCTATCATGCCGCTCGCCGTTGGGCAGAGAAAGGGATGATAATGATGACTTTGGTTCGCTGGCTGTGAGTGATTCTAATAACGCTGGCTAAGTGAATATTTGGTACACCACCCATCTAATTAGGATTTTTATCTATCGTAAAAGCAACCTACGATATTATCATCGACAGCACACACGCACACATGCGAATGGAATCCAGTAAACGATTTTGTGATACTCCAACGTGTAATTTAAGCTCACTGAAGTGGTTACTAGAAGGAGAGTAGCTCCTGCATACTCTATACAGAATACACACATAGGCTTAACATCAGTTACAACCTTGCAGTGAAATGTAAATGTACATATACATAAGAGGTAATTAAAAAGCTCAAGATGTAAGATGTGTTCCTTATGCCGCCGGATTCAAGAAGAATATTAGTCTTAAATGTAAAGCAGCACAATCAATAGATGTAGTATAGGTGCTGACAAGGAAGTCGTAAAAATGTTGGTTCGTTGTGTTTTCTTTGTTGTGGTCTGGTGCCTTTGTGTTTTTTAAACCTGAACTAAAATATTGAAGCAGTCGTAGGTATTTCAAGGAGCGAGGATTTGTGTTTAAATACAATTTGATATTTCATTAGCTAAGCGAAAAGCCTTCAACACGAGACGACCCTGAATAATCCAAGATGGGATCCTTGCCAGCAGTACATTGGACGAAAAAATTTGCTTCTCAGAAAGAAAAAAGGAGTCATACCATACGTGCAGAAGATGAAGCGGCATTCCAAGAACACCATTTTCTCAGAGAGACATAAAAATAATGAGGCTCAAAAGGTGGAAAGGTAGAAACATGACCACTTGATTGGGGAAGTAGAGAGGTATTGCATAGGAAAAGTTAGTTTTTAAAGTGAAATTCAGGAAGTGGTCTACCAAAGCTCCGCATATTTATTACGACAGCAATCCCCATTATTAGCGCTCAGGTCACACTAAGTGGTGTAAAAAGGCAATAGAGAGCACAACACTCTCTTGGCCTCATGAACTTGATCCAAAATACATCAGATTCTTTTGAGAAAATAGTTTTTCTAAAACATTTTAGTCAACGGTGAATAGTGGATTCTCATATTTGTAGATTTATATAAATCCAAAGCATTAGGTTAGGTTAGGTAGAATGGGCTGACGGTTGGTCTTATTTCTGCCAGACTTAGATCAATGCAGATCCATTGTGATACCTTGGAGTGTTGTGACGCCCTAAAAACCAATGATCTTATAGTTGGTAAATTTTTTTACCATTTTGTGGCCCTAATGAAGTTCAACAGGCTGTCGCCTGGAGTGTCTGATAAAATTCTTCCAGTTCGTTAAAGAAATGACTGCCCAGGAATTTTTTCCTGATAAGGCAGATTGCTGGGCAAGTAAGTGAGTGGTATCCTCATATTCGTCTTCGTCACTGCTCTACATAAGTCATCGGTCATCTGGAAGAATACTGATAAACGATCGTAATGTAGGCAAATTCGGGGATAGTAGCCTTTCAGATCTGTTCCTATCGTATTTTGGCCATAGTTTCCAGGAAGTGACACAGGAGTCTATGAATTCTCATCTTTTATTGGTTTTCCGTATTATTTTGTTACTAATGATCGGAGTAATTGCACAGGATGAGATTTTGATTGGTCTATGAGAGAAGGTTCAAATGTTGAGCCTTTTCTCGCCAGTTCATCGGCTTTTCTTTTTACGGTATGCCAATGTGACCGGGAACACAGCAGAAGCTAATGTTATGCTACGTGCCAATAACCTTTAGCTCTTCGCAACAGCAAAAAACAAGCTTTGATTTTATAAGAGTTCGCTTTTATTACTTATTAGATATCAATGCAAAAAGTAATATCAGCATGTGATAACGCCACCATGAACACCTGTCTTACAGCGTTTGTAACTGCCAAGATCTCGGCTTGGAAGACACTGCTGTGATTTGTAAATTTAAAGGAACTGGAAAGGTTGAGGCTTTCTGAAAAGAAACCTGCACCTGTTCCAACCTCCATTTTCGAGCCGTCCGTTGGTATATATTGATATAGACGTCTCGTTCTTATGAGGTGCTACATTCTCTCAATCCTGTCTATTGGGGAGGCTGGTTGAGAAGCAATTATTAAAGTATAGGTATAGAGTTATGCAATCCATGCAGGTATTGTTGTCTGCGTATCGTAATAAAATCTGTGCATGTCCTGTTTGGCTGGTTTTCCAGATATATTATTGATTTAGCCAAAGTGCGCTGTTTACTACCGATTCTTGAACATAAAGATCAAGGGGTGTGAGATTGTGAATCATTTTCAAACACGCGGTTGGAGTAGTCCTCATTGCTCCAGTGACGCAAATACAGGCTACTTTGGTTTTCAAATTCGAGGATTTTTTCAGCGCATTCCGCCCGACCGAATCGCTATATGATCCACATGTTGATTTTAGAATATCGTCCCCAATTTCTGCTGAAAATCCTATTACACGAATACACTGCTATATTACCATGGTTCTTATCTCGCTCGTTTGTTGGAGCCCCAGTTCAGTTTTTTGTCTTAGATCACTCTCAAGTATCTTCCTTGATCAGAGATCTTAAGTGGGGTTGCATATAATTTTGGTATCTCAAAGGTTGGTAGTTTTTTTCTATTTGTGAAGAGTACCAAATCTGTTTTGAGGGGGTTAACTGCAGGGCCGCATCTTTTTGAACAAGCGCAGACCTTAAATAGTGCTTTGTTCAATTGGTTGCTTATATTGGTAGGGAATTTCCACTCCTCCAGAAGAACTAATTCATCGGCATAGGCTACGACTTTGACGCCATCATGTTTGAGAGTTATAAGGATCCCATTCATGACCAGGATAAAGAGTAGGGGTGAGAAGATACCTCATTGTGGGGTTCCTCGTGACACACACTTCTTCAAGTTTTGCATCTCCTAGTTCACTGTGGATTCTTCTACTTCTAGATCATTTGGGGCTTTCGTAATTGCACTGTTGTGTACATTATTGAAGGCTCATTCCATGTCAAGGAAAGCAGCCAGTGTGTATTCGTTTTTTCAATTGTTCTTACTGCACAGTGTAGTGCTGTCTCCACACTTCTTCCTTTTGCATAGGCGTGTTGAAAAGTAGATATAACTTCCGGTTTAAGAAAGCTGAGCAAGTGTATAAATCAAGTAGCCTTTCAAACGTTTTCAGTACAAAAGAGGTCAGACCTTTAGATCTGAAGTCTTTTGCTTATGTATGGCTGGCTTTGCCAACATTGCCAAAGCCTTTTAATTTGATTATGTTCGTTGATTGGTTATTGTTGATAAAACACGAATTCAGGTCATTCTTTTTTTGAATGAAAAGCAAATAACACGAAAACATATTTGAATGTCAGTCAGAAATGAGGTTGAGTGAATGATTATTTGAATTATATTGCAGGCATTTTACTGACGACTTGAAGGCTTTGAAAAGCATGGACAAGATTGGTCGAATTTAGAAGCTCTTCTTTTGTCTGTTGAAACGCACAAATAATCATAAATATTCTGTGACATGAGCGTGAATTGTTTAGGCTCAATGTTGTGAAACAATCTCAGGTACAATAGAATGTCAATCAGGAAAACACCATAAATCAATTAACAAATTAATATCGTTTTTTCTTGTCATCAAATTGACTTTGTTTACAAAGTTTCAAGTTAATGTTGCGTTTCAATGAGCAAATTCGTGGAAACTTTCTGTTATTCAGATCTTCGGTAGCTGTTAGACGAACAGAAAAATTTCCTTGAATTCGAAAAAAACTTAAGTGGAAGCGATTTTGACTTAGAAGACAAAGATTTTGTTAGAAGACAAAGATGATCAATCTATTCCAATTACTATCTTCCGATACTAATTTCAATGCCATGAAAAGCACTTTCTCGATTAGCCGATCAGGATTGGCAAAATTTTGAAGGTCTCCTACATTCCTCACAAAGCATAGTTGTGAGCAATGTGTCAGTTTCCGGAGATTTCAGCTCTGTTGCGCCATCCCAACTACTTACTTAGTTAGAGGGAGTAGAACAGATTTCGAGCCACTTGAAGCCTCCTGTATAAAATTTGCGGATAGTAGCGAAGAGAAGCATCAGCTTCTTACGGTCAAAGAGGTAACAAACTGATTCATCTGATGACGAAAGCAATGCAAGCATAGATACGAGGAAATTGCCTTTGATTTCACCTCCGACTGACACTTTCTATAAACCTGCACGAATTGTACAAATGAATTCACCCAAGTCTGTAACAGGCCTGATGTGGCCCTGTCTAATTATAGAGAAAAATCAAAAATACTCTGCCAATTAAGCTTAACATAATAACAGGTATCTGTTACCTGTACTCAAACTAGGACATTGGCAGCAGAAAAATGAAAAACGCGAACAAGGAAGAGCTTCAGATCAACGAATATAGAATGATGATTCATGATCAATGACTTAATAGTAAAGAGAACTGCCAAGTCCCCTGAGAGTTTGGAATCGGAATAAAATGTTTGGTCTTTCAAATGCGTAAGACCTCGAGAATACTCCAACTTTGAGGCACCACTCTATTTATTTAACGAACATCGAAACAAATCCGGAACAACCCAGAAACCAACAATATTTTAAGGTGAGAGATCGCTGAAGGCGAAAAGGCACATTTTTAGACAGTGACAGGTCACTGCCCGAGGCATCAGAAAAAGCTACAAAATCTTCTATGAAAGTAAAATGTCAAACAAAAGACTGAAATCTGTGTCATATTATAACCCCTCAGCCTCTCAGGGTAAAAGAAAATTTACTTCCAGCAAAGACTAGAGGTCTGATATATGGTGTGACGACTTTCAGAAGTGCCCATTTAATAGGACAAGTCTGACTTTAAAAAATTATTATTGATGAAAAAGGTCATTAAACGCTCTACGAACTTTAGTCGTGGTGCATTGGAGGCACCATGACTAAAGTTCGAGGAAAACAACTCTTTTATGTTGAAAACCTTTAAAAAAATCGTATGCTCTAAGTTTGTTCTTGTTGATTCTCACTCTTTTCAGTGACCAATAAGATTTTCGTAGTTGGTGGTTCAGAATAAGCTTTTGCTATCTTCTATGATTTCTTTTTCAAGGAAAATAAGAAATAATTAGATTTCACTAAAACCCATTGGCAGAAATTGAAACAAATTAACTTTTTGAAGTGCTTTTCTCCATAATTTTCCATCAAATTCTGAGATTTTAAGAGCTAAGTGTCACATATTTAAACAACAAAACAAAAAAAAAACCACTCACGTGATTTCAATAAACGAAAAACACCAAATATGTATAGCAAAACACAAACAGAATTTAAAAGTACAGCCTTTTTCATCAGCTTACTTCTTTTCAAATTCCAACCTAAGTTCTTCTTACTGCGAAATTTGTAACCATCAAAAGGAAAGTCGACATAAAGAAGGCAAAATTCACACGAAACTGAGTAGGAGCTCAATCAAGGTTGTAAGTTCAAAATACACTGTAATATTTGAAATGAAAAACCATGTCACAGTACGCACCCCAAATTTACATACTCGAACAATGCAGATGTCAGTATTAAGTTTCTGTCCTTTGGCTTGCTGGTTTCATTTACACTACGTTGACTGTTGTCCCCCCGAACATTACTCGTGAAGGCAAAACCGCTTTGTGTGCTATGCTTTTGCGATCTATCATCCATTGCCATTGCATACGTACACATACCAGTAAATATATAGACATTAACCCATTTTGTGAACTGATGGTTTCGTGTTTTTGATGCACCATCAAGGTATTCTATTGAGCTATCAAATTCTCTCTGGGGTTTTCCGACTGAGCATGTCGCAAGGTGAAATAACACATTTGTGGGTCAGAATGTCATTTACAGAGTTGACTGATTGATAGTGCAGTGCAGTCTAGGGCTCTATAATTCGGAAATCAATTTTGCACCTCGACACGAGAACAAAGGGAAGAGGCGATGAATTCATCTTTGGACAGAAATAAGGAGATTTCAGAAATTTGAAGGCAACTGATGCGATCAAATTTCGGGATGAATGGGTCGCCCTAATTGTTATCTTGTGGTAAAAAGAAATATTTCACAATTTCAATTGATCAAATATATTCATTGTTGTCAATCACTTGAGTTACTGCCTCGCAAGCTGATAGAGCACATAGAACTACGAATGCATTGCGCATCGTTACCAAAATCTTGAAGCGATTACAGCCAGCATCATACAAAACACAATGTAATTTGCGTTCATCTTCTTGATACATTTTTTCAATGCAAAGAAATGTAGGTATTTGTAAGTTTTGTACCTACGTTTCTCATTTACATAATCTACTTGACGCAGATTTGTCTGCTGGAATTATTATCGTCGTCATCATCTAAAGTAACAGTGAAGAGTTCGCAGGAGGTTTCATGATAAAATAACTCCTTACTCCACAGGGTGTTTATTGCAGGTGTTAGCTATGATTTTTTAGTTTTCATGAACTGGAAGATGTTCAAGTGGAATTATTGCGATATTGTAGTAATTTTGAAATCAGTTTAAGAACAACTTTAGATCTAAAGGTCCAATTAAAGTGGGTATGAGCCCGTTTAGTGGTGCATGGTAGAACGAGGGAATATACAAAAGCCTTAAAACGTAACCATAATGAAGGCCAGCTCCACTCAATAAGGTTCCTTTCACTTTTGGAAGCGTAGTGAGTAGCGATTTCAGCCGCTCCAGGCATGTGCAGATTTGACAAAGCATAGTAGGAAAACAACAGGCATGACTTGTTTAATGTATTTAGGTTTTTTGTTGCCACGGTGAATATTCACAAACCATCGTATCCCACGAGCGGATCGCTAGTGTGAACCATTTAAATGGGACAGCTGTGATCCCTTGGAGATTAAGATGCTCGCAACGATGAAGAGGAAGATAGATCAGAAGAAGAAGCGAATTTCCACAAATAACAGAAATCATTTTGAATCATTTACTAGACACTCGTGTTCCCAATGCCCATAATCTAAATTCCAAACGATCGGCGAGCATGAGTCCATCATGGCTATTCAGGGAACTTTTGGAAGCGTGAGGAAGATCTTTGCTTGGATATGACAAAATGCCAGTAGCACTCCCTTTTAATGAAAAAAAAAAGATTAAAATGAACTTTTAGTAGCTCTTCTCAGGTCTGCAGTTCAGATTTCATATGCTTCAACTGACAAAATTGAAGTTTTGTTCATTGTACATCTTTTGTCCTTGCGCCCAAATCCACTTTCAACAGCACTCAGTGAAAAGTGTGAAGTGATAATAGAACCCCCAGGCAGCTGTTAAAAACATTATGACAATAAAAATTCAGATTGTCTGAGTGACTAAAAAACTTATTCACTTATTATTGGGATTCACCTTTGACACGAACCGGTAGGGTAGGAAGACCTCGATATAACACCAATAGTGCAACCCATCTATACACTGTTTCGCGGAAAGATTGTTGCGATTGATATTCCCAAAGCATTTGAGAGAGTTTTGCTTTCTTATAGAAAGCCCTTGCTTTTGGTATTGATGTGTCTCATCATCATTTCCTTCTTCTTCTACTTTTTTACTTCTTCTTGTGCCCTTGGCGTAAAGGATAGCTAATGTTACTTGGTATTTCGAATTCCAGAAAGGCGAATTCCAAAATCGCCTATCCCCAGGAATTAACAATTTTTCTCAAAGTAACTGCAGTGTCAAAAAAAAGCCTTTACAAATTAGACGCTAGGAATCGGCAAAAAATTGTATGTCTTTGAAATGGGTTAGAGTTCGATTTTCTCCGAGCTTCTATGTGAAACTTTTTTTATTTATATATTTAATTAATGAACATCGAGACACACCCGAGGCTTTCAGCAACCCTAAAAAAAAGATAGAACGCTAAAGGCGCACTCCAAGTCTGTGAGAGGCCAGAACAAATTCGGGACTCCTATAAAAGTAGAAGACCCAAATAATGACCAGGATGTGAGTCATATCACCATTCAGAAAACTAGACAAAATTCAGAAAACTATACAAAATTTGCTTCCAACAAAGACTAATAGTTCGGTGTGAAGACGTTTTGGAAATATCTTCTACATTTTTTTATATTACATTATAATTTTTTTACATTAAGGGTGTTTTCTACCCCCAAAATGGTGGAATTTTTAGTGGAAAACAACAGTTTACACTCTAAATGGCGGCCAAAAATATTTAAATGAAAAAAAAAAAAAAAATTATCAGAGAACGTTGCACACTGGGGCCCGCTGTATGGAGAGCGTGCTCAAAATGCAAAATTGAGAATTACTCTTTTTTCCAAAACAAATGTTTTGTTGCAAAGTCGACAAGATTGTCTATCAACCGTTAAAATTTCAAGGTCAAAGAGATTGTAGGTCAAAAGAAAATCAGTGTTGAAAGCTGTGTTTTAGGCCAAAGAAATTTGTGTTGAGATTTAGAGGTCGATTTAAAATGCAATAAAAATCTTTTCGCGTTGAATTACGCTAAGTGGCGATATGTCATCGATTGGTCAATGTCAGTAGATAATAAAAACGAATTTCGTTAGTGCCAAAAACAAAAACCATGGAAAAAGAAATAAAAAAGCGAACAAAAATGTATAAACACATTTTTTTCCAAATTGCAACAGAGGCTTCCACTTCTAACTTAAGTTTTTATTAAAAGAAGGTATGCACTATAAGACTGCATACTTAGTTTTAAAAGCCCGTGTTGCAAATTGGAAAAAAGTGTATTTAAAATTTTTTTACAAATTTGTTCGCTTTCTTGTTTCTTTTTCCATGATTTTTGTTTTTGATCCTTACAAAATACGTTTTTATTATCTACTGACATTGACCAATCGATGTCATATCGCAACTTAGCGTAATTCAACGCGAAACGATTTTTATTGCACTTTAAATCGACCTCTAAATCACAACACAAATTTCTTTGGCCTAAGACACAAAATTTAACACTGATTTTCTTTTGACCTACAATCTCTTCGACCTTGAAATTTTGCCGGTTGATAGACAATCTTGTCGACTTTGCAACAAAACATTAGTTTTGGAAAAAAGAGTCATTCTCAATTTTGCATTTTGAGCACGCTCTCCATACAGCGGGCCCCAGTGTGCGTTGGGGGGAAGATTTGATCATAATTTGACTAATTTTTCTTGGTTTTTTATTTTCGAATAATTTCCAGCCGAGTTATGGTGGACACCGCAAATTGTTTTTTCTCAAGACGTTTTGGGGAAAGCTTTGTTACCGGCTTATGCTTCAATATGAAAAAAATACCCTATATTTTCGAAAGTATGCTCAATAATGTACAAAAGGTCCGAATAAAGTTACTCAATCCATATTTGAGAAAAAAATTCGCAAAAAAGTCTTTTTTTACCATAAAACCCTAACCCGGTCAAAGGTTTTTAGTCACGGTGCCTCCAAATGAACAAAACAAATCAGTTATGTTAACAACCTCAAAAAATTAGGTTTGTTCTTTCTGATTCTCACTCTTTTAAGTGACATATAAGATCTTGGTAGTTTGGGGTAAGTTCCCAGCGACACGGACCACGAAGCAGCTCAGGTGAACATAAAATTGCGCCTACCACTACTTCTTGCCATGGAACCGCCGGAACACTTCATAAACTACAAAACACTGGACGCTGAAGTTGAAGAGAGACGTTGAAGAAGCTTTGATTCTGCCAGCTGAAAACAGGAACATGTTATAGGATACACCAAAAAGAACTCAACACAACCAATGTCAGCTACCGGACTGTTTTTGGCGAACTTCATGAAGCCAACATAATGTTCCGGAACGCGATCCAGCACTGCAATGACGTCCACTTCCAGAAGAGACTGGAAAACGGTAAGGGATAAAGAGAAGGAAGTTAAAAACAACTAGCTATAATTATTACCCTTGAGCAGAAATGGAAACAAATTAACTTTTCGGTGAAACTAAAATCTAACATTTCCATCAAATTCTGGCATTTTAAGATTTTGGTTTTCCATTCTAAAAAGCCACTCAAATGAAATGAATTCTATGAAAAAATATAGCAAAACATAAAAAGAATTTAAACGAGCTCGAAACTCAGCTTACTCCTTTTCAAATTGGAGCCTGACCCCTTTTTACTGGAGTTTAAATTAGTTTAAATTAGGCAAAATTCACAAAACACCTACACCATACTTTTTCTCGAACTAGAAAATTTTTTTTTCCTTGCTGTGACTGGGGTTTAAACCTCGAACCTGCCACGCAACAGGCAGACACGCCATTACACCACGGACACCACACATAGGCGCATGTGTTAAAATTAAATTTTCTTCATTTTCTTCAACTCAATCATTACAGATCACCCTGTGTGGAAGTGAATATCTCAAGAATAGAACTCCCTCAAGTGTGTTTCAATACTCCAACACAAACTCAGTGTGGTAAATGTACTGCTACTGCATTATCTGCATATTCAAATACCATTACAGTTTTAATCAATTCCAATAGCGAAGTTCTCAGCATCGACGAACGCTAAAACCGAAACCAAATGATGACGATACGGGTACGTAGAGTCAGTCAGTGTATTGTCATGGTAGTGATGAAGAGAAACTTTTTGAACTTTTCATCACAGCAATTAATTGGTAAGAGTCTGAAAAGTAGACAAATTAGGCAAACATTGACGAGATATACGTTTTTTTTTGTTTGTGTAAACATTCTGTCTCTGCAACAACCACTTTTGGGAGTTGAAAAGAATTGAAAGAGGAGTGGGTCCTTCACATCGCGTTGTGTATGCATTCGTTTTACACTTTGGGGGCATCACATTGCCGCGCCGCCGCGCCTCCACCGCCCGGTTGTTGGGAACGGATGCTGCTGACGCTGATGCTAACGACAATCCCATGTCGTTTGTGTTGGTGGGTGTTAAACACTCCACCTGCATCAACTATCTTTGAGTGGGAAACAAGTGAAATCCTTTCCCTTGTATGTTTCCATTTTGTGACAAGCAAAGCAACGAGGTTGACGTGATGCTGCTGATGACTATAATGCAGCCCATAACCTTGTATGGGTAGCTGCACCAGTGGAGCTTGCTTCTTTCCTCAGTTTCTGCTTTTTTTTCTTGCTTATTTTTTGTTTTTGTCAGTCTTAAAGATCCTTTTGTTTTTCAATTTATTTTCGAAAGTGTTTTCCCACTTGACAGCGAGAGCAGAGAAAATGTCCTTTCACGGTGAATTGCAAAAAAAAATGTTTAAACTCCACATCCTCTTAAATGCCTGGAATACGAAAAAAGTGGAAAAAAAAGTAGAGAAGACGAAGGCGTCCTGCAGTTTTGCGGATTGTCTTTGGTTGGCTGCCAATGTGAATTGGATATGTCTGGGCCTATGCCAGCCAACCAGCCAGCCAGCCAGCCAGTCATCCCGCAAGCACAGGACTCATTTCGCCTTCATTCTGTGTGCAACCAGGATTTGAATGTATCCTAGTGGAATTTAATATTTATGAAATGCAAATACAAAGAATAAGGTTGGCGACGCATGAAAAATGCCAAGCAAGTTTGAATTTATTCATCTTTTTTTCTCTCTCAGTTCTTTCTCTCCCACTCCACTAGTTTTTGTACTCTTATTTGTTAGTATCCTTGCAGTTTATTTTTTCATGATGCTCCTTCAATTTTATGATAACGAGAAGAAGAAATATTTTCTTCTATAGAGAGAGACGTTATAGTTGGTATATATGTCGATATTATTTGTCGTATTAACGAACTTTCTCCATCCATCTGTATTATGTCAGACTGCAGTCTGTTCGTCGTTGATTCCCTAACCAAATCCTTCGGATGACAAATAAAAATTTACGTTTTTTTTACTTTTTTTCATTCTGTTTGTGTGACGTTGTCGTTTTATCCTATTTTAGCATTTTTATATCCTGATGAATAGAAAATGTTGCCATGCAATAAGTTTCTTTGATTTTTCTTCTCTTCAGTAGTGTGTCCTGGAATCATCCGTTTTATGTAATGATGCTATTTAGTAAGATGAGGACCTTTTTTGTGGGTCATCCTTTATTTTATTTGTGTTGGCTCTAGTAAGCAACATGGGTAGATGGATGTCCATGTCCAGTTTTGTGCAAGTACGGCGAGTATACATTGCAAACGTTAGCACAAAAAGAGGCCATCAGCATGGTGACGGGTAAGTCCTGTGCATTTGGGAGTTGAGTAGGGTGGCTATAGCTACGTGCAGTTTATTTAATGGGTGTGTGGTAACGAGGTCAATGAAAGTGCTTGGCAAAACGTTATAAATAAAGGATGCTCCATTTTATTTCTCACCCAGAGCAAGAGCCAGAGTCAGAGCAGGGGCAAACAATTTGACAGTGTTCATTTATTGTCTTGAAAAAAAAAGAAGATGAAAAGAATAATGCCAGAGCTTGCGGTTTATGTAGCAGCAGACATGACACTTAAAAATTAACTCGATTTGGAATGAGTAATTTTTGAAAGGGGCCTTGATAATTAAGAAAAATTGTGTGGTTGAGTTTAAAAAGATTGGAAAATGATACTTCGAAAGTTTTTCGAGATTCAAGAGGCTCATTTTAAGTCTTAGAATTTAACAAAGGAGGAAAAGCCAAAAATGTACTTTGAAAGGATTTCAGTCTATTCTTCTTCTATTTTATGGAAAGAATTGGAATTCAACTACAGCTTTTTAATCATAAAAGCGTTGCGGTGTTTAGTTGCAGCAAAAAATACCAACCGTTTTGAGTACCTAATAAATTTAAAAAAATGATTTACAGTGTAAAGGTGCGTCCACACTATGCCGATCGGCTATACCGACTTAGTGTGGCCGTCCCGATCGGCCTTCCTCTTTACCGAAAGCCGAACCGAATTCGAACTGAATGAAATGGATCCGTATGCCGGTCGGCATAGTGTGGACACACCTTAAGGATTCAAATATAGTCCGCTAGATGACAGATGTTATAATTCATTTTTAGCAAAAATAAGAGCTCCCTTAAAATGTTAAAATAAATTTTTATTACCAGTGCGCCATCTAGTGGTTTCTCCTTAAATCATAAATCTTTTTACACTGACAGCTGTTCTTTGCTTGAAGTCTAGACATGCAGTCAGTAACATGCGAGGGTGGGTCAATAAGTCCGTGACTTATTGACTTCTGAAAATACGGTGAAAAATAAAAACCCACCCACGTACCTCCCTCCGTAAAGCTAAGTGAGTCGCTTTAAGCTGAAAAAACGTTTGGAAATATTCAAAACTTATTTAAAAAGTGAGTGCTGGTTTTCGAAAAGCCAAAATGAAGAACCTTTACCACCTGCTATACGCAAGTGTGTGTAAAAAGTTCGTGAGATTGTCATCCTTGTGGGCAACACTCGTGGTTTCTGTCTTCACACGCTGTGCAAAGACGAGATGTGGCTTTGGGGCCAAGGGTGTAAGGCTTAATCAATAAACATCAACTCGCCATCGATCTCAAGAGCTCAACATTACACTCCATAGCCTGCAGAGAGTTCTGTAGAAAAAACTCAAATTGTTTCCTTGACAAGGTGCAATTGAAGAACCCTCCGTTTCTTCACAGTTTGGACCTCAAAGCAGCTTTCAGTTGAGCAACGAGGCGCGTTTTCATCTCTGCGGCTACATTCACAAACAAATTCAATTCATTTACAGACAGTGACAGTTAGATGCTGGTTTTTTCTAAGAAAGCGAGATTGCAAACAACGTTTCCTGCATCGTTTGGTGTTAATCGACATGGATTTCGACGACCTTACTTGGCATCTCACACAACCTATGTCCCAATCGATCATTTGTTTACCGAATTCCACAATCGCTAGATATCAGCCTTCTTGACGATTTCGATTGGCAGCCTCGGAGCTAAGAATTTACCCCATTTGACTTTTCCTATTATGGTGAAGAACAAATCTCAAGCCAACAATCCAGAAACGATTCAAGCTGAAGCCGGACGCGTGGTTTCGAATCCCACTCTGGGCATTTACTTTTCTTTCAGCCTCCAAGTTTCATCTGGACGCCGTCGATGAGGTTATATAAGAAATTTTATCCACCATATTTCAATCTACTGCACCACAAAAAAAAGGGAAGGCTGCTAGCCTGGTAGTACAATGGACCGGCAATTAGGTCTGAGTGCTCCAGATTGGCATAAGCCTCCTCTTTTTTAAATAAAAAAAAAATAAAAATAAAAAACAACTGCGAAGCCAGACAAGGAGTCAAGTGGCTGCACTTGAACTATGTTGTGTTTCTTAGTCAAAAGAAATGTTCGGTCTTACAAATAAAGCTTTAATGAAGGGTTTCTTAGAGGTTTTAGTGGAAATCTATAGCCAGTGCATTTTTAAGAGAAAGTACCGGCTCTAATAAGTCAGAGGAAATATATATGTACATGTACACATGGTTCAACTTATTGAACTAGACACTTTCCATTTTCGCGCTGCTTCTTTTACAATAGATTTCGAACAGAGCCCTCCTGATGTTGAGCTTTGAGTTTGTTGGTTACATTTCCAAAAAGCACTTACGGCATGAAAAAAGGGTTTGGATGCCTTACTCAAGCCCACAATGTTTTGTAGCCATTGTACCTCTAATACCCCATTGTCCTATTTTCTCAAAATAAAAAAAATTATATCTCAACTTATATCCCAATGGTGTCGGACATAAAAAAAAAATAGGGTGACTTAACAGAGCGAGGGCCTCTGACTTAGCGCATTTCTTACAACCTTGCCTTGCGAGGGAATGGAGGAGACCTTCTGCGGATACCAAACGGGTAATCGAGAAAGTGCTTTTCTTCTGTTGGGACTCGAACCAAGAACCGCCCAAATAACAGACAGACATGCTACCCACTACGCTACGAGTACCGCACCGGTATCAGACATAGGTCCGAAATAAAATATGTTACTTCTGTCTCATTTATGCGTTACATAAGTCCCAAAAAGAAAAGTGGGGATTTATGTCACGGCACCGTTTCAGGTACTCTCAAAACCGATCTGATTCCGATTCCAATTTCTTTTTAACGTAATGAGCTATTAGGAATAATAGTTCGAATGAGGCTATTTTTAAGGAAATTTTTGAGATCTCCAATAAAAATATTTTCTAACACCAGAAATAACTATACGCTGAATAATGAACATATGATTTAATTCATGCCACGTGCATCAAAATCACAAAAAGTTGGGTGAACAAGACAAAATGACCCTGCATTACTATGATTAATTGGATAGAATGAAGAATACTCTGCTGAAACTAGCGCCAAGCAATCAAAAAACATAATTAAACTTTTCAAGCAGAAGCATTTGGCCATACAAAGGGGACAATTGCCAAATTATTACTATTTTACTTTTAGTTACTACTTGACACGGTTAGCATTTGAAGTAGGTTCTTCTTCTCTTATAAATAAAAAATAATGGCGTCAAGCCAAATAATTACTTAATATTGGCTTCACAAAAACAAAGGCAAAGAAGTTCACAATCAGTCCAGTTTTCTCTACACGTAATATCGAACTATGTTTAGCCTTTGCTTAAATTTCTGGAGATCAGCATGCAAAAAATATGTAAAATTTCCAAATTAAAAAAAACCAATAAGTGTAAGTGTAAGGAAAACTCAATATTTAGGGGAGAAATTCGTTTTCTAGAATTTTTGAAGCCATCAACTGGCGCGTCAAGTTTTTTTTTTTTTTTTTTTTTGCATCTCAGAGTCTTAAGCGGTACTGAGCTTAGAGCAAGCTCATATGTACGCACTTATCTACGCTCTTCATCATTAATGCAAGTGTTAGTGGTTAGTAAAAAACGCCAACACAAGCACAAAAGAACGTATTCGAACAAGGACATAACATTTAACATAATTAACTTTTACTACATCGATAAAACAAAATCAAACTATAAACATTATTGAAAGTATATAAAAAAAGAAGAAAAAATACAATTAAAATAATTTACAGTAACTAATAATTAAATACAAATTAAATACAAATTAAATACAAAACAAAAATCATGCTTGTGGAGCACTGGTTTTGAGTTTTAATTTTAAACTACTTTTACTAAGATTGAAATCTAAAGTAAAAGGGTTAGAGTTGTATAACCTACTCATGCGAGCTATCGGCTCATGCATGCCATAGTTAGTTCTGTGGTGGTAGCAATGCAAAAACTCTAAATTACGTAGTTGGTGAGATCCTCCACGATAGTTGAATCCTATGTGGGAGAGCAAGTCGGGAGCATCAATCGAACCTGTTATAAGTTGATGGAAAAATACCAAATCATTGTTAGTCCGTCTTTGTGAGAGTGGTTGAAGATTCAAAAGACGAATACGATTTTCATAAGGGGGGAGATTAAAAGGATCTTCCCAGGGAAGACCTTTCAGGGCAAAACGTATAAATCTGTGTTGAACTGCCTCAATACGAGTTTTATGAACTTCATATAGAGGTGACCAAACCTGAGAAGCATACTCGAGATAGGGACGAACATGACAGTTGTATAAGGAAAGTGTAACATAGGGGTCGTTAAATTCTTTTGCCCATCTCTTTATGAACCCAAGCATTGAATTTGCTTTACTTGTTATGGAATTGATGTGTTCATTGAATTCAAGGTTAGTACTAAAAATTACACCAAGGTCGCGGAAATTCGAGACTTGAGATAATGATTGCTGAGATATTGAATAATTTGCGACAGAGGGAATCCTTTTGCGTGAGAACGTCATACTTTGACACTTGGAAGGGTTCAAACTAAGACCGTTTTTAGAACACCACGTAACAAAACTGTCGATATCTTTTTGTAATAAATTGCGATCTGACGAATATTCTATCGATTTGAAAATCTTCATGTCGTCAGCAAAAATTAGAATGTCGCTGTATGATATACAAGTAATGACGTCATTTATTGCAATAATGAAAAGCAAAGGACCAAGGTGACTCCCTTGTGGCACACCAGACAGACCATTGAAAGAATTTGACAAGACGTTACGAAATTTGACTTGATAAGATCTATTTTTTAAGTATGAACTTATCCAAACAATAAATACTGGTGGAAATCCAAATGCTTTTAGTTTATATAATATAATATTATGAGAAAGTTGGTCGAAGGCCTTAGAGAAATCAGTATAAATGCAGTCTAACTCATACCCTTTTTCGAGTGTATTAGAGCATTTATGGTAAAACGAGAGAAGATTAGTAGCCGTTGATCTTCTTTGCATAAATCCGTGTTGTTGATTACAGATTATATTCCCTGCAAAGAATGATAAACTTTCGCAGACTACTTGTTCAAACAGCTTAGGAATGCATGAAAGCTTTGCAATTGGCCTGTAGTTTTTTATATCTATTTTTTCACCCTTCTTGAAAACAGGGGTAATAAAAGACATTTTCCACAAACTAGGAAATTTTCCGGACTTTAAAGAAAGCTTGAAAAGGTATTCGAGAGCGAAGGCTAAGCGTAAAGAACACTTTTTTAAAACTATAGGTGGTATCATATCCGGGCCAGATGAAACGTCATCATTTAGAGAAGAAAGGTAATGAATAATTCTATCACTGTAAATGGGGATGCTATTAAAACTTACTTGAGAGCAGTGAGTTAAATACTTAAAATAGTTTTCATCAATTTTGAGAGGTGTACTACAAAAAGAGCCACAAAAATGATTTGCAAAGGCATTGCATATGTCAGGAGTATCCTTCAAAAGATTGCTATTATAAATAAAATTTGCTGGATAGCCGTCTGATTTCTTTTTGGAGTTAACAAAGGACCAAAAGCTTTTTGGATCATTTTTAAGAGAGCAACTCATTTGAGTTACATAGCTGGAATAAAGATTTTGAGAAAGCGTTCTGAAGTCTTCAAAAAGACTTATGAACACTTGGTGGTCAGTTAGAGAAAGAGTGGTCAAATAAGTTTTCCAGGCCTTGTTTCTTTTATTCCGCAGAACTTTCAGTTCTTTGGTAAACCACGGCTGGCAATAATTTTCTTTTTTAATCAATTTTAGCGGAATTGTTTTATTCATGCAATCCTTTAAAATAGAGTAGAAACAGCTGACTGCTTCGTCAAGATTTGCTAGAGTTGATATTTTTTCAATACCAGCCCTGCTTAATTCATCCGAAAGCAAATCGAAGTTCGCTTTTCGAAAGTCAAAGGTATATGAACAGTCATATGGACTACTTCTTTCGTCAATCACATTGCTGAGTTCAATAAAGATATCTAAAGGTGGGTGTAAGTCATCTATTCTTGTGATACCAGAATTTGATTGCATTACAACAGTCTTAATAGCGTCCGAAGAAAATACTAAATCTAACATACGACTTTGATAGTTTCTAATACAGCTTACTTGCCGTAAGTCAGAAGAAATTATGTTGTCTAAACAGGAAAGCTCCTGTTGTGGTGAAGACAGGGAAGCTTTTTGAAAGGAACCATCATCAGAGGGTAGCCACTGAATGTATGGTAAATTAAAGTCACCCAGTAATAGAATCTGGCTTTCAAGATCGGATATTTCGAAGACATAATCCAAAATAAGAGAAAGCTCAGCATAAACTGGTGCTAAGCTTTTAGGGACAATATAAACATTTATGATGAAAATATTTTTGGACAAGGTACAAACTTTCACACAAACAACATCAATAGACAAATCAAACGGAAAGTGTATACGAGATGACATAAACGCGTTCCTGACCGCAATAAGAACACCACCTCCAACAGCTTCTGGTTTGTCTATATGCCGATCTTTACGGTAGACAGAAAATTCTTGGCTGAGGATTTCGGTATTCAAATGGCTTGGGTTAAGCCACGTTTCCGTCAAAGCAAACACATCGTGTGAGAAAACGAGAGAATTCACATATAAATCTGCAGTTTTACTGCGAAGCCCTCTAACATTTTGGTAGAAGAGGGAAAATCTTTTTAGTTTTTTGGAATACTCTTTAATAAATTTTTATTCTTTTTGTTGTAGCCTGAGAATTCTTTGACAAGAGTACCAGCTGGCCAAATATTACTGTCACAAAGAGAGTCAAACAATAAGGGTGGGACAAGTAATTTAAAAGACGAAACAAAACTATCAGTTTTACTTATTTTAGAACATTTAATAAAGTTTTCACAAGGAATAAGTTTCTTTGTAACTAAATAATGCAAAACATCATTCGGTATGAGCTCAGGTCTCAGCCGAGAAACAAAAATGGATCTAGGTTTGGGGACTGCTTCCATTCGAGTAATAGATTCTAAGGGAACAGCATCCAAATCGTTACTTACTGATGGTGAACTAATTGCAACCATATCAACTACATCAGTTTGTTCTAATGGGACTGAAACGCTGTTCGCCTTTTTAGAATTGCTTCTCAGATTCTTTCGCTTTGAAGGAGTACTTTGCTTAGTGGAAGCAATGCCATCACTGCTTCTTTTGGAGCCCTTATTTAGAACGGAGACAGGGTTCAAATTAACTGAAGATCTGGACTGTTCACTTAAATCCTTTAAAGCTTGGGGTTTATCCGAAGTCAGCAACTTTAAGTCATCTGTTGAAGTTGATATGTCAACAGAGCTAATAGGGGAAGAAAATGACGCTAAGTTTGAAACCGATTCATTAAAAACTTTATGAAGCGTTTCGAAGCCTTTAGAGAGTTTCTCAATTTCTAACTTAAAATTGGACATTTTTACAGCTAAATGGGATAGGGAAATCTTCTTACAGTTTTCACAGTACCAACAAGCGATTTTCGATGCACTAATTTTATCCAATAAAGCATTGTTGGAGCCAATACATTTGGCATGAAAAACATTTCCACATGGCCCATAGCAAGCAAACAGAGGTGAGTTCGAATTGTCGAGGCATTTACCCGCTGCACAATCCATATTAAAAGATATTAAAAAAGAGAGAGAAAAAAAAAAATTACTTATTTATAAGAAAGAAGAAAAAAAAAAAAAAAAAAAAATATATTTTTTTTTTTAGGCACGGGTAGGAGTTGAACCTAAGTGACGAAATTAAACTCTCAAAATGGTATAGACTCCTACCAATTCAACCAAACTAACGATAATTTAGAGGTTGCAAAATTGTTAAGTTAAAATGGTATGTTCTAAAAGAAAGGAATTAGTAGTTGAAAGAGATGTATGAGGGATAATTAGTGGTTAAACGGAGAAAACAATAATAAAAAAAAAATCACTCAAAACACACTCAACATAAGAACGGAAAATAATGTCTTACCAATACAACTAAAGATAACACAAAACGTAATCAGAATCTAATTTAATTCAACTTTGCTATTTTTATTATTTACAACACTTTGAACCAAAATAAACTCATAAGTAGATAATCAAACTAAAAAGATTACTGAACAGATCACAGTTTAAATTTTAAAGTATGAAATACACAGAATTTAATTAGTTTAAAAACAGAGCTATGAAAACACACAACTATGCACAGAAGTTATGGTTATCATTATCATGACTGCCTTTTATATGGGAGGTTCGAGGTCTGAGTAACAGAAACATCAAAGAATAAAAAACAAAGTTTTTCAGGGGTATCAGCTTCCGCGAAAAATTAACAAGTCAAGTCCACTGATAGTAAGAACACTGCCATTCAAACGCTTTTAAACCGTCTTTTCATGCATTTTTTTTAAAGAAGTTTGAAAAAAAATATCATCAAGAAACCACAAGGAACATAGAGAAAAAATATTTACTGTGTGATTACCCCACAAAACAACTAGGAAGCAAAGTGTTAACTTAGTTGTTCGGAATCAGCATACAATTGTAGGTCCTGAAAATGTGTTAAGCCTATTTATAATCCAATTTTTAACAAATGTACCGGAATCCTTTCAATCGAAATTTGCAAGTATTCAATAACAAATGTTCTAAACATGAATGGAAGGGTTAGGGACTAGGCATCTCTCTCAACCATTACTGCAGAGGAATGGATGAGGTCTTTTCTTTTTTACCGATTCCCGAAAGCTTAATGGGAAAGCGCTTTCATGGCAGGGCTATTACTCTGGAGGGGATTGAAACTTGTGTTTACGAAAGGTGATACCGCAGTGGAAAAACTATTGCGGTTTTTGAGACTCGAGTCCAAAGATGCCACTTAACAACAGACAGACACACTTTTTCTCAAAGCAATACAAATTAAAAATGAAATTAAACACTTAAAAATATGTTTCATTATCATGGTATTGGTTTCAGAGACTTTCCTATGCCATCAAAGCTTGAAAAAGATTTCGGGGCACAGGGCCGGCTAGAATCCGATTTTCGACAGCTTTTTGACCAACTGAGGCCGTATATCGGCAATAACAATTCGAGAGCTTTGCTTTGAGGTTAATGCATTCATTGTGAAGTGGCCAATCATACTGACCACAAATATATCAAATTGACAACCATTAGATACAGAGTTGCCAAATTTAAAACCAAACTTCAAAAATTAATACAGCCCTTACTATGTAAAGGGGTATATGTGTGTCACAAATTTCTATAGCAGCACAATACGCATACTAGGTGCCTATCTACGGTTATTTTCGAATGCCATCAGCTCGGGGCATAGTAAAATCAATGTTTAGACAGCCTTATTTATACAAATCCATTGATAAAACGTTAAAATTTAAATTAAAAACCGATGCGAGATTAATACACAAAATTTTAGAAACATATGCACATCAATATAGTAGTGGAGGACCGTTAGACATAAAAAAGGCAAAACCTAGGAATTCAGGGCCAGTCCATGGATTTTCATGAAATTTTCGGAAATGTGTTTTGAATGGCGTATAGAAAAAAGTTAAAAAAAAAAAAATTTCACCGCTCTCAATTTTTAAATTATTTTTAAAATTAATTATTAACTTTTAGAATTTTATTTTATTTATTTAGGATGTTTAAGATACGGTTTTCCAAAGATAAAGGATAGATAGGTTTGGTCAAGACAAAAAAAAAGTTGTATGGGAAGGGGGGTCTATATCCCTCCGTGTAGGCGCGAGGGGCATTTTATATGAAATTTACTCCATTTCTTAAAAAATTATTAAAAATTAACTAAACCACTTACTTTCACATACTTCAGTGTTTTTTAAAAGCTATTGCTTTGTTCTTTAATAAAAATTTTAATTTGAGTTTACTTAATGAACAGTTTCTGAGAAATCAAACCTCAAAGTCAAAACTTTGAAAAAAAGAAAATATTTTTTTCCTAATTAATTTTTTTTTACATAATTTTGCCCCATTAAGCGCCATTTTTTCTTTTCATATTCAATGCTTTTATTAATTTTTATTCAAAGCAAAAAACCGAAAAAAAAAATTTTCTTGGTTTAAGAGAAATTAAAAAAAAACGAATGGTACTTTTTTCTAGAAAACAAAATGTCGTTAATTTCCCTCTAATTGAACTTTTTTCCTGGAAGTGAAATATGAAATGTGTCTTAAATAGCATATAAAAAGAAGTTAAAAAAAAAAATTTTGTATGATCTTAATTTTAATATAAATTATAAATAATTAATAAAAAAGGAAGTGAAATGAAAACAAACAACAAAACAATAACTCGGCGAGAAAAAAATGTAGAGACACCATCAAAGCCATATTTAGGAAAAGAAGAACATTTTCTTCTCACTTTTCTGGTCTGTATCTTCAAAAATGATTCAATTTGCTTCAAATCCGAAAGGAAATTTTTATGTGGTATACATTTAGGGGCCCACCAAATAATTCAAAATTATTTTACAACTTGGTAGGGTATTATTTCAAGATAAACAAATAATTGTATTGTCATTAGTTTGAAACATGTGTGCAAAGTTTCAAATGACTTGGAGATCCGGAAGTGACAGAAAATGTATTCGAAAGATTCCATTACCTACCTACACACAAAGTGAAATTAATGTAAGTATTACGCAAAGTACGAATTGCCCGTGTATCAATTGCTCGAAAAATGTATTTTGCCTAAGGAATATTCCCCCTTCCCTAATTATTCACTTTCCTGAAAAAATTATAACTCAGCACTGGAACGGTTGACAAATTAATATACAGTCGACTCTCGTTAATTCGAAGCTGGAGGGACTCTTAAAATACTACGAATTATCGAATGTTTGAATTATCAAATGGTCCGAAATTTGTGAGCGAAAATAAATAAAGCTTCGAATTGCTATGTATTGATCAATAAATTATTATTAATTAACTGCTATTCTATAGCTATGAAAAAAAAAATTTGAGTGTACATGTACATTCGTAAACATAAATAAACAAAAACATATTAATAATGTGAATTGGTTAATGTTTCGTAAGAACTCTGTAATATTCGTTTGATTCAAAACACATTGCTGCTGCTCAGACTGTTCAATAACTTTTTTTAAGAGAAAAAGTGCCTGAAATGAGTTTTCATCACTTTCGTTTTGTAGACAGAAGCGTTGTAAGGTATCGAATGAGGATCGTGCTTCGTTAACTGACACCTCTGTTAAAGGTTCAGATGTATTGTCCTCATCTTCACCGTTGCTTTTTTCATTCGTATCTGTCGCAAAAACAAAGGCTCGTGTACGTTGATATAAGTTTGAACTTGTCGCAAAATGTAATGTAATTACAATCATTCGACCTCTTTCTCTCTGCAACTTCGAATTGTCGAGTGTTGGCCGCCGATGAGTTCGAATTACCGCGTCGTTTTATTATATAGCAATGACTTTTTCGTTCGAATTACCAAGTGTATAAAAATGTACTGATTTAGTTCGAAATATCAAGAGATTTTGTAGGGAACTCGTGATAACTTTGAATTATTGAGAGGTTCGAATTAACGCAAGTTTGAATTAACGAGAGTCGACTGTATAATGTTTATTGTTCATCATAGTTTCATAGTAAGATAAAAAATTACCATTTAGGCAAGCCAGTGCTATATTCTGCTTCAAAATCATTTTCTCATGTTCAATATCAAATCGACAACACAAAAAAGAGGTTGCATAACAATCTGGAATCTGGAATCCCCGGGGTACAAAGCATTTAGCTCAACCTAACCTTCGTGAGGAATGGAGGGGACCCACAAGCTTTGACCGATTCCGTACGACTAAGTGAAAAAGTTCTTTTCATGGGAGTTCAAAGTTTAAATCAGAGAATTATTAAATTGCTTTTTATGAGTATCGCCTTTCACGAAGAATTTGTAAGTCCTCCGATAGTAATTATCTCGGAAAATTTACAAATTGCACCCGAAAATTGTAACTCCTGTAAAAACAATTGGGTGTTTGTTGGATTCGAAGCTCAAACTCTCTCGTCACAGGCAGCTATGCTCACCATTTCGCACAGGCACCTCAAAAAATAGACAAGACTATGTTTATTACGCACAGCTACAAAGACCAATGGATGGTGTGTTCAAAAACTGCTTTTCAGCTTCTCCATGGCTATGATTGAACCTGAAACCCACTTGCTCCAACGAGCACATAAAAAAACTCTTGGGAGTTGATTGGCTTAAAATTTCAAACCTGAAAAGGGTTTTTCAGTTATGGAAACTAAAGTGTTTTAAGTAATGACTACGTCCACTTTCACTAAGTGTAGGGAGGCAGGTGGTTAACAAACATCACAACTATATCCTTTTAGGTTCCCATTTTCTGCTCTGCCGAAAAATCTTTTGCTGTGAGTTTCTCACCTTCAAGTACAACCAATGAAAATGTGAGTCAAATTTGGGTTATCAAGAAGAAAAAAAAAAGAAGAAGAAAACTACAAATAGGCTCCTACACCTACTCATTGAATAGCCCAATTTTAGTAATGCAAAATGGCCTTTGTGTAACCCTACTTACATGAACCCATCTCTTTAAGTATACCTTCCCCATAGGGCCAAGGGTTATGATTCAAGGCACGTAAAAGGAAAGAAGATAATGCTCCAAAAGAGGAGCTTTGGTCATAATTTGTGTGTTAGCTATGTACTTACAAACACAAGCACACCTAGACACTTAACCTAATACCTTCCCATTCGCATTGAGCCTGTCCTCGTTTGCACAGAAAATTTCGTAATTTGTAAAAAACTTCGTTTAGCCATCGGTTACGATTGCAATCGCTGGAATTACTTTTCTCAAGGATGTTTGCTAAGCGCTTTATCCTTTTTAAAGATAATGTGCCCCTATCTACGCAGTTATAATCAATAAATTATTATCTGCTACGAACAGAGACCAACCTCTTGATGCCATGTCCGTCTACCAAACTAGAAAGAAAGGTCCTTGATATCATAAAGCGAGTGAGGGAAGGAAATATTGACACTAGAAAAAAAAATCGATTAACCTAAATCGAGTTAAATTTCAATAATTTTATCAGCAATTTAGTTTTCAAACGAACAACAATCCCCATATGTACACACAACGAGGACAGTGTCCCTAATTACTTCCGCAAAAAACCTAATAATGCATTCCACCTATCTATTTCCACAAATCCTTTTCCATAATAAACTTCAACGAATACGTAGATTGAAAAAAAAAATAATGCATACTACTGACCGTCTGTCCATAACCTTTCTCTAGCCCAACCACTAACCGAACAAATCCATAACTCACCCAGTGCCGCTAATTACCTCATGCATATCAAAAAGCGATAGCCCATCCAGTGCTCATTAAAAACGACATATCAACACTAACAGCGCACAATGTTCATTAAAATTTAATTATTATTATTGCATTAAATTCGGGGAGGCAAAATGTTCGAATTAAAATATCAAAAAATCATCATATCCGTCCATGGAATGCATAAGGACTCAATGCGTACAAACAGTACGTACCAAGTACCAACTTACCACCCTGCGAATGGAAGTACCACCCCAAGTAATGAGTATCGAAATTCAATTGTCGTATAGCCAGCGGGTAAGTTTTGTTATCTCTGCAATTGAATTGAAACTGCCAGGACATATATTTAATTCCAAAATACACACACAAACACATACAGAAACACTCCCACAATGGTATGAGAAGGGTATGTTGAATGTTCGTTCAGCTCATACAAATGGCAAAATCAACAAGCGTTCCTGCCGAAGGACGGAATACAAAATAAAGAAATGGTAAAAAGTACACATATTAATGGATGAAGGACGACGAAGACGGCAGAGGTAGAGACCCGCACGAGTATAAACATGTCATTCATTTTTATGTTTCTGTCTGGCAATTATTTTATTTATTTCCTTTTTTACGCATATCCTGTGTTATACTTCAGACTCACAGTCACAGTCGATATCGGATTGGTATTTATTTTTTCATTTATTAACGGTTTATCATATCGGAAAAATGTCAAAAGAAAGAAAAACCACATCATTGTGTATCTACTCTAACTAACGAGCTTACCTTCCACACTTGACCATCTAAGGAGAAATATCAATAAAATGCACAGACTCTTTGCATTGAAGCAGGCAATTGATCCTTGCCAGGAAAATGATGTTTGCTTCATCATCATCATCATCATCATTGTCGTCGTCATTGTGCTGGACATTCCGCAAAGTCTGGTGTCCTTCTTTAATGTCTGCTTCTAGTTGTATTCCATATTTCCAACGATTTCACTATGCAACACAGGACGAAGTTTAAGTTATGTAGGAATTCAAACCGCATTCCCGGTAAAGTAGGAAATTGAGGATTTCAAATATTTCACTTCTCACAAATCACCGTTCTCTCTCACGAACTAAACCGACTTTTATTTAAAATTCTTCATTCAATGTAACCGTTAACTATGAAGGAAGGACATTCCAATGGCAACTTATCGTACATTTTCTTACCGGCTTTAAATTCAGTAGGTATGTATGAAGGGAGTACGTACTAAATTAAATTTCATTCGAATTAATTGCTTCGCCTAGCTCACTTCATTTTTTTTTGCTCCTTATATTATTCACTCCACTACTGTAGTTGTAATAGCTTCTAAGTATGGCATGACATGCGAAAGGCATGTTCCTTCTGCTGGAATTTCACTTGATAACGTCCTGGGAGAGTGTAATCCTTTATAGGAACAACACAGCGGTTACAACACATTTGATGATGGGATGAATATACAACAAGAAAAATGAAGAAAGAAAAAAAAATCAACACAAATACCAAAACCCACTCTTTGTGTGGGAGAAGAGACAGACAGTAAAAACAAGAATCGCAAAATGGATTTGATTATTCCGCGCGTCGAACATGCACTCCTAAATCGGACGAAATACAAAGCTCTACTAACGAATGGTCGGGAAAAACCAGGCGAATTGCCTGTGAAAATTGTGAAAAGAGCGTTTTTCCCTCAATCATTCATTCATCCCTCTTTTTCCCAATGGGGGTGGCAATGAACCTCATCTATAGTTGGGGGTGAATTGTGCATATGAGAGTGTGTTGGTGAGATTTTTGTGAAACTGTAAAGGAATGGAGATATCCCGGCATTGTACCAGGGACACAATCATCAATGTTGTAATACTGTGTTTTTGTGAGAGATATAGGACCTGTTACCTACTACCAACAAAACAATACCCATTTGCTTTGTACTCAGCTGGGTTACAACGAAAGGAGCAGATTAAATAGAGGAGCATATTTCGTATCAACGCTTAGTTAAACGTCAGATATGGGCTCGTGGTAATGTCTGATCAGTTAGAATATCAACAAATTAAAATACTTTTTTTTTAATTTCAAGCAGTTTCTAGTAAATAAAGAAAATATGTACTTTGTAGATTTCGAAAGCTACACTTCTATCCATCTTTAGTGCAAATTGTTAATGAATAATTGTAATGAATAACTTTTTAAATTCTGCTAAACTTGTAGAAAGGCTTCATATTTTGGGTTAGAAACACTTTAAGAAGCGATATTTTGAATATCCCTTACCGGGGGTGGGAGAAGTCTAATAAAAGGAAGCTCAAACATTTGACTAAAATATTCGATAAAATTGCGGCTGCTTACGCAGTCCGACATCTCTAAAATTTTAGATGAAAGACGCGTTTCTAAGCTCGACTCATTGCATACCATTTTCTTAATCAGTTTAACTGCCCAGCACCTGTACTTCGCCTATAAGTGGAAAAACATGCAACTAAAGTCAAGTGAAAGCAGCTTAGCCACAAGGTTATCATCAGACAAACTTATACGAGTAAACGAGTAAAAAAATATACTGGTTGGACCGGGAAATTGGGAAACGTCTTCGCTTTGCAGGGAAACGTCTTCGCTTTGATTTTACGAAATCAACAATGTGATGTATTATTTGATATTATTTGATAGGCAAGGATCTCAGATAGCTGTCTCAGGACCTGAACCGTCGCTTGGTCTGCCAACGTCCTCAGTGAGGGCTTCAATCTACTATTGGATCTGTGAAAAGCACAACCGTAGATGGCATGCCTCCATTGGATGGAGACAGACCAAACGTATGCTCCCCAACGTTAGTAAGAAGACTACAACATTTTTGCTAGCTCGTAGCAGAAAAGACTGTAGAAAGCTTATTGGCGTTGCCAGCGGGAACTTCTCTTTTACCAAGCATTTAAATGTGTTAGGCTTAAGTGACACCACACTCTGTGAATCTCTTGGAGAAGATGAGGACACCGCAGAGCACTTCCTCTGTGAATGTCCTGCTTTTTCTCGCATGAGGTTACAGATACTCGGCGCAGACATGGTGAGAGCTGGTAACTCAGGCTCCTTATCATGGCAGCGTCTTTTGGCTTTTATCCGAACACCTGGAAAGCTATAACAAATAGAAGTTTGCTAACTGGTAGTACAATGGACCGGTATTTAGGTCTGAGTGCTCCAGCTGGCATTTTAAAAACCTCCAACAGAAAAGAAAAATATTTGATATTGAAAATTGATACATTTTGATACTTCAACAAAAATGTGTTGCATATACAGAAAGAAGCTTATGGCTTGTTTCCCGAAGTTTTCGATTTCAGTAATATGTTGAGCCTTGCGAAGGGACGGAGACTTGCTAGTGAAGGATATGTTTGAATTCGCATGTACTGCACACCTGAATATAAATTAAAGTTTTCGGATTTTAATTCTGAGCTGACATGAATGTAATTTTAAGAACTCCATAAATGTAGCCTAGGTACAGTTTAGCAAACAATGTACCTCTTGTGGCTTTCAGCCTACTTAATTAAGTATTAAGTATTAATTAAGCCAAGGCCTGTTGATTACTATCCATTGAATTCTCGATAAAAATTATTAAAGAAACCGATGAAGAGCGATCCTTAAAGGCTTGCATCATACGGGGGTATAAGTAAAAATGAAAATGGTCGACAAGTCGAAAGAAACCGCATAATGTTTTTTACTTCTTTGGCTTTATCATAAAGAACTCTAAGTTTGGCTTTGAAAAACAACAATTTGGTAATTCTTAGAGGCTCTTTTTTCAGATGATATCTCACAAAAAGGGTTAGTTTCAACAAAAGCTCAAGCTATCAGCCAATTGGCAGGAACATGTTCATTAGTCTTTCACGTTGATTTACTGAGCTGCGCATGCAACTGAAATTTTGATGATAGTTTGAACTCTTTGAAGATGAACCTTGCAATGTAGTTGCATTTTTCTAAGTAATTGAGTTTAATTTCAACAAACGGATGAAGATCGGACACTTTATGGCATAAATTTCGATTTGAAATCGATTCGCTTGCTAAGATCAACTAAATAAATAAAATAAATAGAATGGAGTACCGGAGCTAAGGGCATTTGTCTCATTCATTCCTTGCGAGGAATTAAAAGTGACAGCAAGTATTTGGCGATTCCGAACGGCTAAGTCAGAAAGCGTTTTTCATGGCAATATAAATAGTCTCGGAGGACTTGACAATTCCTCATGCAAGGTTGTACCTTGAAGTGGGAAAACTATTAGATATTTTTGCGGTTCGAACCCCCAACTTAAATCGAGAATCGCTAAAATCCTGTACTTATTGTCCCATAAAATTGTCTTAATGCAAAAGTCAACAACGAGTTTCTAGCTGATCAAAGGACATTAGAAAGAGTTAAACCTCGATGGAAAAATATAGTAGGATATGAACCAAAAAAGATTGTTTAACTGGTTGACTTTTTTAAGGCTTGAGACAATTTTCATCATTAAATATTGTTTTGAATTTTATATTTTGTTTTCAGTGAGTAATCTATTAACTTAATTTGGGTAATCGATATTCAATCGATACTTTCAAGTCAGCAAGAGATTATGTGACATCAAAATTTTGATAACTGGATTACCTCAACCATCATTTTAAAGACCACATTCATTTTTCAGACCACATTCATTTTGCCTGTTCGTAAATTACGTTCGTAATGCTAAGTGGTTATCGTATTGTTGTTTGCACTACTATGCTCATTTGACAGCAGACAGTAGCTATGTGAAGAGTTCGATCTGTAATTTAAAAACGAATAAACTTCAGCCACTTTATTGGCAAAATATATAAGCGGTTGTGGCAAAAAAAACCTTCCGGAATGCGCCAGTTGCGACTCTGGCTCAGTCGAAATGACCGAAATCATTTTCAAACAGAATTTATTTACTACTATAAAGAGTTTTCCAAAAGGGAACTTTAAATTTAATATATGAACGCACACATTCACTGAACATCGAACTGTCATTGTCAATTTATGCAGCAACAAAGTATTTTCATCACAGACGAGCAAGGTCTGCAGAATCAAAAAAGTTAGACACCAAAATTCGTCGGTAGTCGGTAACCGCGACTTTAAAAGCGTTAACATCAACTTCCAGTAATTCTCGCCCTAACACACAGGCAATAACAAGATCAATTCAAAAATGAGAGTCTACATATTGGTGGGTGGATGTTGCCGTGTCAGTGACACAATGTGTAGGTCGAAGTGTCGAAAATGATGCTGCCGTTCAGGTATCAGTAGCAAATGATCCAAATCAGTCAATTCCACGATATCCATCGAATCGACATCTACAAACGTGGCCATATGAACGAAGTCGAGTTCCATTCATAAATGTTTTGAATAAAGCACAAGCCGATATCAAAATTGTTGGAGTATCAGAAATGTTTTGAGTTTTGAAAAAAAAAAGTCCTTATTGGAAAACCCGATGTTTCCAATAAAGGCTGTTGGATAGATATTAGAACATTTTCCATAGTTGCATTTGAATTTACAATTTTGAGTCCCCAAAAGAGCGCCCTTATCCATCAATCTTTATTTATCGGTGGTGTCCGTGGCGTAAATAGTTAGCATGCCTGTCTATTCAGTGGAAGGTTCAACAGAATAACAAAAAATAAATGTCTTGGGTATTTCCTTTGTGGAAAATGCGCTTGGGTCCTACGCTCCTCGCCCTTTTACACTATCTAGTAGTCTTATTCGATTGGGCTGATAAAATAAAAAATAAAGTTGGTAAAGAGGATGGCACAACATGGGAGCAAATCCGTAACTTTTCAGACGATTATCTTTCAATCGTCGTAGATTGAGTCGTCAAGAATATTTCATATAATCTGCCCTTCAGTGGTTGGTGGAAAACTATTTTACTATCGTCTTACAAATTTTGGCAACTTTTTCAGGGTCTCACACTTAAAAAAAAAATAAATAAATAAATAGGGTGGCGCAACAGAGCGAGGAGCCCTTGGGCCTAGCGCATTTCTCACAACCATGCCTTGTGAGGAAATGGAGGGGACCTACAATTTTCTGCCGGTTCCGAACGGCTAATCGAGAAAGCGCTTTTCATGGCAATGAATACTAACGGAGGACTTGCCAATTCCTCGCGAAAGGAGATACCCATGGAAAAAACATTTGTGCCTCTGTTGGGATTCGAACTCGAACCTCTGGATTAACAGGCGGACATGCTATCCATCATACCACGGGTACCTAAACACTTTTACTGCCTAAAATTCAGCCGATAGTCGTTTAAAACATTACAGAATCCGGCTCCAGAGGTTCTAAAACGTAGCGCATTTCTCTCAGCCATGCCTAGTGAAGAATGGAGGGGACCAAGAAGTTTTTGCCGATTCCGAAGAACTAAGTGCTATCTACGGCAGTGCAATACTTACTTTCCGAGGACTTTCTGATTTCCCGCGAAAAGCAATACCCGCGGAAAAACAAATAAAAAGACTTGTCACGGCAACAACACATTGCTGATTTGTTTCCAGTAGGCTCACAACATAAGGGAAGCAGTGTGTTGCGATAATCATTCAGAATTTATTGGCCAAATTCAAAAGATATGTTAAGGCTCTTAAAGAAATATTATGTACTAGGCTCTACATAATTTGAAGATATGTAAAACCTGGGGACCCATCACCGCATCAGTGATTGAGTGAGTGAGTCCTATTTTTCTTTCGAAATTCGCTCAACATCAGTGTACTGTTCCCTTATCGACTTCAATTCGTTCAAATACTAATTAAAGAATGTCAAATTGTGGAATAAAAGAGCTCGTTAAAGTGAGAATTAATGCCACAAAACACACTATTCAGTCACGTATTACTCGATCACGTGTGCGGTAATCTGTGATCTAGTTACTACTACAAATTGCAATGATTGTGACCGACCATTTCGAAAAACCAGAGCACTGTAGCACTTTAAAAAATAGCGTAATGTCTTCAAAAATGTAATCAAAATATTGTTTTGAAAAAAGAAACAAGGTAAAATATACGTTTTAAAAATACACACATAAAGTTCATACCTTTGGCATAATCTGATGGAGGAAAATTTTGAACTTTGCTACGAGAACGAGCCAAATCTACAAGCTTCAATCACTTGAAGAGCTTAGGTCCTGTCCAACGTTATTTCAAGGTTTTTTTTTGTCCTTTATATACATATGTATGTATATTGAAAATCTTGGGTAGCAGCAATGTCTGAACAATCTCCGTCTCATTGTTGAATTTGATGACATGAAGTTATTGAAATTTGAACAAATAATTCCTTTTAAAATTAGCAAAATTAAAAAATAAATTATTTTCGTTTTGAAAGAAAATTCATGGAAAGAGACAAGCTTTTTAAAATTGAAAGGAAGTTTGTGTTTTATCAAAAAATTTGATTCTGTGGAATGTTGTTTTGACTATGTTCCTTCGCAGAAAACCTCAAAAAAGTGGCATCACTGTCATAACTCTTCATTGAACTCCAGCCAAATTTACTACAACGAAAATCACATTATGTTTTGTTGAGTCTGCGCCATTGGACTCCAAAAAACTCTCTGTTTTGTGGTGAATACGTTTGTTAATCGAAGTTGCTCTAAAGCAAAACAAAAAAAAATAATAAGGAAAAACAAGAGACTAAAGATGCATTAAGGTGAAAACATTCCCACGAGAGGATTCGCCGCTTCTCCCGACACAACATCAGGACTATCAGGGTTGACTGCACTGTTTTGCCTCAGTGTACAACACATTTTGAAATCGTTTGCTGGAACTTCTCACTTGATAAACCATATCGTGCTTCGGAGTCGTGCGGCAGCTTGGTGCTCTGGAATCTCTCAAATGCACACGTAAGTGCATTTGGCCTTTTTGCCTTTCATTCCCTTCTCGTCCCTTCTCTCCCACTGACAGAAGAGAGCTCAAATTTCTTTACTTCGAAGGTCTTGATGTCTTGTGTGTTAGCATAGCAAGTTTTCTTTTCCCTGCTGACAGCATTTCACTTTTTCGCATTTTGAAAAGTGAAAATACGAGCTAAAAGCTAAGCAGACCGTGCATTTATGCACCCCGAACAGTACATACACGTTAACTTTAACAACCCCATTCACACACACACGAACCATGGTATGGGCTGCGGGATTGTATGTGGCAAAAGGCTACTTCTTTAGAGGAACCTTTTTCTATATCTTTTGGGTTCTTAAAGACGTGTCATGGGGATAATGTATGAGTGTTTCCTTTTTTGCGTTAGACAAAATTATATAGAATACGACGCCACAGTTGGCCGATGATAAATTGTACTCGTTTGGTAGGGACTTGAGGTAAGTACAGAGGGCGTTGTGGTCAAAGTGAAGTTATCTGTGCTGTGTTTCTATTCTGACCCAATGTTAATTGGTGGGGTGAGGATGAGGACTCTCGCTCTCTGGTTGAGTCTTACCCCAATTTCATTAAGGACATCCGTTAAATTATGCAGGGTGGCTTGCTGCTTGCTGCGTATGGTGATGGTGCGACTGACTGTGGGTGGGCATGGGCAGGGGATGATTTCTAATGGCAAAACGAAACGGATGTCAGTGGTGATGGCGGGCGGTGTGTGTGTGGTGGGGTAGAAGTAATGGAGTTTGGTGCAGATGGCAGGAAAGGATATAAGTGTGCAATGCAGTTGATGTGGTTTTGAATTGTTGGGGGGGTTGGTTTTTCCAGATGACGTTGCAGACATGCAGGATGGTGGTGTATTGTCAAGTAATGGAATTTTTGCGAATGATTTCACCTTATGGATGGTTGGTTGGTTACAATTTTGTGAGGGTACAGTTGATGGCGATGTGGATGGTATATCGTCTTTTTTTTTTTTTTTTTTGCTCTGTCGATGTTAGTTGAACGGTCTTGTCACAACCAGGAGACGTTTGTTTTGAAGAAGAAAAGTGTGTGTGAAGAATTGAGCGGGCGTTTTCTTTCTAATTAATACATTTAAGGTTTCAAAGATTGTTTAATGCTTCTACATTTTTGCTACACGGGATTGTTGTGCGCCCTTAAAATAGACTCAAACTATAGCAGCTAAGGTTTGTAGGACTATTGGTTTCCAATATTTTCAGGCATTCAAATTTGAGACAGACAATGACAATAAATGTTTGCTTCAGAGATACAAATTATACGTCTTCTTCCGCTTCTACAGTTTGGTCTGAGAATTCCTGTGTGCCTGTTGAGAATTCTCTTGCTATGGAGTTGATAGTCCGCCATTCCTTGCTTTTGTTAGGTCGACATTTCAACTATGGGCAACCCTGGGCCTCAGCCAAATCAATCCGCCATTGCTTGCTTTGTTTTCTTACCCAGAGAGCTACATCAGATTTGGATACTTGGATTAGGATCAGTTCTAGGTTAACACACCAACATAATCCCCAGCTACAAAGTAAGCAAACCTTGACAAGACTCAAAGAAAAAGTAGACAGGCTTGCGTACGTTTCTTCCCATCAATGAACACAATGACATAGTCTAAACGAGAACGAGAACGAAACACAGAAAACGAGAGATAAGAGGCTAACGCAGGCTAAATCAATTGAATTGCACACAGGCAGTGAAGCACTTTCAAGAAATTTAATCAAGAAAGAGGTTGTGAGGACCATCTGCCTGATAAAAATGGATGCATTATTCGGCAGACTCAAAAAATCACTGAACATTTTTAAAATGAACAAAATATAGCAAACAACGAAACGTTTATATAGTCGACTCATTATGGCAGACCATCTCATCAGATCATCCGCTGAACTTTATAATGGGAATCGAAACAGGAGTGCACGAAGAACCCTTCACTCCAACACACATTCAACTACGAAAGTCCTGAAAACAAACCAAAGATTGATGATGTGCATATCAACATGCAGGTTGTGAGCTTAACTATCGATGGGGAAAACTCTAAGAAGCACATAGGGCCTGTAAGCCACTATAACCTCATTTCGAAAAAATACTAAATCAACTATCAATTTCCGGTTTCAAAGAATGCCAACAGACAATACGTGAAAGGATATAAACAATAAACATGTCTCATTGCGTTGCTGCAGAAGCAAGGTCTTAGCATCCGAAGACTTCAAACTGGTCTGCCCCATTGCTTTCAAAACACTCGAGATCTAGCAATCTTTTTATAGAGACTTCACAATTAGACTGTTAAAAAACTTATTAGATTAGAAGCTACAGAAAAAGGAAAACACTGTGGAATGTCTCATAGATGGATGACACAATAACTTATCATCAACTTGATGGAACTTAGCTTACCTGGACTTTTTTTATAAGTGTTTTACAAAAAGGAGGAATCAATTTAGTGTCTGCTTCAGGCTACTTTTAACGCCTATTTAAGGCCAATAGCAGGAAGTTGTTGATAAATCAAGAGTTCAAAACAAATCCAGGATTACTGGCACGGATAGCACAAAATAATTGATATATATTTAGATATTCTTTTTCTCTGTCTTTCAAATTTTGTTTACACAAAACTAGGCTTCGGAAAAAAAACTCAACTTATCCATAGTAACAGCTGGTCCTTCGAGCCGGACAACAACCCGTGATCTATGGATCTCCTATGGAGATGTACCGCAACTCAAGCCAGTGAATCAATTATATTTGTAGTCGACTTACTACATAAAAGGTAGTTGACATTCTAGAACACATAAATGCTATTCAAAGGAAGCTTTACAAATCTTTCATTTATTAGAAAAATTATTTCAAGCCAATTGTTGTTAGACAAAGTCTAGCTTTAAATGATAAAGAGGAAGTTCCTATTGATCGATTTGTTAAAACTTAGTACAAATAAAGCGACGGTTTTTTGTTCTTCTTCTCTGATACTAGCTATTTTTGCTGCTATTGGCTAATTCAATTGGGGTTACAGAGAAAGAGAACACGAATAATGTCGCTTTATTTGAAGGAAGATTCAACAAATCGCCCAATGTGAACTTCGCCAAAGAAGTACGAGAGCGAAGGAATCTTCGAACATCTTCCTCAATTCAAAGATTTAAAGAGAGCAATGGAAAAGTTTGAGGGTGTTTTCGTTTAGTTGGCAACCGTTTCAAGCAGCTGTGACAGTATCAATTCCAAAGGTAGGAAGATGATGTTATTAAAGAAAAAAATTAAAACCTGTGAAAAATACACGAACTTTTTGTATGAAGATGACGGCGATGTCAAGAAACGAGGCAAGATGTCTTAGAAAACGAAAATTGCAACGGTGCGGTTAAAACAAGAGTCATAAGGGTAATCAAAGCGTCGGAATATGTAGATAGAAATATACAGACAGATTTTAAACGAAGAACTGGAATCAAAGAAAATCTAACAGATTCGGTTTTTGCACTTATTTAGCACATTCCAAAAATATTCATTTTGCTTTTGACGCTGGAGAGTTCGTCGATCAAATTAATAGAGTGGCACAACAGAGCTCGGGAAGCTACAGGGCCTTGCACATTCTTCTATAATCTACCTTGTAGGGAATGAAGGACACCTACAATTTGTTGACGATTCCGAACCTCTTAGTGTGAAAGCGCTTTCCATAGGAGTGTAATAAATACTCTCGGAGGGCTTGCCATTTGCTCGCTATAAGCCATAACCGCATTTTTCTAGAATTAAAACCTCGAAATTCTCCGCCGTAACAGGCAGACATGCTAACAATTACGCCACACTACATTTTAAAGACCTTAAAACCTAAAGCAATCAAACCTCAACCCTCTAACCACTTCGAAAGTGACCCAGGAATGCAAGAGCTCTCTGAATGAGGTCGGGCGACTAAATTCCTTGAGTCTCATTTGGGTTCCAGGCCATCACGGCGTAACTGGAAATGAGATCGCAGATGAACTTGCTAGGCAAGGATCTAAGACAGCTTTCTCAGGATCCGTCTCTAGGTCTGCCAGCGTCCTCAGTGAGGGCTTCAATCAACGATTGTATCTGCCAAGAGCACAACCGTAGATGGCATGCCTCCATTGGATGTAGACGAAAGACTGCAACATTTTTGCTATCCCGTAGTAGAAAGGACTGTAGAAGGCTTATTGGTGGTTCCAGGGGGCACTTCTCTTTTGCCAAGCATTTAAACTAGCTTTTTCTCGCATAAGGTTTCAGATGAGAGCTGGTAACTTAGGATCCTTATCATTTCAGCGTCTTTTGGCTTTTTGAACATCTGGAAAGCTATAACAAATAGAAGGTTGCTATCTGGTAGTACAATGGAGCGGTATTCAGGTCTGAGTGCTAAAGCTGGTATTTAAAAAACCTCCAACAGAAAAAAAAAAAATCAAAAGTAAGTTCATGGTGAAGCAAAGCTGGCCAAAACAGCAAATAGATTCATTCCATTTATAATTGTGATATTTGAGAATATCAATTTCAAAAAAAAAATGCTGAAGAACTTTAACATCAAATATCATTTCATTCGCGATGGAATGGTCAAAGGCTTTGTGCGGTTCGACAAGAAGTTAATGGATACAAGTCATTTAGGAGATCCGGTAAAAATGTTAAAAACTGTCGATGAACAATGCTGAGACCGTATTTTTTTTTTTACTTTAACAGCGTCTTCTAACTTGGTATGGCTGTGATGACTAGCTGCTAAAAAGGTTGCAATTGAATAATTGAATAAAATCAAAACTTGTTTGCTGCTGTCACGAAGATCTAAGGCTTCATGCAGGGTTACCATAAAAAGAAAATTAGACTTGTGCAGAGGTTGCGGTGATGTAGGACACTCAGCGCGGTTTATGAAACACTTTGAAAGTGTTTTATTTGCTCTTTTATTTCCAATTTATGGCTCAAAGAATAGAAGTTGCACCCCCAGGGCACCACAATCGATCAGTAAGACCATCCATCGCAACCTAACCTAACCGTACTCTGTGTCGAAATCACCAGTTTCGTTGAATTTCATCAGGGAATGTGATCCCTTCGAGATCGAGATGCTCGTAACGCCGAAAAGGAAGAAGAAGAAGATTGAACCCCCGAATCGCCGAAAAAGCCGAAAACGACGAGAAGAAGATTGGAAACATGGAATAGCTAACAAAATTTTGGTTTGTTTAAAAGAACAAATAATTGAAAATTTCTCAAAGTACACATTATAATAAAAGCCAATGGGAATTTCAAAAATTTTACTTTCAATTTCCTATTTCAATGTAGAACCAATATAAAAATTCCTTCAGAAGGCACTTGTTACAGGGGAAAACGAAGTACAAGAAGGCAAACAGACCAAACTGAAAGAGAACAGTTCACATTTCGCACAACCGCTTCTGTCGAGCCTTTCTAAGAAACAATTACACAAAATATTTTTAGCTGGACAACGGGATAAAAAGGAAAACCCATTATCACTTGTTTCGAAATTAATTCTTACAAACAATTAAACAAAAAACATCATCCCATAAAACTGTTTCCGCAAGAATCATGTCGAACATTTATTGCTTGAGGGCCCCAAACCATTTGCCACTCAATAACAAACCATTCATGGCTTCAGGCATTCAAAGTAACAAATTCACTTGAAGAGACTAAACTTCTTTAGCGTCATTTGCAAACTTTCAAATGCCATTTCATTTCGATTTGCTGCTATAACATCGCCATCGTGATGTAATGAAATTTTTCTTATACAAGCAGTCGTCGTCTTCGTCGTCGTCATAGTCGTTGTCGTTGTCGGCGTCGTCAGTAGTCGAACGTAGTCGAACGTCGCCGTCGTCGTTGTATATTCCAAAAATAAAACTCTTAATTATTTTCCGTCCATAAAATTTAACACTTCAATAAAAATCGAAGCGGCTTTAATTTTTGAGAAGAGAGTTAGATTGAGAAAAGGGGTGGAATTATAAATGAAATTTGTAATCTCCATCACCCGACCATCATACCTAACTCTACTTGCACCAAACTGAACTCAACCGAACCGACCCGTTAACGTTCCTCTAGGCCGGATTATTATTATATATTTTGAAATTCCAAGATAATAAGCACAAGGACGCACCAGAGAAGGACATCGACAGCCCTTACGCACGTTTTAGAAAACACTCCGTTTTATATTTCTTAAAAGGAATTAAACTTCAAGTGAAAGACGCGACACAAATGCGTGGGATTTCATCTGACATAACGTCAATTTCATTAGGAAGTAGTACACGTGTCGTTACTTGACTCAAAGTGTGTCGATGCCGAACTTTGTGTTCGGTTTGGTCTCAATATTTCAGGGTTAGGCGGCAACGGGTATTTGGTTTATGCATAGCATTTTCCACATCGTTTTAAATAATATTTTATTCATGAGTGAAATCTTTAGAGCCTCTTAAGAAATGACTGACGCCAGTCACTCATCTCACAGTCTGATTTGGCTGAACATTAGCCCGGGGGGCACTATTCTGTGGAGATATACGTGTTGGCGGCATATTTAACTGCGGCAAAGTGTGTTTGTGGCAGTTTTTATTTTGTCAGAGGGGAAGAGGTGAAGGATATCTGTGTTTCATAATTCAAAAAGCTTTTTTCGGGGAGATGAATATAAAATTCTGTTTACGGCATGTGAATTCAATAAAAGGTGAGTTCAAGTGGCGCTTCATACACAACTAGGCATTTTGTCGGTTGGGGTTGATAAAAATTGAATTTTGAAAAAGATGAGTGACTCATCGTTTATTCAGAGATTTTCTGGACTGAACACAAAATAGTTGGACATGGTTGTTTAAACACGACCCTGACTATGGTGACTTTATTTTGAGCAATTTGCTACTTTTTGTGTGTTTCGTCCTTCGTTTAAGGCTGCTAAATGGGTGATGATTTGCATTGACTTAAATTTTTTTAAATTTGTGATGAGACTTTGTAGTCAGGGAAACAATAATATGACGTTTCGTTTGAACAGTAGAATAGATTCTTCTCTTTGATTTTATTAATCTTTTCGACTTAAAAGCGATGGAAAATGTTTTGAACTGAAGGCCCTCTGTTCCTTTCGAATATTGTGGAATGGTGATTTGCTCATTAGCACGATAAACAAGAAAAAAATAGGTCGCTGTTTCCCATGGAACAGTTTTATTGGATTTTTTTTATATTGGAGAAATTGAATGACGTCCTCATCACAAAATTCTTAAAGGTAGGTACCCAGATCAATCAACTGTCAACCAAATTCACCACGTTGCGTTCGACGCAAAACACTTTTCCAGTATTATTTTGAAGTCCAAAGTTTCCGAAGGGGAAAACTTTGACTCGGACCAGTACCTTGTTGTAGTCAAGGTAAGAAGAGCAGAGTTTACACTGCACAATTAGTTGGACAGACTTTAGTTTGAAAGACTATTGTTGGATAATGTGAACACTCAAACGACCGCTTGTCCAACTTGTTGGATGGTTTCCAAATATTTTGAAAATTTTGAAGTTGGACGGAGCGGAGGAAAATGTCATAATGGTGGACGACAAGTTTGAAAAGTCAGAACGCAAACTACATCCACCAATCCAACATCCATCAAACAAAGTCTGACAAACAATTAAACATAATACGAACCCCGCTAAAGAGAATTTCCTGTTCACGACTTGCGAAAAGGAACGCTTTTCGATTTGATGCCGGAAACCTACCATCAAAAGAGATTGTCAGTGCCTTCTCCAATCAAGTTTCCCTTCATCTATCCTTGAAATTTTATACCGCTAGCATTAAGCATTAAAGGCAATGGTAACAAGGCATCAAAACTGCAGCCTCTGAAGTGCAATTACGTCTGCGTAAATGAATAGTTGTACAGACTTTTGAAAGGTTGTGCTTCTGGTGTTGATTTTGAAGAAATCAAATGACAGTTTGTCGTCTTGTCAAAAGCTTTTTTCGATATCACAGGTCTCGGTGATTTTTTTACCGACCTTAACGAAGAAGCTGTGCATTCTACAGAGGCGTACGAGTTTTGCAGTATGGCAGCAATAGACATAGCTCCTTACAGATCGTCTTTGTAAAGTGATACGTGGACTTGAAATCGATTTAAAGACGGTGTAAATCGAAATCGAAAGGGTTTTGAGGTACCCGTGGCGTGTCTGCGTCTGCTTTTAACCGGATGGTTTGGTTCGAATCCCAACAGAAGCAAAAATCTTTTTCACGGATATTGTGCCTTTCGTAAAGAATTGACAAGTTCTCCGATCGTAAGTTCATTGCCATAAAAAGCGCTTTTACGAAGAGCCGTTCAGAATTGGCAGAAAATTGTAGGTGCCCTCAATTCCGAAAAACGAAACACTTTATTCGATGAAGAATGCAGGCAAGCGAATGCAACCAAACAAAAAGCACGAGAAATGTGCAAGAGAAGAAGAGGAAATTGAGAGGTGCCGTGACAAAAATGACATTCGGAAGTTATGCCAGGATGGCAAAGCCTGAACTCAAGCCAGAAAAGACCAGAAGGGAAACATAGTAATAGAGACGAAGTCGCTACTGAGGATCTGGAAAGACAACTTCTGCAGACTGCTTAATACTGAAGACACGTCAGGCAGAATGCTCCATTCAACTTTGACAACGTTCAAGAATGCCGACCTCCCGACCAAGAATAAGTTAACTTTACCATATGCAAACTTAAATCAAATAAGACTGCAGGTGCAGTTGGCCTTGATGCCGACCTTTAAAAGGCAACAGAAGATTAGTTGGAAAGACACATGTACCAGCTCATCTACTTTTTATAGTCGGAAGAAAGAATGATCGATGAATGACCTGATCCTGAAATAGTGAGATAAAATTCCTAAGTTTTTTGAAAGCCTTGTCAAAAAAAAAAGCTTGATTTCTTAGTGAAGGAACATATAAGTGATACCCAACATGGGTTCATCTCGGGAAAATTAGCAATCACCAATTTAACATGTTTCTTTTCTTTCGTTGTGGACGCTATTGAATGCAAAAATCAAGTGGATGTTATTTACACCGATTTTAGCAAAGCGTTTGATTCGGTTTGTCACAAATTCTGCTTCAAAAATTGGAATCATTTGGTTTCCATTCAAGCCTACTTCAATGGATCTGTTCTTTCCTCATAAAAAGGGTTCAAAAAGTCAAAATTGACGAATTCACCTCAAGGCAGATAAATTGTACCTCTGGTGTTCCACAGGGTAGTCATCTAGGTCCTCTACTTTTTATCATATTTATTAATGATATTGTTAACTGTGTCAACTTCAGCAAATGCCTCATATACACAGACGATCTGAAACTTTTTCTGAAAGTAACCTCTATTAGTGATTGCCAAAAACTCCAATTGGATCTTGATAAGCTATCTCGCTGGTATGTGTTAAACCGCTTGAATCTTAACGCCAAGACATGTTTTGTGATTTCTCTCTCAAGAAAAAATCATACGCAAGTTTTTTCATATTATCTTGATTGCAACACTCTTCAGAGAACTGAAAAATTTAAGGATTTAGGCGTACTTTTTGAATCTAAATTCTCTTTTATACCACATATATGTAGAAGCTATTGTATCAAAAGCTACTCAATGTTAGGATTTATCAAAAGAAACTCAACGGACTTTACTAACCCCTACATCCTTGTGTCTCCTTACACCTCAATAGTAAGACCTAACCTAGGGTATGCAGACATCGTCTGGAACCCTCACCAACAATGTTTTTCCGATCGAATTCAGAAAGTTCAGAATAGGTTTACGAAGTATGCATTTTACAAAATGCGATGGTGGTTTCATCCAAATTCCACAGCTAGGCAGAGTCTTCTAGGCTTGCAGTCGCTCAAATCACGTAGAACTAGTCATGACATAGTTTTTGTGCGAGATATTTTATGTTATCATATAAACTGTCCTTCCTTGTTGTCCTTAATTTGTATTTATGCTCCAGAGGGGCCGCTGAGGGATAGAAATATTCTTTTTCAATCAAGGCACAGAACTAATTATGGGATGGGTGAACCAATTTCAAGATCAATTAGAGAATTTAATGAAATTTGTGGTTCTCCAGAGATAAATTTTGAAATAAATTGTATTATGTACTTATTTTTAAGAAATTGAAACCTATTTTGTAATAATGTGTAATCTGTTGAGCTCATTGCTCGTAGGTCAAATAAATAAATATATAAATTCACTGAAAAGTTCACAATCGGTCAAATTTTGCACTACTGCAGATCTCGATCTCTAGTGAAAGAGTACACTTTCGATATATATAGAGACGAGCTGTACAGAGCCATGTTTAGTTTCGGCATCCCTGTAAGACTCGTAAGACTATGCAAGATGACTTAAGAGTATTCAGGCTGCTACGTTAAGGTCGGTAAAGAACTCAGCGAGACCTTTGATTTTGAAAAAGGCTTTAGGCAAGATAATATCGACAAATTTGGTCAAAACGTCACAATAGACAGACATAACTTCGAGGTAGTACAGGACTTCGTCTACCTAGGATACGCTATAGACACGGAAAACAACATCAGTGCGGAGATCAAACGGAGATTAACTCTTGCCAACGCGTTGCCTGTTCGGGTTTAGAAGGCAATTGAGAACCAAGGTAACCATGTATAAGACCTTGATCATCCCAGTCCTGGCTTACGGCGTGGCAGCATGGACCTTAACGAAAGCGGATGAGGAAACCGTTGGTTGGTGATCTTTGGTCTTGTATAAGAAAACAATGAGTGGAGAAAAAGATACAACAATGAGCTGTATGAGCTGTACCACGACATATAGCTAGAAGAAGACATTGCGGTTTGAAAACAATTTGATATTTCTGGGAGTCGAATTTCGATCTCACACACTACAAGTCAAAGTCCTGCTTACCATTTCTCCACGGACACCAAAACTAGCTGGATGAAAAAATGGGCTGATCTTGAAAACGTTCCATGTTCTCACAAAGTTGATCTGATTTGGAGGAAATATTTTGAAATCTTGCTGACTAACTTTGGAGAGTCCATTCGGAGTATTTCGAGAAACAACCCAGTGGACCCATTTTCGTATTTTTACTTCTACTTGTTTTTTCAAACTGCACCGTGTATTCACAGATCACACGTTTACTCGTTAATATATTTTCCTGGTACACGTGGTACATGTTCTAATACTAAGCTAAGCAGTCTTTTTTCAACCATTTGGTATGAAAGGATTTACATTTGAAATAAATATGTTTGTTCTTTATACGAAAAGTTATATTTAAATCTCTTTTAAATCTATACCACCCCCTCCTCCATCAGAATAACCCTCTACAATTGACTTCGAACGCAATCAAAAACCAAGTACCTACTTTAACAACACAAAGTCGTTTCATAAACTCCACAAATGAGTCGCTAAGCCAATAAAAATTTTCAAGAATTTCCCAAATCGCAATTGCTGTGCATTAAATTTCGATTATTTTCCCATATTCAAAATTTGATTGCGTACAAAATTCGCATAACCAGCCGATATCCAGCAGCGCCAACGTCCGTCCCTCGAGTCGTTCTTATGTATATTGCTTGAATGTTATACGCAGTTGCTTGGCTGGAATTCAAATAACCACAGAGCGGTGTCTATAAAAGCCATTATTGTAACAAAGACAGGATTCTTAAAGTGAAAACGACTTAACGGGCACACCATTTCTCCTTCATGACCTCGTTTGTTGTTTCGTTTTGAACTTTTTTTTTTTGTTTTTATATTCGTCGCTTTGTGTTTTGAATTCAAAAGGAGCGAGACCTTCACCGCAAGCTGCAGAGATTTTACAGAATGCACGTTTTCAAGGAAAGTGTTGTCAGTTAAATTATTCACAATGACAATGTCATTCTCATCATCACTCTTCGTGCATAGTGTAGTTTGTGTGGCATCAATTATTTGTATTCTTATTTTGTGCGAAGCGAACGAATAAGAAGAAGAAGCGCTTTCAGTTTGTTGAAGTTGCTTTAAATATAGAAGACAATGCGATTTTCATTGTCAGGTTGTGCTTTATGCTTGTGAAACTCAACAACTCTATACATGTAGGTGTGTAGATTGTGCTTGTTCGTGTAGCTACTATTTTGCTTGATGAATTCAGTGTAAGCCTCGGATGTGAGGTACCGAAAATGACAGTTCCATTAATGGATTATGTGTTTTGTAGAACGAACAACAGGAGGAAGTAACTTATAAGCAGGCAGGAGTTTGTTTCAGACAACGGCAACGTCATAAAAAAAAGATTGTTTACGGACGAACAATAGGAAGTTACTTGGAGACGGGTTACCCGAAATTAATTATTTCAATTGGAAGCATGACCAGGCTTTGTAGGGTAAATACAAGTGGGGGTAAATAATGATTCTGAAGAAAAGTGGTCGACAATAGAAACTAACTGACAGGGGTAGACTTCAACTTTAGACTGGACTAAGCTTTGGCTAACTAGCAAAAAACGCTATTGCCAATAACAATGTTGAATCGTTGACAATAAAGTTCTAGCTAAATCACAGCTACTAACTGATGTTTTGAATGGTCATTCAACTTGTAACGAAGCATTAATAAAAGTTCGTTACATGCTTTTCTATTCATCTCCTCAACACACCGTCGCCGCCATCTAGCGGCCAAAAGTAGGAAGGAACTCACTTACCCAATGCACTAACCGGAAATTATTTGCGCAGCTAGGGTACCGAATAGCTAGTATTGTGGGGAAAGCCTATACTACCCGTTAATAAGAGATCGTATTCCATCATGTGTGGAGAAAGTCTACCCCAGCACTTTTAATGGTAGATATCGAGAAATACATTAAGCACCACCAAAATGCCAAACTCCCCATGCACAAGCAGTGAGCAATATGACCGATGACCATCAGTAGAGCTTGATGGTGGATAACATGTATGGTAGCTGGTAGGGCTATGGCATATAGCCAAACATAATGGTGAAGTACATGTCGACCATAAGGAGATATGGGAATTGCATGGGAGTGGGGGATATCCCATTGCTTTTTATGGGTTTGCATAAAGAGCCCGACCCATAGAATCCGTTGCGTCCGTTCGCTGCCGGATTCAACTGATAGCAGTGAGTTTTACCGGACACGACGGATTGGGGTGATCCATAGATAGACCAGCAATGTTTGAGTAAGTTTTGTTAAACATATTAAATTTCTTAGGTATTGTGCCACCAGGGGCAGAGACTAGTGCCTGTGATCCCCCAGAGCTATTGCCTGTTGAGCCTTACCTACCAGGGTCTTCGGACGCCTGTCGTTTCTGCCTACCAGGGTCTTCGGACGCCTGCCGTTTCTGCCTACCAGAGTCTTGGAACGCCTGCCGTTTCTGCCTACCAGGGTCTTCGGACGCCTGCCGTTTCTGCCTGCTAGGGTCTTCGGACGCCTACGTGCTTCGACTTGCCTGCGGCTACCTATAGGGTGAATGTGCCGCAAGGGATCGTGCCGCTAAAGGCATTAACTACATATATCGATAATTATTAATCTCTTTTAACACCCTAGCCATTACGAGCCCAGGAGTACTCAGACCGTAGCTGCCGTAACCGACTGGAAGGAGTAGACACTATTAAGCTCCCTTAACGCAGTGCGAAAAGCGGACAAGCCTACAACCCAGCAGCGGCTAGTATTTAATCAACTTTATATAATCTATTGTTAATTATACTTTTAAAAATAGAGAGTTCGCAAATAAGGAAAGTTTCTGACCTTGTGAATTTTTTGAGTGTTTTGTTCACTAAACCCTGGCTAGTCGTTAGCTAGAGCATTACCTCGGCTGGGAAACAAAAAGCACGTCACAAACTATTGAAACGCTTTGCGTCTCCGCTCGCCGGCCATGTCAATTTTTTCCCCCCAAATCGTTTAAATTACATCCAGCAGGATATGCGCGAAATTCAACTTCTCTTTAAATTTCCAGATAACATAAATAATTGCAAGATTTGTTATCTCTTCGTTTGGGTCCTTAAAAAAGGAAACTCAACAAGAAGGATTTAATTTGACAGCGCAATAATGGATGCTCTGGATTCGACCTGCCATTACCCGCTATTATTCATCACTGAGGCTTGAGTACGGCCGTGTTATCGTATTACCAGTAATACATATATAGATGAATACCTATTCCTACCTTCGCTTCATATACCTAAAAAGCCCAAAATCAACAGCGCGTATAATCCCCGTATAGTAATAATAACAATCATTCGCTGCTAACTTGAATTAGGTATCACAATTTTGAAAACTATGCTGCACATCCATGCTTGTAATGCGAAAATCCTTGGAAGCGCAAAAAACCGATAGCACAAAACAAAACCAAAAACAAAAAGCCCACACTCTAGAGCCGGGAATGCATGAAATTTAGGTTATGTGGTTTTTATAATATATACTTCAGTCTGACATGTGTCAAAACATAGAAAAGATAATTTATCAAAATTGTATGAAAGAACGAAAGCGCCTCTTCCAATTCGAAAACATCCAACAGGCAAACGTAGCTGAACTGAACAAACAACCACAGACACACACACACACTAGAACAAACAATACAATGTACTTGTAATGGACAGCATCTCTATGATGCGGCTAAAGCGGTAACTGGTGGTTTCGCCCACAGGAATAAATCCTTATTTCCATTTTTTTTTTTATTTATATATCTTTTCTCGTGTTGCTTTTGTATTTTTATTATTATTTTTCCGTTTTCCCCGACCATGTAGTGAAAGATTGCGGAAGTGTCAGTGGACTGGTGTCTGGTGGTGGGTGGGTGATAGGGGGTGTGTTCGCTATTAATATGAAGTTTGCTTGTTTGTTTGCACTTGGACCGATCAAAACCAAGGGATATATGCATAAAGTTCTTCTTTGAAAAAATAGTGTGGGCGAAGAGCCAAAGACATGGCTTGTTCTATGATATGAGCAAATGAAAAACAAAATGGAAGTAGGTCACTGGTTGAATGTATTGAAAAAGTTTTTTTTTTATTTTTTATTTTACATTCATATATGAATAACGCAGAGGCGGAAATGCAGTGCAGAGCGAAATGTATTCAATAGGATAGCTTGTAAGTTTCAATAAAGTGCAAGTATCCTTGCTTTAAACTTTTCAAATGTACGAGTTGATATAGGCAGTTGTTGTTATACGACAGCTACATTGGCTTTATTGCGCTATGGCGCTTTGGAATAATAATTTCATTGAACTGATTTAGAAGTGCAGGATTGAAATGAAAGTGGAATTCATTTTTTAAACATTAGGTTCGTTCATTGAAGCCCTGGGTCGCCCTGTGGTCGCCAAGAAAGGTTTTTTAAAAACCTAAGATCGCCCTGAATGTAAAAGCGAGTGTTTTTTAGTCCTGGTGTTGATCTGGGTTTGCCCTCAACTTGCCCTAGATTTTTGTTGGGGCGAGTTGAGGTCTTTCAAATGACATGTATTTTTATTCAAACGACAAGGATGTGTGGTGATTTTTTGGCTTAGCGTTTTTAGAGCTCAGGGATTTTTTGACAACTCATAGGGTACAGTCAAGGAAACCTGGGTCAACCCTGGGTAAAGTTCAACGAACGTTACTATTAACAGTCGTATTTATAAAATTCACTTAGAACACTCTTCGACAGCTGTCATAGACGGTGTCTGACAAGCCTCAGCCAACTTCGTATTTATAAACCCATTCCAACAGCTATCTAAACAAGCCCTCAAATACTCTAAGACGTGCCTAGAATCTGACACGCCACTGCAAACGCCACTTCAGTTTTTCATTTAAAATTGAAAAACTGAAGTGGCTGAAAGGGTTTTCGCTAAGAGAAGTGACCACTTTAAATTTAATTTATAAACGCACCCCTTCACTAATCATCGAAACGTCATTGTCAATTTATTCACTAAGCTCATGACAAAACCACAAACAAGTAACGTCTCCAAATTAAAAAAAAATTCCTACCGAAATTTGGAGCAATTTGGAAGGTAACCTAAACTTTAAAAGCGTTTACTACAATTTTTGGTCGAAATTCGTAATTTTCTGGAAAACCAAATATTATCTCCACATATTGCCAGTGAGTAATCGGTGGAGATAGTCTCCATTTTATCTACAAAGGTTTCTTGTAACAAAAGAGGGTCACAGTTGTTTGCTGTCCTGACTCATCCTTCAAAATTGGATTTAAAGATTTTCTCGGATACCCCAATGGCAACGTCATCAGAGATTGCAATCAATTTGAATTCTTGAACTTCAAAGCTTAGATACTAGTAGCTCATTCAATAGTATGTTTCATAGAAAAAAAAGGATAGGACTCCACCTTGAGCCTTGATGCGTTTCACTACAGACAAATCTTTTTGGAGTGAAATTTAAAGTTCTTTAGAATCGTTGTGATAACAAACTCGATGAAAAGAAAATGCATCACGACAGTGAAACAAACCAATAAATGTTAAGGATTAAGTCGGGGAGATAATGAGGTAAAATACATTAATATTCTCGGTCTCCTCTTCCTCTCAAACTATAGCGGCGAATGGTTTATAAAAAAAAAGTTAAGTAGTCTGCATATAAGGGTAAAAATTGAATCTAATAAAATATCTCTGAAGTGCTGTCCTAATTTTTCAAGTTGATCCGAGTTATAGTTTAAGGGATACAGCACTATGAGTCACACACTCGAGGTCAGCATAGATAAGCGCTCAAAACTTCAAACTCGTTTTTCTCAAAACTGTGTTTCAAAAATAGGTTGCCAAGTTTTCTCAAGAACTGTTCAACCGATTTTGATACAGAGCTGCGAAGATTCGATAACAGTTCATTCCAGGCTCAGATTCTGGAGCGAACCAGTCCTGAAACGAAGGAAAGTTGACTGAGTATTTTTGACGCAGTTTGAGCCTTGGGATCATCGTGTCAGATTATCATACCCATTAGAAGCGAGTCAAAAGATATGCTGCTTGCGAGTTCCTCAAAGCTCTAGTGCGAATTGTACCAGAGACCACATCTCTTTAAACAAAAAATGGTTTTGAGAGTATACCCCATGATGTAGGTATCAAGGAGATGAAGATTCAGCAGTTAGTCGAGAGCAGCTCCCGGTGTGCTGGGGAAGGCCCCAGTAACACCAAGACAAATTGTTCTTTGAAGTTTGGCAAAAGAGTCAACAACGTATTTACGCGAGAGCTTATTCCACCAAACAACTGACGCATAGGAGATGATTGCTCTTATCATAGCCATGAAAATCCAAAGGACTCTTTTCGGTGAAGGACCCCATGTCTTGCCAAAGGCCCCTTTAAACTGCCAGAAGACTGACAGTGCATTAGTAGTTTTAGACTCGATATGTTTAGACAAAAGAAGCTTGTTGTCTAAGATTACTCCGAGATGTTTGACTTCAGGGGATGTTGACGCTTTTAAGTGTAAGTTGGGTCAGACCAGTCTATTTTCTACGTCTCGTGAAGAGCACAACCTCGGTCTTAAGACGATTGACGGAGAGACCGTTTATAACACTCCCGGTTATCAATCATATAAAGTGCAGTCTGTGGTCGAGAACAGACAGCTTGGAGGCTAGAACCAACCGAGAGCACGGCGACGTCATCTGCATATGCTGGGTGTGAACGTTAGATGGCATTACAAGTTTAGAGTCGATCAACATGCACCACAGAAGAGGAGATAAGACGCCACCTAGTGGACAGCCCTTATTCACTCCTGTTGCAACATATCATCCACACTCTGCTTCAACGATCACGGTTCTATTCACTAGCATTGCGCGCATTCAATCCTGCTAACAAGATTGGTAAGCATGTTGCATCTGAGACAGAGGGTGTGTTTGGAGTGAGGTTTCACGTATGTAAATCTTAACCATTCTTTCCAGCGTTTTAAGCAGGAAGGAGGTAAGACTGATGGGTCTAAAGCTCTTGGCGCGTGAATAGTCTTGCTAACCAATTTTTGGTATGAAAGCGACTCTAACACTTTGCAATGGAGTTGGTATATACGCACCGTCAGTGCCAGGTGACTTAAAACAATCAAAAGATGCCACGGCATATTAAATGGCCTAGTCAGTGACAACTAACGATAACGTGTACCAGCTACGTCGAGTTGATTTATCGGAGATAGAATGTTGTGGTCCGATTAATATATGGTTTCCTGGAAAATGAGTAACCAGCATAAAACTGACTGTATCTGCTTTAGAATCGGTATATGAACCGTCTGATTTCCTGAGTTTTTCTAGGTTGTTTACCTTGCTCCGTTTAAGAGCTTTGGCAAGTTTCTATACTTTCACAGAATTCTTTGTAAGAGGCATTCTTTGATCTTAGAACTAACCTTTCAAAGTCCTTCTGTTCAGATCGATGCAGGTTCCAGTCGACTTCTGATTTGGACTTGAGGCACCCATGCAGAAGACTCCTGCTTTCCCTGTGAAGGTTCTGTAGTTCATTGTTCCACGACGGAACTATAAGCGCCCAACAGACGATCAATGTTACTTGACAATATTACTTCTGTTCAAGTAAAATTGATAGGCTCTTCAATGTTACTGTCAAGTAAAATTGAGACATTGACGAAAATCAAATCTGATTTGGTTTTCATTAAGTTTCACTGACACTAATCGCACTCCACACTGTCGTTGTGTAGTACGATTAGGAAACTACAGAAGGAAAAAATTGTCAATTTTCATTAAACGTGTGGTGGCGATTATTCATCAATTTTACTTGACAAGAGAAAACCTCAATAATGCTTGTCAAGTAACATTGATCGTCTGTTGGGCGCTATAGATGTACAAGGCAATTGTCTAGCTGGACATGCCAGCTCAAAGCTACTCAAGAACTACAATTTCCACTTTTTTTGTGATGTTGAGAGCTTTGTAGAGTTCTGACGAAATTACCAAGCTTATCATTGAAAAGGGTCCAGATAGTTTTTTTTTTTGGGATTCCACACATCTTCAGTATTGCTCAGTTTCCCCGGGATCAAGCAAAGATGAATTTTAGAGGGGGGAAATTTAAGTAAAGAGGCACGCTACCAGTCAGCGGTCTGTTGATTAGAACACTCGACCAAAAAGGTTCCGTCCTCCAAACAACATCCCTCAGACTGTTTTTATGTGCTCTCAGCCATAGCTAGCTCCCACAGATGATCTTCACAGTGCTTGCGCTCTGTAATGGTCATGCTGTTGTCATTGTCAGCCTTACAGATACTTACTTTGAAATGCAAGACGTACACTCTATTATAGGGCAGCTGTCTTTTATTTCGCTGAACGGCGGATTTTGCTCCTTTCGAGGCTTTATCTCGTCCGGTCAGTGTCCGTGGACCAGACTGTATAGCAGTGACGGTTTCATTCACCGACGTTTCGGTTGGACCTCCAGAAGTTTTTACCATGATGGCTTCGTCCTTTCCAGTCAGTGTCCGTGGACCGAATTTGGAAGCCTTGCAACTTGTTCCTCCAGTTTCATTCGCCGACTTTCCAGTTAAACCAACAGAAAGTTTGGTAGAGCTTCCGAAAACCTTCTTCCTTTTGACCCTGTTCGCATTTGCAGAGGTTGGGGTGACTTCGGTTACGGGAGGCAGAGTCGGTAATGTTGCCATAGTAACTTTGAAGAGTTAATTTAATTATAATAAAACCAACCATCAAATGAGATAAGTAGAAGTAAATGTACAAATAGAAGAAAGAGAAAACACCAGGGTTTTACTATTACTCATTATTTACAACTTCACTTTTATTGTATAATTTAATTTGTAATTTGATACTAAATACTAAAAGGTATAGTAGTATATAGTAGTATAGTACTATATAGGCATAGTAGTTTTGTGGTACCCGTGGTGTGATGGATAGCATGTCCGCCTGTTAATCCAGAGGTTCGAGTTCGAATCCCAACAGAGGCAAAAATGTTTTTTCCGAGGGTATCGCCTTTCGCGAGGAATTGGCAAGTCCTCCGTTAGTATTCATTGCCATGAAAAGCGCTTTCTCGATTAGCCGTTCGGAACCGGCAGAAAATTGTAGGTCCCCTGCATTTCCTCACAAGGCATGGTTGTGAGAAATGCGCTAGGCCCAAGGGCTCCTCGCTCTGTTGCGCCACCCTATTTATTTTTTTTTTTTTTTTTATAGTATAGTTTCTACCAAAGGCTAAATACAAGTTATTATTGCATTGCTTAAATGAATACGTTAGCTCTTGTCAGTATAGTTAATAGTATAATATAATAATAGTATAATATAATATAATAATAATTATTCCACCATTTTTTAGTGCTAAAACCGGTTTAAGAACCGGTCGTGAAAATGTACTTGTCGCAGCATTTTGTAGAAGCTGTAGCATTAGGATTACTTGCACTAGCGTTAGGCTTATCGACTTCAGCTTGAACACGTATAGCTTCTTCCAGAGAAACTCTAAACGAATCACCTTTGTGGTAGAAACGACTTTATTTTTCTAGATGCCATCTTTATCCATATAGAAACTATGAACGAATTGAACACGATTTTCTGGGAAGTGTATCGCGTCTGGACGGTGAGTATGAGTGTATACCGACATGCAACTTTGTTTACCAGCTACAATCAAGTCCATTTGATAATGTTGAGTTCCCGATGCACGAAATTCTTCAAGAGAAGCCTTATCATTTAAAAATTTTGCTCTACGTAGTACGAAGTTTTCTAAAAGTTTCATAGGATCTTGATGTGCTATTACTCCTGGAGTAACTAGCTGCACACAACGAGAATGATCTACAACACGTTCCAATGATGGATCAAATGGTAGTTGTCTTATAGGATTTTCTGGTCCACTCCAAGTAATTACGCATTCGAAAGGACCAGTTTTGGCATAAAGGCTTGCGTAAGGATCAGAAGGTAGTGGCGAAGCAGTCGATGATGTTGTAGGAACTGCGTTTGATGTTGGATTTCTTGATCCACACGAAGTACAAGGACTAATATTTATTGGTGTAGGCCCTGCCTTGTAAGAAGTACTTTGAAACTTGGGAGACGACGATGCATTATTATTACTATTACTACTGATCCTAGCCCCACTAACAAATGCACCTGATCCAGATTTATACGAGTTGTTTAATGCTCCAGAGCATGATGGATGAAATGGTGTGTGTCTTATAGGATTTACTGATCCGTCCCTTGATCCAGGCGAAGAATCAGGACTAATATCCATTGGTGTAGGCCCTGCTTTGTAAGAAGTACTGGACGAGGATGCATTATTATTACTACTGCTACTAGTCCCACCACCAAATGCACCTGATCCGGATGCATACGAGTTGTTAAATGCTCCAGAGAATGATGGATAAAATGGTGAGTGTCTTATATGATTTACTGGTCCGTCACTTGATCCAGAGGAAGAACAAGGACTAATATCCATTGGTGTAGGCCCTGCCTTGTAAGAAGTACTGGATGAGGATGCATTATTATTACTATTCATTCCAGATGCATACGAGTTGTTAAATGCTCCAGAGCTGTTTGTAGAAGCTTTTGATTCCATTTGATAACGTTGTTGTAGTAAATGTTTTTGATGTTGATATTTTTGCTGAAATGGTTGTTGTTGTGCTTGTTGGTGCTGCTGTTGTTGCTGGGATTGCTGCGCTCTCAAACATGCACCATTACAAGCATCTATCATTGCATTAACATCTTGAGAAGTCATACGACTACCAGGGCCACTACCACCAGAACGTTTAGATAAATCCATTTCTTCTAATAAGTATTGGAAGTTAATTGTTTGTTTTTTTTTTTTACACTATGAATATACTTTGATACGTATTTGAATAGAAATATTTATAATATTTTTATCTGTTTTAGGATGCGTTTTTATAATTGTTGGATCTGACTGTAAACGTCTCGATGCAGTTGTGGCAGATAATAAAACACTCGTGCAATCTCGTAGCAATGTTATTGACAATGATGGAGATCAATACAAAGAATCTGATATAAACGTTGGTGTACTTCACGATGTTAAAAACGAGTATTTTACAATAAACTCAAAATTCAATAGCAATTATCCAAACAGAATAAATCGACTCAACGTGTCACCACGAATTGACGGATATAAGTTGTCTGAAAATAGTTTGGAAATAATTTTAAGAAACGCTATTAAAAAAAAAACATTAACAAAAATATATAGAATAAATTATTATAATAAATATTTGACTTAAACTAGAAATATTTTTTTTTTTTTTTTCAATAAACTGCTCTGAACTTAGATTTAATTTTAAATTTAAATAAGCCTAAGCATTCTCACAAAAACTTTTTATTAAAATATTAATTCTTAAAGTTCTTAGAAACATTTTCTTCAAAAACACTCCCTAAAAATTTTTATAGCCCAGTAAATACACCGAATAAAAAAACTAACTTTAATGTATTTAAAACTCGCAGTCGTAGATTAAAGATTAAAACACCACCAACTTAAAAACACACAAAATAATCTACTCACCTATGTATATGAGACACAATAAAAATAATGATCACTGATCACACTTTGAGTATCGACGAAACACAAACTGAAAAGTCGGAACGAACTAAGTGTAGAATCGATAAATTTTCCAAGTAGGTACACACAGGTAATTTTTGATGTTCCTAACAAACGTAATTTAATTTATCAACACATTGAAAGTATGGTGTACCTGTACATACAAATCTTACCAAAAATAGTAGCAACCTTACAACTAACAAAATATACAACATTGATAATGAAAATGATCAAAATGATGAAGATGAACAGAACAACAATGAAAATCGGAATAAGGCGTACAGAACCATTTTACAAAGCAAAAAAACAATGATGGACATGCACACCATTACATTAAGGGAGGTTGGTGGTCTAGCAGCCTAAAATTTAAGCAATTAAGAAAAAAAGCATTTTAAAAAAATTTAGAAAATAAATGAATAATAGCTTATGATATAGTTACGTTAAAGATTTCAATTTAAGTAAAAGAAATAGTAAAAGCGAAAGGAACGTTTTTTTGCATCAATTTAAAGAGGAAACTCAGAGTAAGGAGATCAAGGTATTTTTTCAGAGGCATACTGAAAACATTCTTCACATTTAGAGAAACATGATTGAATCGCTGCAAGCCGTAGATAAATCGCACAATATAACTAAGCGCAACTTGAAGTTTCCGTTGGCTCACACTATCCGCACAAAATTTTGCATTGACTCTTCACTAAATTGAAATAAAAAAAAAAGAAGCACTCTGGGAGTGCCGACAGAAGTGAAAACAGAATTGAATTTTCAGTAAATGTTTTAATGTACAGGAAAATCTTTTATAATATATGTAGATGTATGTACATATAGAAAAACATCAATGAAACTTATGAGTTTTCATTCACAATTTCATCTCTTCTATTATGTATCATCTCTACAATCATCGTATTCTAATACTGAAATAATAGGTATATGGTAACTTAAATAGGAAACGAAAAATTTTGTCTCGAATCTATTTAAATATATCGCAAGGACTGCATCAATTGTCGCTTTATATTTCGTTGTACTAAGGCTGCGGTCAGTCGTCATTGTAAAATAGTCTTCTTCTTTAAAAAATTTAAAAAGTGGCAAATTTGTAGCATCGGCGAAGTTGATGTTAAAATCACCACTCAAAATCATATGCAAATCATCAAATCTCTCCCCAATTTATATGCAGAAGCGTCTTCAGACTAAATAAATAAATTCTATATATAAAAACTGTCGTATTACACTTGAAGACGTATTCGGTGAATTATAAACGCCTACTGTTATAACTTGCTGTCCATTTCCAGAGTGGCAACGACAAACACACAAATCGCCGATATCAAAAACATTAGTACTAAACAACTAACTAAACATACCTCGTATGAAAATCCATATGATTTGTGCAAAATATGGCAGTTGTATCAGACAACCTTTTACAGATAGCTAGCTACTTCTGCTGCTGGACGATCGTGTTTTCTGAAACTTGCAACTAAATTGAAATCTGGAATAATATCTATATTTCTTCGTCACCCTTGTGAAATTCTGCTAAAATCAATACATTCAATTTTTAACGATAGTGTTTACAGATCTTGTAACTGCGCTCGTAAACTTTGACAATAAAATTAAAAAAGGACAATGCATTAAGTTTAAAAACGAAATTAATTAATATTTGAGTAATGGTTTTCATGCAACCATTTCAATTCCATCGATAAATCATCGCTATGAGTTGTTGATCTCTTTTAATTTGTTGTAAATTTCGAATCATCGACCAGTGCGTCTCCTACTCTGCCTTGATGAAATTTCCAACTTCACTCATCCACTTCATTGTACTGGTAGTAAAATATTTGGTGCTTTTTATTTTTTCTGCGTTGCATAAATTTTTCTCTGTCCTTCAACTCCTTTCTTTCTTCTCTGTAATTCTCCGAGTCGGTAAGTAATTATTACTAGGTAATGTTGCTATTACATTCTTTTAAGTCATTTAGCAGCATCAAAATTAAGGTGTTTCTTGGCTCAATGGCAGAGTCGTTGGCTATTAAACTCAGGGTCTCAGGATCGAATCCCAACTGTGGCCACAATTTTTATTTATGTTTTCACTTTAAATAAATAAAAAAATGGAGTCATGGCTGGGAATCGAATCTGAGACGCTGGGCTATGACGACTTTACATACGAAATACGATGAGCCAAAAAATGGTGTCGGTCGCGAATTCAATGCTTTACCCCCATCGCAAAAGTGCCAAACGCGCCTAAAGAAGTTTTCACTTCAAAAATTGAAACTGAATGAACAGGCTATCTGTTCCTTAGGGTCGCTTTGTCCGTCCCCGTAATTTGGTTCGCCCTATTTATTCGGATCAATATTAAAACCGTAGTTCTTAAAAAATTTTGATCGAAAGATCTGAAAAATAGAGTCTTGGAGCTTAAAATTTTTTTTTACTAGTTGCAATACGATCATTTTCCATTCCCTCACAAGGCATGGTTGTGAGAAATGCGCTAGGCCCAGGGGCTCCTCGCTCTGTTGCGCCACCCTATTTATTTTAGTTTAGTTTAGTTTAGTTTAGTTTATTTTAGATTTGCTATACACATTAAGATACAATATCTTATATAAATTGTGATAGCTTTATAAAGTTCAGTTTAGGTATAAAAGCTAACATTATGAAAATAATAAATAGCATATAGCGAGAAATTAGTAAAATATTTTACAATAAGCAAACAAAATTCAAAATTGTAATGGGAGAATGGAAAACTGAGTAGTTAACAATCCATTTTTAATTGCTTCTTTAATTTATTAATTTTATAAATTTTAAGGTTTTTTATTAAAGGTAAAAATAGTTACTGAAGAGATGATAAGTAAAGTGTAAGTTTTTGTTGAAAAGTGTGAGCATCAACAATTCTTCTTATATCATTTGACAGAGAATTCCAGAGGCGTACTGCGCGGCGTTGACAAAAAACTGTCGTTCTGATGTTTGGCAGGTATGTCGCGGGATAATAAATTGATTTAATCTGTTAGACGTAGGAAATTGTAGTCGAAAAAACAGGTACTGCGGTTGATGTGTCTGTTTGATTCTGAACAATAAAAGGAGTGTTCGATATTGAATAACCTGTACAAACTGCATGTTATATAAAGTTCGGACGTAGCCAGAGATGTGGTCATATCTCTTAAGACCATAAATGTATCTAATAATGCTGTTAAAGGTGACTGTAAGTTTTCTTCTACTCACGGAATCACAATTACAATAAATTTCACAACCGAACATAAGAATAGGCATTATCAGAGTTTTTGCCAACATAATTCGAGTTTTTATAGGAGTAAGATATTGAGATTCCTGAAGGACACGAAGGGATCCGTAGACTTACCATCAATTGAATTTATATGATTTTCCCAGGTTAAGGACCTGTTAAAGATCACTCCCAGATTCTTGGCTGTTTCTGCAAACTCAATGACTGTATTATTGAGAGATAAGCGGGGAAAACACGAGAGATCAAGCGGTTTTTTAGAAAAAACTAAGCATTTGGTCTTTGAAGGATTTAAGTACAGGCCATTTTGCTGGGACCAAATATGGATGTTTTGGAGATCTTGATTAATATTATGGACGCAGTTTTCAATGAGACCAAGTGGGCTGTTCAAATACAGTTGGACATCGTCCGCATACATATGTATTAGTGTGTAGTTAAGGATGGATGGTAATTCATTTACATAGAGAGAGAACAAAATCGGGCCCAAAATTGATCCTTGAGGAACACCTTTTGAGACAGGCAAAAAAGTCGAAAGTTTATCAGCAAAAGATACAGCCTGTTTTCGTTCACTTAAATAAGATGAGACCAGATTAGCTGCAGATAGTGAAAAATTGAATCGTTGTAGAGATTTGTGTGATCAATTGTGTCGAAAGCTTTCGAAAAATCTAGCAAGACCAAGAAATTCACCTTGTCATCATCAATTGCTTGCCTTATATCTTCAGTCACATTCAAAAGGGCTGTGATACAGCTATGTTTTGGACGAAAGCCAGATTGAAAAGGTGTAAGGATATTTGATCTGTTAAGATAAGTATTTATTTGTCTTTGCATTATTCTTTCAAAGATTTACCTAAAAAGGGTAATATTGAAATTGGACGAAAATCTGTGCCATTTGAATTTTTAGGTACTGGCACTATCTTGGCTTGCTTCCACTGTCTCGGGAAAATACTAGTTGTAAGTATTGAATTAAATATAAAAGTGATATAAGTCAAAATGAGTGGAAGTAAAGCTTTTACAAAATTAGGATGTATGTCATCAACCCCAATCGCATTTGACTGCACCACATACATCAGTACAGTTGATTCCAGAAAACTCAAAGTCGAATTTAGAGGCAGAAGAACGATCTACTTCTCTATTGCGTAATCCATTATGATTGGATTAGGTAAAGGTGAAGATGCAGAGGAGAATGTTAAAAATTGTTTATTCAACTCATTTACGTTAATGTTAGGCAGCTCAGACTTTTTTTGCTTACCAATACCAATATCACAAAGATTGTGCCAAAGTTTTCGACCATTAACATTAAGGTTAATTCGATTTTTAAAAATTTTTGCTTTTTCGTTTCTTATTTTGCACACAACAAGGTTTCTTAGCGAGCGATAAGATCTATGAAATTCTTCTAACCTATATCTTTTCCATCTTAGGTAAGCTTGATTTCGCTGTAACATAAGTGAAGAAATTTCAGGCGTATACCAAGGTCGAGATTGATGTGTTATACATTTTCGTTTAAGGGGAACATGCGAGTTGAAAAGATTCTTTATGTTCCTTTGAAGGAATTCTACTTGTTCATTAGGTGATGGCATATAAAAAATTCTATCCCATTCAATCATAGACACTTCTTGTTCAAGAGCAGAGGTATTGATATTTTTGAAATCTCGATATTCGAAAATTGTTGGTGGTGTTATTATATTGAAATTGATATTAAGAAAAATAAGATCATGTTGAGAGAAAGCTGGTGCATTGAGTTGGTCATAAAATAAAACATCGCTCATATCACTGACAAAAGCAACACCAAGCAGCGAATTTGAGGTACTTGTGAAGTGAGTAGGAACATTAACGTTAACAGCAGAAAGATCAAAGGAAATCATAGTGTTAATTAGAATACTTTCAGTTAAAAGATTGCTATTTATATCACCGCACAAGACAATCTTTGATGACGTTACAGCGATTTCTTCCAACACAGTTTCAAGGCTATTTAATTCAACATATCTATTGGGTCTGTACACTGTGCCAAGTAATAGTTTCTCATATCCACAAGATAAATTTACAAAGACATATTCTATTGCACTTCCTGGATTGGATATACAATTTAACTTACAAGTAATGCCATCTCGAACATAAATTGCGGCACCTCCTCTATTTTATTTATTTATTTTTAATACGATCATTTCTTGCTGAAATACAGCCCGTCAAAAATTCGAGAAAAATTTCCATTTTTTTTATTCCCTTAATTTTTGTGAGTAGTGTAATTGAAAGCAGGAGATTCGTTCGCCGAAGTTCATAAATGATGCTCAAGGACTGCTACTTGTGGATGACGACAAAATTCTTCACAGGTGGCGACAGTATTGTGATGATCTTTTGAATGAACAGTTTACTCGGCGCCACTTTCCAACAGCTGCACCTAACTTTACGGAAGTATCCGACGTCACAGTCGAAGAAGTTAGGGAGGCAGTTAAGAACTCCAAAAAAGGCAAAGCGATTGGGCCAGACGAGGTACCATATGAGTTTTGGAAAAATATGGGAGACATCGGGTTGAGATGGCTTACGATTCTCATCTCCAAACTTATAAGAGGTGACAGTTTGCCTAATCAATGGAGGGAAAGTTTTCTTCTTCCAATGTACAAGGGAAAGGGAGATACCAGAAGCTGTGACAACTATCGTTCGATCAAGTTGATGTCCCACACTATGAAGATCGTTGAGCGGGTTTTGGATAGCCGACTGCAGAAAATAATAAGGCTGTCTGATGACCAATGCGGGTTTGTAGCGGGTAAGTCAACTACAGACGCAATCCAAAGTATAAGGATCATTCTGGAAAAACACCGAGATGCCTTAGAGGATTTGCATATTGTGTTGGTTGACTTCGAAAAAGCATTCGATCGACAACCACGAGATCTGATATGGGTGGCCCTCAGACACCGAGGAGTTCCTGAAGCCTGTGCGAATAATTATGGACATGTACGATGGAGCAGTTACAAAAGTAAGATGCCCAGCTGGAGTCACCGAAGAATTCCAAATAACAGTAGGTGTACATCAGGAAAGTGTCTTGAGTCCACTGCTCTTTATTGCTGTTCTGGATTATTTGCTCGAAGGAAAAGTAACGGACAATAAAGTAAAACAATTATTCTTTGCTGATGATGGAGCCATCATAAGCGAGGATCCTACATCCCTGCAACGAGCACTTGACGTTTGGATTGATGTTCTGGAAGGAAATGGGTACCGTATTAGCGCTAAAAAGACTGAATACCTGTGCTGCCCTTTTTCTGATCCAGACAAGCCTATTCCAGACAATTATTTGAATGGAAATGTGCTTCCCAAGTGTGAAAAGTTTAAATATCTGGGATCTATGATCAATAGTGAAGCAACTTGTGATGACGACATCAATCATCGAGTAAGCGTAGGGTGGATGAAGTGGCGAGAAAACTCCGCTATCTTCTGTGATCGAAAAATGCCCCCTAAGCTGAAGGGAAGACTCTACACAGCAGTTGTCCGTCCAGCTCTGACATACGGTTCACAATGTTGGACAATGTACAAAAAGTAAAAGAGCAAATTGACGGCAGCCGAAATGAAGATGCTTCGGATGACAGCAGGAGTAACAAAGCTTGATCGAATTAGAAGTACTAAGATCCGTGGAAGCCTTCATGTCAAAAGTACCATCTTGGACAAAATTCAGCACGACCGGCTCAGTTGGTATTGTCATGTTTAAAGGAGAGATCCGCAGAACCCCGTCCAAAAGGCAATATCGTACAACATTTCAACAAATTCGCGACGAAAAAGAAAAGGCAGGCCAAAACACTCCTGGTACAAGCAAATGCAAAAACAGCAGCATTTGGTTGGCTTCAGACATGGAACAATCCAAAACCGGGAGGCTTGCCGACGCTTTCTGAGGTCAACGCGGCGTACCCCACAGGCGGATCACTAGTGTGAAGCAGAAAAGTGGGAGAGTTGTGATCGCCTCAAGATCACTACTCGTAACGCCGGAAATGAAAAGAAGAAGAAGAAGTGTAATTGAAAGCATATTTCTTTGTATCAATGATACTTAAAAATATTCTGTATATATGTATCTTTCTTTATAAAACAATGCATCACGTGCGTCAAGTAAAATTATGATAAGAAATTAATAATGGAAAAATGTGTTGTTCAAATATAAATAAGGGAAGTAAGCTTACACGATTGTTGTGCGAAAAATGAATGATTAGAAGTTTTTTGAAACCACATGCTGGCACTACGCTGAATGTGCCGTCCAAAAGATTAAATTTAACACAATTGAAAAGAAGAATGTTAATGAGCGGATTCCAATGGTGCTAGAGCCAAGTCGAAAACGCTGGAGCCGCGGAAAAGAGCTAGCGCTCATGTTTAAAAAAATAAATAATAGTAAATATATTGAGACCCCCCTCCCCCCTTGTCACGTCTTGTCACACTCAAAGAGACCCCCCCCCCCTGCATGCGAACGTATTTTATGGACGGACCCTTCCTTTTTAATACTTAAAACATCCTTCAAGAACCGCAGCACATTTGCTATCGAGATATCTTCTTAATTCATATTTCGAAGAGATCTGTATTCGAGATCCAGTTCATTCCATTCACTTTCTGTAAAAATGTTGGCTACATTCGCACATGGTATACATTCAGATGAGCACGTTTAGTTTGAAGTTTAAGGTCAAACTAAACGTTCTTCGAATAACCTTTCAAATTATTTCGTGATGAAAATATGTCTGAATGTTTAATTCAAACGAAACATATGTTTCAAAAATGGTGCTTTTCCCTTAATCTGGGGACTTTCAGCTGAACTGAACAAACAACCGCAGACACACACACATACACGCATTAGCACAAACAATATAATGCACTTGTAATGGACAGCATCATTATGATGCGGCTAAAGCCGTAACTGGTGGTTTCGCCCATAGGAATCTTTATTTCCATTTTTGTATTTTTATATACATATCTTTTCTCGCGTTGTTTTTATATTTTTATTATTATTTTTCCGTTTTCCCCGACCATGTAGTGAAATGTACGAGTTGATATAGGCAGTTGTTACTACACGACAGCTACATTGGCTTTATTGCGCTTCGGAATAATAATTTCATTAAACTTATTTAGAAGTATAGGATTGAAATGAAAGTGGGAACTAATTTTTTGAAAACTGAAAGTCGTGTTTATAAAATTTACTTAGAACACTTTTCGACAGCTGTACTAGCCGGTGAGGGACAAGCCTTAGCCAACTTCGTTTTTTATACGCATTCCAACTCATACATTCCAGGATTCTGCCAATTTTAAATGAAAACCTGAATAGTGGCGTTCATCCGTACAGTACCATTATTTGTGATTCGATGTACCGAGTATACCAACAGAAACCCTTGGAAACAGTGTTGCATAAGCCTTGAACTAGACCAACGAAAAAGAGCTGATTTGACCTCATAGTTAAATTTTTCCAAGAGTCATAAAGGTGCGTCCACACTATGCCGAGCGGCATCAATCGGCACATGCGGATCGGCAATACTGACTAAGTGTGGACATCCCGCTCGGCCTTACCGAAAGCCTAACCGAACTCGAACAGAATGAAATGGATCCGTATGCCGGTCGGCATAGTGTGGACGCACCATAAAATGATGGAATTTGCGTAATTTATAAATGGAATATTGAATAATATATTTTTGCACCTCAAATAACAGAATTTTTTCTATCTCAACACTATCAATCGAAATCACACCAAAATGTTGTTTGTTACATCAAATGTCACTTATGCAACAGCAGTTGAGAAAAGTTAAAAACTACTTAGACACTAGACAGCAATGGAAGTGGTTATAAATTCGATTTGGAGGTGAACACTGTTCCAAGAACTGTCTTAAGTTAAATAAACTTGGAAATGGGATTATAAATACTTACTTACTTACTTAGGTGGGCATTACAGTTCGGGGTGAACCTGGGCCTCAACCAACATCCTTCTATAACAATTTCGATCTCGGGCGAGCTCTCTCCAGTTTCGCACTCCAAGTCGGTTGAGGTCTTCATCCACTTGATTGCGCCACCTAAGACGAGGTCTTCCCCTTCCGCGATTTTCCTGCAATGTGCTTTCGAAAACCCGACGAGCCGGAGCGTTTGGGTCCATCCGCTCTACTTGGCCCAACCATCGTAGCCTCGCGATGCGTACTCTTCTGGCTATGCCCATGTCGCGGTACAGCTCATACAGCTCGTTGTTGTATCTTCTTCTCCACACATTGTCTTCGCATACGGGACCAAAGATCATTCGGAGAATTTTTCTTTCGAAACGACCAAGGGTTTCCTCATCCGCTTTCGATAAAGTCCATGCTTCCGCGCCGTAAAGCAGGACTGGGATGATCAAGGTCTTATACAAGGTCACCTTGGTTTTTCTAGAGAGGGTTTAGTTTCTCAATTGCCTTCTTAACCCAAAGAAGCAACGGTTGGCAAGAGTTATTCTCCGTTTGATCTCCGCACTGATGTTGTTTTCCGCGTATATAGCGGATCCTAGGTAGACGAAGTCCTGTACTACCTCGAAGTTATGTCTGTCTATTGTGACGAATTGTCCAATTCGTCGATGTACTGTGTCCCTGTTTGATGACAGCATATACTTCAGGGATTATAAATAGGTTTTTATTTTAGCAAAGACTCATGTAAATAAGGTACACTCCTTCGCATTTAATCAACATGCCGAGATTAACTAGGGGTTTCACAAAATGTTAAGGATCTGACGATCAACGATATAGTAAAATAACTGTTTTTCAATAGTTGAAAGCGAAGTTACATGAAACAACATTTTCACGATACAATCGACGATAGACGAGTGGACGATAATTGCCTAAAGAGTTACGGAATTCAGGCCCTGGTTGCTGGACTTAGACTTTCGCTGTAAATTAAGTTGTACATAAAGGGTTTTCGCTAAGAGAAGTGACCACTTTAAATTTAATTTATAAACGCACCCCTTCACTAATCATCGAAACGTCATTGTCAATTTATTCACTAAGCTCATGACAAAACCACAAACGAGTAACGTCTGCAAATTAAAAAAAAATTCCTACCGAAATTTGGAGCAATTTGGAGGGTAACCTAAACTTTAAAAGCGTTTGCTACAATTTTCGGTCGAAATTCGTAATTTTCTGGAAAACCAAATATTATCTCCACATATTGCCAGTGAGTAATCGGTGGAGATAGTCTCCATTTTATCTACAAAGCTTTCTTGTAACTAAAGAGGGCCACAGTTGTTTGCTGTCCTGACTCATCCTTCAAAATTGGATTTAAAGATTTTCTCGGATACCCCAATGGCAACGTCATCAGAGATTGCAATCAATTTGAATTCTTGAACTTCAAAGCTTACTAGTAGCTTATTCAATAGTATGCTTCATAGAAAAAAAGGATAGGACTCCACCTTGAGGCGTTCCTCTACAGACAGATCTTTTTGGAGTGAAACTTAAACTTCTTTAGAATCATTGTGATAAGAAACTCTATGAAAAGAAAATGCATCACGACAATGAAACAAACCATTTTAATGTTAAAGATTAAGTCGTAGAAATAATGAGGTGTTGTGCTTTGATTTCCCACACCTTCGGATGAAGTCGTCGTGCGTTGAACTCAATGCAATTTGAGCTGACTCGTTGCACATCGATTGCCCAATGCATTGTATTGGGTAAAACGTGTATGCATTTTAGTCATTAAATTGTGCTGAGTTTTCAAACGCATCGGCTATCCAATGTTGAACTTGGAGTTCGCGATCCGTTCTATGACACGATAACTTCGAGTTGTATCTAAACCATCAAAGTGCGCGGTTGTTTTCTGTTCATTTGGGAAAATATACATTTTATACATAACAGAGGTAAGATACATTAATATTCTCGGCCTCCTCTTCCTCTCAAACTATAGCAGCAAATGGTTTATAAAAAAAAGTTAAATAGACTGCATATAAGGGTAGAAATTGAATCTAATAAAATATCTCTAAAGTGCTGGCCTAAATTTTTAAGTTGATCCGAGTTATAGTTTGAGAGATACAGCACTGAGAAGTCACACACTCGAGGTCAGCATAGATAAGCGCTCAAAACTTCAAACTAGTTTTTCTCGAAACTGTGCTTAATCGGTTGCCAAGTTTTCTCAAGAACTGTACAACCGATTTCGATGAAACTTAACACAGGTCTTTGAAATACCATCCACAAGGACTTGAATGAAAAATTTTTTTTACAGAAAAAAATGAAAGACCGAAATTTTAATTTTTCTGTAAAAGTATCTGCCAAAAATCCAATTTGAATTTTTTGTTCTTTTCTTTCGTCCAAGTTTTAGTTGACAGTCTTAGCTAAAACACGTTTTTTCGCAAGGAAGCACCTTTTCACCACCAAGAGGTCGCCGGAAATTTTGACGGGGGTATGAACATAAGGACCTTGATGATGATATGGGTGGCTATTTAAAGTTCGGCTGGTACTATGAGGCTGTTAACAGGTGATTTCCGTTTCTGCTTGAAATTATTCCGTTTTTGCTGATTGTTGTTTATTATCTCGATAGGGTCAGAGCTGCATATGCTTAGAAAGCTGATTGGGAAGTGAATTCTCAGTAGCAAGTTGAGTATTTCTTCCCTGGAGTTGTTACTGGAGCCGATAGCTATTTTGAAGGGTTCTGTGAACTGTGATACGATTATTTTTTTTACCTAGGAACCTCTGAAGTATTTGCTTTCTTACCACAAAAGTTTCTCTAAAAGGTCCATTTAGTCAATTTACTTTTCCTGAGTTGGTTTTTTTATATTTCAAGGGACCCACTATCCGACATTTGTTAATAGTGCTTAACACGATAGGAAAGTTTTCTTTATTCTTTCTTGTGTGGTTCTAACCCTGAACTCCACCATAGTGGCTTTCGTTTTCCTCTTATTTTTATGAGGGGACTGGTAATGGACATTGATTGGTTGAGGGCGGTAGGCGGTAAGATCGTTCACTTTGTTCTCAAGATCTTGTTTGTTAAAAGGGTTTTGTAAAAGTAAAGATTTTCATCATCTGGTGTGCTAGACTTGGGCTAACCCTTAATACTTTCAAAACAGAGTTGGTTCTCTTCACAAGACGTAGAAAAATTACTGCTTTTGAAACGCGTCATCATAGCTTTCTCAAATTAAGAAATCATGGAGTTAGTTTTTAGGCTAGCGAACTTCTTTGACGCTCCGAAAACTGTCAGGGCATTGTCGATCTTCTGGAAGTGTTTGAATATGCTTTTAGAAGGACTTGGTTCCTCTCACCGAAAAGGTTTCTGTGGATACATATAAATGGCCATATTTAGACAAATTTTCTCCTATGCCTTAGTTCTTTGGTATAGCAAACCCTCACTTTGCTTCGCTATTGATGTTTAAGCCAAATTTCAAAGCACAATACGACATCTTGGCTGTGTATGGGGACTTTTCCAAGCATAATGGGTGTTCCTCTCGATGTACCTAATGAAGAATCTCTCTCCTATTGAAAGTAACATCATGGATTGCACTCTCTTCCACGTTGAAAGAAAGTGATCTCTGGCGAAATTCGCACTGAAGATTTGAGGATTTCACCATCAAGATATCATTTCGATGTGTTTTCCGATGTGATGATTATAAGGTATAAGTCAAAAACTAATTTACTATAGAATCTGAAACATGAAAATGTTGCCAACGAATCTTGACGGATGGTTCCAGGACCGATGGTGGACCTAGTAGCTTAGGTTAGGTTAGGTTAAAACGGCTGTCAGGAAAACAACTGACACACTTAGACCAGTATTAAGGTCCATTGTGATACCGTAAAAAGTTAAGCGAGGAAGAACCACACTTAACAAAACCATTTGGAGCGTTTAATAAAGCGGAAGAGGTGCAGGATATCTGTGTTTGCCAGATCGTTTAATCTTCCTCTGTTTTTGACCCATCTGTATAGAAGTGAATTGAATCATCTCTCAAAAATTCTTCGTCTTCCCCAGGTCGTTCTTGGTGAGATTGAGACTTGGAATTTATTATCAAAAACCAGTTGGGGTATGGTGTAGTCGGATTGGCAAGGGATTGATCTGAATAAGCTCAAGATTGTAGCGTGACCGATGTTGTTATCGGTCCATTGGGAGATAGCTCTCATACGAATGGCTGTACTGGCGGCCATTTGTTTGCTGAAGATATCTAGTGGAATGAGATTAAGGAGTACGTTTAGGGCAGCTGAGGGTGTTGATCTCAGTGCTCCACTTATATACATAAACAAGCTGTTCGTTGGACCTTGCTTAGATTATCGCAGTAGGACCTTTTATCAAGAGCGGTCCACCATACCACTACTCCGTATGTGAGTATTGGTCTGATGACCACGGTGTAGAGCCAATGGGTGATTTGGGGGGAGAAGCCCCATTTTTTACCAATGGCCTTTTTACAGGAAAATAATGCTACGGTGGATTTCCTGATTCTTTCCTGTATATTGGCTTTCCAGTTCAGTTTTTTGTCTAGGATTATACCTAGATATTTAGCTTCGTTGGAAAGTTCAAGTGGGATTCCATTTATTGATGGAGTTGTTAGTTGAGGAATTTTGTATTTCCTGGTGAAGAGAACGAGTTCAGTTTCCCGAGGGTTGACCCCTAGATCACATTTTCCCGCCCATTTTACAAGTTTATTTAGAGCGGTCTGCATCAGGTCCGTAAGGACGTGAGCATGTTTGCCGGACACCGCAATGGAGACGTCATCTGCATATGCAATCACTTTGAATCCCTCAGCTTCTAATTCAACTAGAAGTTCATTGACGACTAGATTCCATAGAAGAGAGGATAGGACACCGCCTTGCGGTGTTCCTCTGCTGACAGATCTCTTTGCAGAGAAGTTTCCTAAAGTGGAGTTGATTCTCCTGCTTTTAAGCATAAGATTTATCAACTCCACTATGGAACCATCTACTTTAAGCTTCGTCAGTGCCTTTGTAATCGCAGAGTTACTGACGTTGTTGAAGGCGCCCTCAATGTCGAGGAAAGCGGCCAGAGCGAATTCTTTGTGATGGAGGGAATATTCTATAGTACGAACTAAGGTGTGTAAGGCCGTTTCTACAGATTTACCCTTACAGTAAGCGTGTTGTGCTGTAGATAACAATTTTGGATCTATAGCTATACGCAGGTGGATATCAATCAGTCGTTCTAAAGTTTTAAGAAGGAAAGATGATAGACTTATTGGTCGGAGATCTTTTGGGTTTACGTGGGATGATTTCCCAGCCTTAGGTATAAATACAACCTTGACCTCTCTCCACTGAGTGGGGATATAGTTCAAGGTGGTACAGCCGTTGAGAATTACTTCGAGGACAGGGATAATAATATCCGCGGCCTTTTGAAGCTCGGATGGAATTATACCATCAGGTCCAGGGGATTTGTATGGGTCAAAGCTGTTAATGGCCCAAACTAGTTTTTCCCTTGTAACCAGATCGGGATTGTTAGTTATTATGCTTCCTGATTCTATGGAATCATAGTTACATAAGTTCTTAGAGCTGCAGATTGAGCGTTTCTTCGCAGGATTCTGTCCAGCCGTCAGCTGTTTTCAAACTGCTAGGCATGGTCGGACTTTTTGAGAGGATTTTTCTTAATCTAGAAGCTTCTAGAGCTTCTTAAGCTAGAAGTATCTTCTATTTTTCCACAGAAGTTTCTCCAGGAAGTTCTTTTATTTTTCCTCAGTTGATATTTATAAGTTTTGACCTAGTAGTTACTTTACAAAGAATGGCTGGACAGAAAAAAGTACTTATGTTTGCAGCATCAGCTAACTCTCTAACTACTTCAAAGTGATTTAGGAGGAATGCAAGTCCTGAATACGTTGGAAAAACTATAAAATCTTTGAGTCTTGTCGAAGTTTCAGACAATTACGGCAGTACTGGAAGCGACATCACTAAATGAACTTGCCAGGCAATCCCAAACGCCCTTCTCAGAACCTGAGCCAGCACTTTTTTAAAAGTCCTCAATGACGACTCCCATCAGCGATTGAATTTGTCAAGAGTACAGATACAGGCAGGTTTGCATCCATAGGAAACTACAAAATATATTGGACCCTATCTTGAATGAAACTCGAAAATTTTGTCTACCCTATTAGAAACAATTAATTGTTCGTCAATATTATTGAATGATACACACCCAACAATGAAACAAAAATCCTTCCTTCTTTTCCATTCCTATTGTAGAAACTATTTTTAGAGCCGAATTAGTTCACAGGATTCGAATGTCGTATATGCGAACGTTTGTTTGCAAGAAAAAAAAAAAAAAAAAACCACACCTAGAAAAGTTTAATTGTATACTCTTCGTCTAAAGTAAGGAAAATTTATAGCCCCAAGCGTTCCCCAATTGCAACATTGTAAATAAACGATCATTAGTTGAACTCCCAGCACCGCAGAAACCGAAATAAATATAAATTTCTCAGCACTACACCAAAAGGGTTTGTTATGTGGCATACCAACTATACCAGTCTAGCCAAATCCCATAAAATCATGCAGTGCTACTCTCTGTAAAATGCTGTGTTTCGAGTGTACAGTATTAACTACCTACTATGTTGGCTTCATTTCGTCTAAATGAAAATTCAAAAAACCACTTCGATTGTAATTGACCATCAATGACTGCAAAGAGCATCGCTAGTCCACCCACCCACTGAAGGAGATATGCCACCTCCAGAAGTATATACGAACATTGACCAGAGAAACAAAAGTTATGTTCATGGCATATGACCACAAAAGCCAAATCAAACGTATCGAGCGGTAATCGTTATTAGTAAAAATCCCGGCTTCCGCAACGACACCACCACCATTCCACCACACCACCACCCTAGAGCAAAAGTTTTGACCATGAGAAATCCTTGATAGCATGCAGTTAATTAGCTTAGTTCAACCACCCCTCTGCTATTTGGCATTCTCTTGGCTCATTTGGCTTCTTCAGCCCTCCTTTAACATTTATGTGTGGCAAATATTAGTCCTGTTGTCCTGATCTGACCCGACCCCCGCCCATCACCGCATGCATTCCCATTTATTTTTAATGCCATGTGAATGTACCAAGCACTTCGAATTCGAATTGAAGCAATGAGGGTGATTCACATCAGAATTCCTGTTTTCCGAAGGAATTGATTTTGCGTATTTGTTGGCCACTTTTACCTTTTGCAAGAAGCGACATATCATTCATTCCATGCCGTCAGTCGACATCTCGGTCGTCGACATTTGGGCTCCTTAAAACAGGAAGGATGTGTGAAGTCTCAAAATGAAAATACCATTTCCAAATGCCCTTGAGGATCATTCCGTGCGCCAAAGAAAGTCTTGGAATTCCCATTGCAATCGCTTGTGTTGTGATTGTGATTAATATTTAAAAAGGTGATTCCGATTCTGGTGCATAAGAACACACATAAAAGTTCTGACTTGTTTTGGTTTGGTTACTTGTTTGCCCCAATGTTTGTTGACTGTTTCTAAATTAACAATCTAGACACTTTATATTTGGGTTCCTGAATAGTGTATGATGTCGTTCGATTCGTCTCACTTTCTCTTTTATTCTATAAAAAGAAGTACAGAGAAAAGCAAAAAAAAAAAAAAAGTATTCAGACATCACACAAGGGGGAGAAATAAAATTGATTGGGGCTAAAGTGACTCATATGGCTGCTTTATGCTCTGGCACGGCACGATATCTCGATGTTCTTGTGCGCTGTGGATATCTGTGTGGATGGACTGTCCTGGCCTCGGGTTCGGTGTTCCGTATCGGTGGCATCAGACAAGTAACATTTTGCTGTTTGACGACGAAAGTGGGCAAATCGCTCGTGACTGGACATCGATGGTGGTGATAATTAAGTTATGTGTTGCTCTTTTTGAAAACATTATCCAGCGTTTGACCTGACACATGGAAGCAATCAATCATTTTGTGAGAGCCAAATAGACTGTAGACACCTCCTTGATGGAACATAAATATATTGTGGTCGATTAGGGTGAGCTTGTTTGTTTGCTTCATTGTATGGAACAAGTGAGTTTATGTGAGTTTGTGTATGCATCAGGACATGTAGTTAGCAGCACTAAAACCTTTCGACTCTTTAAGGATTCGAAAGAAAAGAACTCATCTAGGAAGTTGTTGATTCGTTTCAAAGGACCGTCTAGTAAAACATGCTCCTTAGGCGAACAGAAGCCTTAAAGTCCACCTCCAGTGTTTTCGAGAAAGACGTTGCCTGACTTCACCATCACCATCAGTGGAAAAAACATCGTAGTAAATCGGTTCTCCTAAAGTTGTCGTTACTTAGTCACCTTAGGACAACTGAAAAGCTCTCAGGGGACAAAGGTCTGAGCGAATATATCTCGCCGATGAGTCTGATTTGGCCCTCCAGGTTGGGGGTTGTGCGTAGGGTTAACTACCCAACCACATAAAAAAGACCTTGTTCCGAAACAACAAACAGCCTCGAATAACGATAATGATTTCAAAGTTGACGACAAAAAAGGACAATGACCTCCGGATCTGCACGTGGAACGTAAGATCTCTTAACGGACTACGTGCAGCTGGAGAATTAGCGGACGCCCTGGACTGCTGCAAAGCAAACATAACCGCCATCCAAGAAGTGCGATGGAGTGGACCGGGCATAAAGAAGATGAAAAACTGTGACATCTATTGTGGCGACTGCTACAGACAACAGAAACAGCGCTTATTTGGATGCGGATTTGTTGTTAAAGGAAGACTCAGGGATAATGTGATTAGCCAAAATCCAGTTAATGAGCGTATAATGACCATCCGCATCAGGGCTAAATTCGCCAACATTGGAAATACAATCGGTAAGCATAGCTTCCACGACAAAACCTCCGAAAACGGACTGAGGCTAATCGATGAATGGAACCTCAGTATCGTATGCCCGATGCTAAAGAAGGGAGACCCTCACAATTGCGCCAATTACAGAGGGATAAGCCTCCTTAACGTCGCGTCGTTTATAAGATCTTGTCTGCTGTAATATGTGAACGTCTGAAACCCCACGTCAACAACTTGATAGGTCCTTATCAATGTGGTTTTAGACCAGAGAAGTCCACAATATATCAAATTTTCACATTACGCCAGATCTTGGAAAAAACACGAGAACATAATATCGATATTCACCACCTCTTTATCGATTTCAAGGCCGCGTATGACAGTATTTACAGAGACGAGCTGTACATAGCCATGTCTAGTTTCGGCATCCCTGCAAAACTCGTACGACTATGCAGGATGACTTTGGAGAATTCACGCTGCTCCGTCAAGGTCGGTAAAGAACTCACCGAGACCTTTGATGTCGAAAAAGGTTTTAGGCAAGGCGACAAACTGTCATGCGATGAAACTCAAACGTCAACACCAGAGGAACAATCTTTCAAAAGTCTGTACAATTACTCGCCTATGCAGACGATATTGACGTAATGGGAAGAAATAACCGTGATGTCATAGGTGCGAGTATAGAAACAGAAGCGGCAAAAATGGGTTTGATGGTTAATGAGGGCAAAACGAAGTATATGCTGTCATCAAACAGGGACACAGAACATCGACGAATTGGACAGTTCGTCACAATAGACAGACATAACTTCGAGGTAGTACAGGACTTCGTCTACCTAGGATCCGCTGTAGACACGGACAACAACATCAGTGCGGAGATCAAACGGAGAATAGCTCTTGCCAACCGTTGCTTCTTTGGGTTAAGAAGGCAATTGAGAAACAAACCCCTCTCCAGAAAAACAAAGGTAACCTTGTATAAGACCTTGATCATCCCAGTCCTGCTTTACGGCGCGGAAGCATGGAATTTATCGAAATCGGATGAGGAAACCCTTGGTCGTTTCGAAAGAAAAATTCTCCGAATGATCTTTGGTCCCGTATGCGAAGACTATGTGTGGAGAAGAAGATACAACAACGAGCTGCATGAGCTGTACCGCGACATGGGCATAGCCAGAAGAGTAAGCATCGCGAGGCTACGATGGTTGGGCCAAGTAGAACGGATGGACCCAAACGCTCCGGCTCGTCGGGTTTTCGAAAGCACATTGCAGTGAAATCACGGAAGGGGAAGACCTCGTCTTAGGTGGCTCAAGTGGATGAAGACCTCAACCGACTTGGAGTGCGAAACTGCAGAGAGCTCGCCCAAAATCGAAGTCGTTATAGAAGGATGTTGAGGCCCAGGTTCACCCCGAACTGTAATGCCCACCTAAGTAAGTAAGTATGAGTCTGATTACTGGAAAACTGACTTTTACTTAACAATTCAAGTTGATTGAAATACTTTTAGCTTTAACACAGACGAGACCAAAGACAACTCAAAGTATTTTCCGATCGGAAAAATACTAGCGACAGCCCACTTCCTTGATTTCAGATGCTATTTTCTTTGGATTTGCTACTAATACTCTTTTTTATCTGTGTAATGCGCAAGAAACCGGAAGTATTGCGAGCACATCTTTGCATCAACTCTCAACTATGATAGCCACGAGGGAAATTTAACAGTCCGCGGAACCAGTAGCTCATTTGAATTTCCGTCGTTTTATGAGAACGGCAAAAACAACTGAAAAGAATACAAATTTTTTCTTGCCACTTGTCACGATTTCCAACCCTTACAACTGCTTAAAATAAGACATCCTCCCGCTTTCGAGTCGAGACTTAAATCACGTCAATCGGAATACCCAGAAGGAGTCACACAAAACTCAATTTGTTTTTGGTTTTTTAACTCTTTGTATAAAGGGCCCACTGCAAGAGGAGATGATAAAATCCCAATTCGCATCATAGCCAGTTAATTTCCCATCATTTGCATTAAATTACACGCATTAGCCTCAATTCCAACACCAGCCATCATTTGTGTTCTTTTTTTTCCTATTCAGTCTCCTTCCGTTTTTGCTTTAATTTCTTTTTATTTTTTTTTTGTTTAAATTTTTTGTTCTGATTCTGTTTGGTTGCCAAACCAGAAACCACCAACTACTTCTCCATACACCCTTGAGACGAGGGGATGGTTCTCTGGTCAACACAAAAGGAAAACGAGTATGAATGGTGAATAGAAAGTTGCTAGAGTATTTTCTGGAGCAATGGAAAATTGGTATTGAAACTGTTGCCATTGAAAAGGATAATTACTTAAATTAATTGGTGGGGCAACATGAAATTAGACACAACGATTTATGTGTCCCTTCTTTTGTGACGGCTTTTGTGGTGATGGTGACCTCAGTTTCTTTCTCTCTCATCTCGGGGATGTAAGTCTTGGGATGCCGGGGTTTTTTTTCTTTCTTTTTTTGTGTAAACACCAAAAGAATAATTCGATAAAATTTGTATTCAGGACACTTGCTGAAATTAGCTTTTGTTTATTACAACAATGGGGGCGAATCATTGCAAAAAGGGACTACTAATTATAATTACTGTAAGGGAGGATGATGGGGTGGGGGTGGAACGTGTGAATGACCAATTGCAAATGAAATCACATATAAAAGGATCACGTGAGACAGTTTGGAGAGCATTTCAAAGGAAGAAGAATTTAAAAGTTGTGTTTCTTTTGGGGGGATGCGTGATTGAAATGAAATGCTGGTCATTATGACGCAGTTCCTTTCATTTATTTTGCAAGGGGATGAGTTTTTACTTAGTTAAAAGTTTTTCATTAAAAAAAAGTTTAGTCAGCACGACTGTTAAACATGATTACAAAACCCCAAAAACATTGAAGTAATTAATTTTGGTGGGGTTCAGCTGCCTTTGATTTTAATTGTGAAAGAAATAAATGAAAAGTGCTCAGGACCAAAAATATTTTAGGAAAAAAGAGTTCTGGAAAACGGATATAATGTGAGTCAATGTGTACATGTGTGTAAATGTTCCCTATGGACTTCACAACAGATGGGCCGTAAAAATTTCAGGCAGTTCTCCGATTATCTCAGTGCGTAATCATGGATTTTTTAACGAATTTTTGCTCCACAAAGCTTTGAATAAGTCAAACCGAAACCATTTTTTCCGAGTCAGCAAATATAATTGACTTTATAAGTTTTTCTCGGTATTCACTTCTCAATCTGACTAAAGGAAATTTTAATTAGGTTGCTTATTGCACAGCTTTGTTGAAAGCTTTCAAAGGCGGTTAAACATTTTTACTTTAGATTTGATTTAGTACGGTGTGTGAGAATTCAGCGTTCTCCCTGTTCCCTTTTCGACGTTATGACTTACGAGCATCGAAATCTCACATTTGTCTGCTTCACACTAGTGATCCGCTGGGCTACGCCGCTTCGACTTTAGAATGCGTCGGCAAGCCTCCCGGTTGTGGATTTTCATATCAGTCAGCTGTCAGCTAAATTGCATACTAAATATTTGTACGTTGTCCAACATTGTCAAACGTATGTGGGGTGTTGGACGCACACCTGCGGTGCAGAGCCTTTCCTTCAAACTGGGGGACATTTTCCTGACACAGAAAGGCGGAGTTCATCCACTTTACTCTTACTGGATGATTGATGTCGACATCACAAGTTCCTCCACAATTGATCCTTGATCCTTGATAGTCAAACTTTTCAGACTTGGGGAGCACTTTTCCATTCAAATAAATGTCTGTAATAGACATATCTGGATCAGAAAATTGGTAACACAAGAGTTCAGTCTTTTTTGGACTAATACGAACTTCTAAACCCCCTTACCGATACGTTAGGTCCATCTTGAAGGGATTTAGGATCCTCACTTATCATAGCTCCATCGACAGCATAGTGGACCTACTTTGGTGTTCCTTACAGCGAGCTCTCTCCAGTTTCGCACTCCAAGTCGGTTGAGGTCTTCATCCACTTGATTGCGCCACCTAAGACGAGGTCTTCCTCTTCCGCGATTTTCCTGCAATGTGCTTTCGAAAACCCGACGAGCCGGAGCGTTAGGGTCCATCCGCTCTACATGGCCCAACCATCGTAGCCTCGCGATGCATACTCTTCTGGCTATGCCCATGTCACGGTACAGCTCACTTACTACGTACTTAGATTCAGGTGCTACAAATCACATTTGTAGACGTCGTGATTGGTTTACAAATTTACCAAGTTGGATAAACCGATCGAAATTATTTCAATTTCAATTGACGATGGAAAAGTAATGCATGCTATTGGACAAGGTGACTTAAAAATTCTATCTTTCAATGGGATCAATTGGAAAGAAAAAACGATTAAAGACGTTTTGTTTGCTCCAAATTTATTTGCAAGTTTGTTTTCATCAACAAAAGCAATGGATCATGGCCATACAAGCTTTTCGGAAAAGAATTGTTTCAAGCTATTGGATGGAGAAAATGTTGTTGCAGTGGGAGCACGAAAAGGAAGCATGTTTCAAATGCTTTAAAGTAATTGAACCAATTTTCGAAAATTCGATGTTAACTATGAAAAAAGACTCTATAAAAATCTGGTATGAACGTCTGGGTCATCAAAATTTAACGCACGTAAGAAGTTTTTTAAAGAAACACAATATTTCTTTTGCTGATGAAGAATTCGATTGTGATGGATGTGCATATGGCAAGCAACATCGGTTGAGCTTCAAGTGTAGACAAGAAAAATCTTTGCATTGTGATGAAATAATGCATGCAGACATATGTGGACCGATAGAAGAAGATTCATTTTGGGGATCCAGGTATTTTTTGCTTTTCAAAGATGATTTTTCAAAACTTCGTTTTGTGTATTTTTTGAAAAAACAAATTCGAAGCGTTGGAAAAATTTAAAGTTGTTTTAAAAATTTCCGAAAAGCAATGTGGACATCGTATAAAAATTTTTCAAACGGATAATGGTCTTGAATTTGTAAACCACAATTTTAAGAAATTTTTAGAAGAAAATGGTATTTGTCATTGCCGTTCAGTTGCTTACACCCCAGAACAAAATGGCTGTATTAAAGGAGAGAATCGGACAATAAAGGATCTTACTCCTAAACTTTGGGCAGAAGCAGTTCAGACTGCTGTTTTTATCTTGAATAGAACGGGAACAAGCAATGTTAAAGACAAGACACCATTTGAACTTTGGTACGGGAAACCATGTCAATTCAAACATTTTCGGGTTTTTGGTTCGGAAGTTTATAGTCATATTCCGAAACAAAAAAGGAAAAAACTAGATCCAAAATCCAGAAAATGTTTATTTGTTGGGTAAGATGAGTTTCAAAAAGGAATCCGTGTTATTGATGAAAATAACATTATTACAACTGTCCGTGATGTAAAGTTTTTGGCAGAAGACACATTTTCTATGAAAGTAATAAATGAAAAAGTTAAGGAATCTATTGTTCGTGAAGAATGTGTTGTTCAAGAAGAATATAATGATGTACAAGAAGAGAACCAATCAAGCGAAATTTTTCAATCGGACTTAATAAATCTACCTCAAAGACAATCAACTGAAATTCGTCAAAATGAAAATCGAACACCTGAAATTAGTCAAAAATCTGAAAAGAATTTTCCAAGTAAACCAGTTTTATCATCAGACATAGAAGAAAGCAATATTTTAAATACACGTTTACGGAAGCGACAAGAACACACTTCGATGGCGAAGGCTTTACTGACGATAACCAATGAACCGAAGTCCTATGAAGAAGCTGTCAATTCAATAGAACGTAAACAGTGGCTCAAAACGATGGATGAAGAAATCAATTCACTTATGGAAAATCAAACCTGGAGTATAGTTGAAAAACCATGTGGACAAAAGGTAATTGATAACAAATTGATTTTTAAGGTGAAAACTAATACCGACGGCTCGATTCAATGTTTCAAAGCAAGATTGGTTTGTCGTGGATTCCATCAAGAATACGGAATAGACTATCTAGAAACATTCAGTCCAGTGGTTCGTTTTACGTCATTGAGAGCGATTCTTGCTATTTCTGCAAAGAAGAAGATGCATATAAAGCAATTCGATGTGAAAACGGCTTTTCTAAACGGCGCGGCGCGGCGATTTGGAAGAAGTTGTTTATATGCACCAACCAGTTGGTTTTGATGACAAGAGTGGACAAGTTTGTAGATTACAGAAGAGTTTGTATGGATTGAAACAAGCTTCTAGATGCTGGAATCGAAAATTTAAAACATTTGTTAATTTTTTTTGTTTCAAAACTAGTGAATCGGATCCTTGTGTGTTCTACAGAAACGAGAACGGAAAATTACTCATATTGGCTTTATATGTCGGTGATGGAATCGTTTGTGGTGATGATGAGTCTACTGTATATTCAGTATTAGAACATTTACAAAAACATTTTGAAATTAAGCAAATGAAAATAGGTTGTTTTCTTGGTTTTGAGATTGATCATCTTCCTGATGGCTCCATATTCATGCACCAAACCGCCTATGTCAAGAAAATACTGTAAAAATTTGATTTTGAAAATTGTAATCCTGTGTCAATTCCAGCTGATCCAAATCAAGTACTTTCAAAATTTGAAGATTCGGATTCGAGTAAATTTCCATACCGAGAACTAATTGGAAGTTTGATGTATCTAGCAATTGCTACAAGACCAGACATTAGCTATGCAATTGGTTTAGTAAGTCGCTATATGGAAAAGCCAAAAATCATTCATGAAAACGCTTTAAAACGTATATTAAAATACATAAAAGGAACAATTGGTTATGGAATTCTATATTTTGCAAAAGAAGATCAAAATTATTTATGTGGATATAGTGATGCTGATTATGCTGTAGATATTGATACGAGAAGATCAACATCTGGTTGTATTTTCAAATATAATGATGGAATAATAAGTTGGAGCAGTACGAGGCAAAAATGTGTATCATTGTCTACAACAGAATCAGAATATGTAGCGGCTTCAGAAGCGACAAAAGAATTAATTTGGCTTCAACGATTGTTTTCGGAACTTCTGGCAAATCATACAAAAGATTTTACAAAATTTCATATGGATAACACAAGTGCAATTAAATAAAGAATCCCGAGTTTCATAAAAGAAGTAGGTGAGCATATTGATGTAAGATACCATTTCATTAGAGAAAATTTGAAGAAGGCTATTTTAGTTTAGAATACATATCAACAAAAGACAATATTGCGGACATTTTTACAAAGGCATTACCAAAAGAACGTTTTCTTTATATTCGAAAGATAATTGGAGTTTTCAATAGAAAGTGGGAGTGTTGAATTTTAAATATTATTATTACTTGTTTTATTGAAAACTTGTTTATTTTATGTTTCATCAAAATAGTCTATTGTCATTGAATCAGTTTCATTTTCTAGATTCAAATAAATATTCAATCTGTTTTTCACATTCATTGAATCAAGACTTGTTTTCTTTTCTTTAAAACTTTCGAATAACCACTTAATTACAATAACTGTAATAAAGAGTAGTGGACTCAAGACGCTTCTTTGGTGTACACCTTCTATGATTAAAAATGCTTTGATCACTCCAGCTGGGCACCTCACCTTTGTCACCGCTCCTTCATACATATCCTCAATCATCCGCACATAGGCCTCTGGAACTCCTCGTTGTCTGAAGGTCACCCGTATTAGACATCGTCGTTGTAAATCGAATGCTTTTTCGAAATCAACCAGCACAACATGCAAAGCCCCTAAGGAACCACGTGTTCTTCGACAAAGATCCTTATACTTTGGATTGCATCAAACCCGCATTTGTTATCAGATGTCCTCATTATTTTTCGAAGTCGGCTACTCAATATCCTCACAAAAATTTTCAAAGTGTGGAACATTAGCTTGAACGAATGGTATTTATTGCATTTTCGAGTGTTACCCTTCCTTTTGTACATTGGTAGAAGGTAACATTCTCTCGATTACTAAGGCAGGTATCATCTCCTATGAACTTGGAGATGAGAATCGTGAGCCCTCTGAACTCGATGACTCTCATCTTTCTCCAAAACTAATATGATATCTAGTCTAGCACAGCACCCAGGTCTATTTGGAGTTCTTCACTGCCTGGTTAACTTCTTCGACTGTGATGTCGGGTATTTTTGTTAAGAAAGGTTCTACTTAGGAAAGTGCTCCTGTGGAAGCTGTTCATTCAAAAGACCATCCTAATTCTATCACCATCGTTGCAGAATTTTGTCCTTATTCACAAGAATCTGTTGTTGAGCATCGTTAATGAACAAGGACGAACGAGTTTTCTGAGCATTTCTTCTTCAATGAGCGGTTGCTTAAAATATAGTTACCGACTTACTTAAGTTGTATTGTTGTATTTCATGAATAGCTGGGTTTTCATCAGCAGTCGCGGCAGAAACCTCTTCCAGAGCTAACAATACATACCCTCCGTGAAATTTGCTTGAATGAATTGGTTGCCTTTTTCTTTGCCCAAATTACACCACTTGATTCTCTTAATAACCATTGTCTGATTTCGTTCACCACCTCCATAAAAAATTAGGTCAGCAGAAGATGGTGTTGTTCAGCAACATCTTAACCCAGTATAACTTTGCAGTCTTTCACTCAAGGTTTCATATATTTGGCTCCCAAGTTTAAGTCAATTTGGGCTTCATTTCCAGCACTGCTGTGAGTGTCGATGCCGGTATTGTTTGATGAACATGGTATTTAATACAATGATATGGTATTTAATACCATGATATCTACGACCTACACTTACTTAGGATATCTTCTCAAGGTGGGTTTCTAGTGCCGTATCCCATACCCCCATACCATTCCTCATAATCATTGTCTTCCAAGATTGTGATGAAAATCAAACCAAAATGCCTCTTTTTTTTGAGGGAGCATAGGCACTGATAATATTTCATACTTTTCCTTTCATCTCCAATTTAAGAGACATCAAAAGGTCACTAGGCTTCTAAATCGTCTAAACTCTGCTTAGTACCTCTTCCGCAAGGATGACACCGATTCCGTTCATACCCTGATCCGTTCCATTGCATAACATCTTGAAGGATTTTACTCTTACATCCAAAATGGGCCCTGCTTCGAGTATTCCTCCATTTTGTTTCTACTCTATCTATCTATCTGTCCATTTATCTATCTACTCACCTCCTTCTCATCATCTCTTCTAGTTCGACCAATCATTTTTGCAACTCTAGACCAGCTCTAGACTCTTAAACCTCGTCCGTTGGATTTTGCTATCCTCCGGTGTTGAATGCTATCATCGGTTGGATGTTATCCTGCATGCTGTATACGTTCACCCATGTTCTATATTGAACGTCAACTTTAAATAACTTCCAATGACTTTGAAGCTTATGTCACAAACTAGGAAGGTTAAATAAAGGTCTTCACTTGAAGTTTTAATAAAGAAGGTTTTGGATGTGTTTTGATTATTGAATTGAGTTTTGAGAAGATTTATGCGATTTATAGAAAGTGAGAATTAAGTTTTTAAAGAGAAACGTTTTAAGCGATAAACATCCGGAATCCATGTAGATCTGACCTGAGCATTTCTTCTCGATCCAGGATCAGTATCATGGGTAGCAGTAGTTGCTTGGAGGGTAAAAGTCAATAATATTCGGAAGTATTCTATAATGCTCCAAATATGACGAAATTTCGGGAAACTTATTTTCATTTTTTCGACATTTTTCGATGAGTATTTCGCAGTTACTTTAGCTTTTCCTTAGCAAAAAAGATTACTGAAAACTTGTTAACGTAGCCGAACATTTCTCTTTCGCATTCAAACGTGCTAAGTTTGAGCGATACTTTACAGCTGTCCTCCTTGAGAGAGAGAGAGAGATATAACACCACTGAGCACTTCCTCTACTACAGTACTGCATTTTCACGAATTAGTTTACAAGTAATAGGGGCACAAATTGTGAGAGCTGATAACTTAGGCCCCTTTCAAATTTGATCCCCTAAAAAAAAGTTGACTAAGTGTCAAATTGCATTTTAAATTTAGAACGGACTATTATTTTCTCAAAAAACCTAAACAGAATCGGCCCTAAGATGTCTTTGTCTATACACGCTGAAATGTTGTCTATGTGATAAAAGCTTCGTTTAACTTATCCTGTGGTTCGGTGGAATAGCATGATGTTGATGTAGGCTTTTTGTCTGCATATCAAAAGGTAATGGCAGTGAGCCAGTATGCGTCCAAACATTGACTCACAATTTGTTACAAGAAGCAAGTTTAATTAAGGGTTTTAGGTAAACAAAGTGTTTGTTACAAATATTTAATGAAAATCAATTCTCATCGCTTTTCCTCAACAGTACTGGCCTCAGGTGGTAACCTTGAGGCACACAAAATTAACAATCTATACATTCTTGTAAATACGGAACATGACTTATGAGTTTGGTACACCTAACATGAGATGATATTCCTTATTTACTCTTCCAGTGTCCATTGTTCGAAGAAGTTATCCGGTGAGACATATAACAATTTATAGCGAGACGTATTACTTTCGTGATGTCAACTATGGAGTCATAAATAGTTCAACGTCTGACTTTTGACATTTCATCAAATGAGAATATCTTAAGCCTCATCATACCAAACTATAAATAAATTCAAAGATCTACATCACTTTTCGATGTCCCAATACCCCATTTATGTCTTTCGATTCCGAGAAAGAAATAATAATAAATGTCTTAATTTTTGAACAAAGCCTTGAAAATAAAATACCATCAGCCTAGTTATTCCCCCAATTTCCTCTACTCATAATGCTGTCATTATATTTGCCAATACACAATTCCCTTCAACATTTAAACTGTATAAATAACCTCATTAATATCATAAGACTAAGGCTACAATGGAATCAAATTCTAAATACCAAAGGTAAACACAAACTGGGCGCCATGGTAAAGGTCTCCATTTGAGCAAAACTTCATAATTAATGACAGCAAAGATGAGAACAACCATCATCATTGTATACCATGCATTCAGCTTTGATATACGTAGTTGTACAATTATATCATACAAAGCTCCTTGCTGATGTTGCACCAACTGCCTATATCGTTCGCACATACTATAATAGCTACCCAATCGATGTTATGATGCTTCTCGAGAGAGAGTGTATGGCTTTATTTTCAGAACAAAACAAATACCGAGGGTGCAAGTTGACCATTATCCGCCAACCCACCAGTCACCACCACCACCCATCGCAGACATCCACATTAACAATATTGTCAGATGATTAATGTTGCACATTAATTTGTTGTAGTGGTTTGAGGTGTTGAGGGGACTTCTACCCCGAAAATGTGATTGCCATCTCAGGGGTATGAATGGTTTATTCATCGCAGTAAAACGTTTTGAAAGGTGAAGGATGTTTTTTTCAGCAAATTTCAGCAATGTTTGAATTTGATTTTGTAGGGAACCCCATACGAAGCACGGTTGAAACATACAACGTCGATTCACCGAATGTGGCAACCATGGCCGTCCAGAGATCGCAGGAAGTATCGTTGCAGTTTCCAATGTCGGCTGGCCGCAGACGACACAAGAATATGTTCACTCAATACACCGCCGCCGCACAGAGCCAGCCATAAACACATAGATGACCGATGCTGCCAACCTAGGCCACCACCACACACACTGCGATCTGATTGATGGGTTATTGATAGATTTAATTATTGGACACAAATATCTCAGAATGAAGTTATTCAGGTGGCTACCTATATGAATTAAATCTGTTTAAACATAATCCTTCAAACTCTGTCTCTGATGTTATGTTATGCCCCCCAAAAACCTGATTCCAGATCTCAGTCCCAGGTCTCCAGGTGGCATTGATAGGAGTGCAAATTAATTATGAAGGCGCACACTGGGAATCCAATACTCACCTCTCTGTTGTTATGTTATGTGCGTTTTGAACGCACGCAGATGGTATATTCGTTTGGTGAACATGTTGGTTTTGTATGGGCTTTCCTAGAAGCCCATATTCATGGGTTAAGACTACATGAATGAGAATTAGGAGAGTCGGTGAATAATTCATTGCCGGATAATGCCGAGCATAGGTTTAGGGACTAGGTAAGTTGTCACTTTGCTGTATTTGTGGTTTATATGACACGGCATTAGTTGGGTCTTTATTTTCGGTGCGGCTATGTTCGGGCGGGTATGTTTATTTGTTGGCAGCATTAAGAAGAGATTTTCCTTTTTGTGATTAATTATTTGTTAATGGAAATTGTGTGTTTACAAAACTTTTGTGTTTGATGTCTTAGATAATGGAAGTGTTCAAATGTAGAAACAAACACACACTGGCATAAATCGATAGTAAGATGTTTGTTTACTTGTGTCATGTATGACAAGGTGAGTTCTTTGGATTTACAGGGGAATCATGATTATTGCAATGTAAAGGTTAAGTGTAAAGCTGAATATAGGTTCCTTGAATTAAAAATTAAATTTGATTTTAAAAACGCAGCATGAACACTCCAATTTAAGGAATGGTATTGCAGTAAGTTCAAGCTCTTCTCTCCTTAGTGTTACGCTCCAACGAATGATGCATCAGTGGACGATAAGACCTCTTTTTATACTCATCTGAACTCGGTTTACAACAGTGTTCCAGGGGGTGACATCATTATAATCATGGGGGACTTTAATGCCGAAATTGGCTCGGATAACGAAGGTCTCGAACGCGTTATGGGTAAACATGGCTTAGGTCAACGAAACGAAAATGGTGACATGCTTGTCTACTTCTGCAACGCTCGTCAACTTGTTATTGGGGGTTCTTTATTTCCGCACAAGACCTGCCACAAAATCACCTGGGAATCTCCTGATGGTCGAACTAAAAATCAAATCGACCACTTCATTATACAGCAGAAATGGAGGAAGTCACTGTGTGATGTTCGCAACGAAAGAAAGGGCGGACGCAGGTAGCGACCATCACCTGCTACTGGATTTGCTTCGCTTACGAACAGCTGCTGTTCAGTGTCGCGCAGGGGGTATAGCAAGGAGACCAAGATTCAATACTAGCGTCTTAAATTACCCTAACATATGTCGTAATTTCGCCACCACACTTGACGTCAAAGCGTCAAACTTACAAAACGCTGGCTTACCGATCAGGGGCTATGTGGGGTCAAATTAAGAGCGCTTTCATGGAAACTGGATCTGAAACTGTACCAAGACTGACCAAAGCGAGAGATTCCTGGATATCCCAAGACACCTGGGACAAAATTACACATCGAAGATCACTTAAAATAATAAAATAAGGATCAATTCAGAAAGTGATGCTCAACGCAAATTGATTCTACGGAACGAGTATAGAGCATCTCATAAGACAGTGCAACGGTGTGTGAGACGTGATAAGAGGGCAAGGGTGGACCAACTTGCGCAGAACGCGGAACATGCTACAGGAAGAGGAACCCAAGGGAGCTGTATAAAATCACTAAGGACATTGTCGGACAGCGTAGTAGCACTAACACTAACCATCCCGTTTTGGATCTGAACGGCAACCTTTTAGTGACGATAGAAGATCAGCTGCAAAGATGGAAGGAACACTTTTGTGTGCTACTAAATGACGACAACAATGCAGACATGAATCCTGAACTGAACATACATGTCTTTTAGGGGTATTGACACCAGCCAGTACAGAGATAAGAGACGCGATCCATCTCCTAAAGAAAAACAAAGCAGCTGGACTTGACGGTATTCCCGCAGAATTCCTCAAAGTAGACCCTGAAGCTGGTGCAAGCTGTTTGGGAGAGTGAAACTTACCCAAGGGACTGGAAGGATGGAGTTATTGTGAAGTTAAGTCCAAAGAAAGGAAACCTCAAAGACTGTAATAACTGGCGCGGAATCACTGTTCTGTCCGTTTTTCCGAAGTTAATGCGGCAATTATTATTCTCGAGAGGATAAAGTCCAGGATCGAGTCTACCTTCAAGAGGCACCAAGCGGAGTTTCGCAGCGGTCGATCGTGCGTCGACCACATCAACACCTTGCGAATCATACTTGAACAATCGTCTGAGTACCAATCACCCCTGTACCGCATGTTTGTGGATTTTGAGAAGGCATTCGACAGGGTAAATCGTGAATGCATCTGGAGATCGCTTATTCCGAGAGGTATCCCTGAGAAAATTGTTGCTGTTATTAAAGAGTCGTACAACAACGCAAGGTGTTTCGTTTTACACAATGGACAGCTATCCGACTCCTTTGATGTTCGCCAAGGAGTGAGACAAGGAGATGTCCTGTCACCAATTCTGTTCTTGCTAGCAATCGACGATGTAATGACTGCCACTGTGGGTACAACTGAAAGACACGGTATCTAATGGGGTCTGTTTGACAAACTTAGCCACATAGATTATGCTGACGATATATGTCTCATGGCAAACAACACGGCTAATTTAAATCAAATATGTCATTCACTGCAACTAAATGGAGAAGTGGCTGACTTAAGGATCAATGCAAATAAGACCAAAATAATGACCATGGGCCAAAGCACACAAAAAGTTATTCTAAGGCAGGGAACCATAGAGAAGGTCACGCAGTTTAATTATCTGGACAGTTTTATTGCACTTGATGGCCCAACGAAAGTGGCGTTGGATAGGCCATACACTGAGAAAACTTAACGACAACATAGCGAAACAATCATTCGAATGGAATCCTCAGGGTGAGAGACGCGTTGGAAGACCAAAAACAACATGGAGGTCATCTGTTTTAAAAGAAGCTCAGTTTCAAGGTATTCAATCGTGGTCACAGCTAAGACCCGTTGTGGCGAATCGGGACAGATGGAGGGATCTGGTTGCTACCCTATGCTCCAGGAGGAGTTAAAGTGCTGCTACAGTTGCAGCCGGACAACATACATACTCTCCTTGGTCAAGGCAGGCAGCTTAAACCAAAAGAAGAACCTCGGTAGACCATTCTTCGTCAAAACCGAGTGAAATACAAAAAGTAAAAGGACGAGGTTAAAAGTCATCTGGAAATGGAGTTTTTCATGAAGCCAAACTTCAACACTTTTGCTCAAGTTGAAAAAAACAAAAACACAAAAAACAAAAGCAACTAAAAGTTCTCTCCAATTAAAATTCTCACAACCAAGAATTGGCCACAAAAATGGCTATACTGTTGCTCTTTTTTTATGGCTCTTTTGTGCCCCTAAGCCACCGCATTCATCTTGCTGAATTCCATAACAACGAATTTAACGAAAAGGCGTCATCAGTCTTTTTGTCTAAAGTTCGGTGCTTGTATATAATGCACACTTCTACCAGTCATTCGTCTTAGCCTGAAATACTCTTAACGACAACAGTAAAACAAAAAAAAAAGAGAAACAAAACAGAGCCACAAATAAGTAGACGAAAAAAAAAATTGGCTCTCAACCGCACCACGCGCCACCACCCTAATTTCCTTGATGGAAAAGTTTTTCATAATTAAATTACAACCGTCAGTGCCCCGGGAAAAATAAAGGCACGAGGCACCAAACCAAACCAAACAGCACCCAGACCAAAGACTTGGTCCAACACGCTCTTGCGTTGCGAGGAGCTCCTTCGTGGGACTCCTCTCCCACCCTCTCTATAACGAGAAGTTGTTAAAGGACTGATTGCGGAGTTACGCAGAAGTTGCGACCCCGTAGATTTTGTGGAAAGTGCAAGCCAGTCAAGGAGCTATTGAAGTTTCGACTTCGTAAGCAAAGCTTTCTCTAGGAATGAGATCGACCCGGTCGCAATTGCTGCTCTAATGTTGCAGCATGTGAAACTTTTCACATTTAATTACTTCTTTGTCGTTAGTTCAGCTCCTATGGTGGTAGGGATGGATTTACTTCTACTGACTTTGGTATAGGAGAAAGGAGCAGGAAATAAGAACCAGCTCTCCTTATCCCTACATATCTACACATCACGTATAGCTATGCGGGCTCACTTGTGTGCAGTCTAATTGATTAAGCACTGCTGGAAGTCAGAATGTCTTACTCGGAAATATGTCTTCATGCGAAGCTTGGTATGTGAGCAATTTATATCACATGTCATCGATGTGCATTTATACTAACCAGCAGAGCTAGGATGACATACAAACATACATACGTGAGATTGTAAGATTGCTTAATTCCATAAAATAGAATTGATTTCTTGTGCGAAACGAATAACGAAGAAAGCCACACCCATCCACACGTTTGTAATTATTCCGCTGTTTATGAAACGAAAAGGTGTCAAAAAGTTCTAACTGCTTATTCTGGCACCAAATGACTTTTCTTTTAATGAATTTTCGAACAAGAAGAAGAAGAAATAAAAGAGAAAATTGCTGTTGAACAAAGTAACTTAACTGAAAGACAAACGATATGTTCAATATTCCAAGAAGGAGGAGCCATACGCACACATGTCTGCGTATGCCTACTGGGCTGTTGTATCTTCCAACAGGGATGAGAAGATCGTCTACCGATCTGCGATGTAATACTGGCAGAGCATAATAGTCTTTCAAATAAATAGGACATGCTGTCCGCATAGAACAAAATGTGTCTATTTTATTTTCGAAGTGCTTGCGCTTGGTATATATTTAAATATATTCTTACTTGAAACTTAGATCTACAGTCCGCTATTATTAATCAAGGTCCTTCAGAGCCGAACATTGGGCTACCCCTTTGAAAACTGTATACCTACGTGAAAGTGATAAAGAAAATAAGTATAAAACAAAACAATAGCAATAAAAAGCAAACTAGGGAGGTATACATAACATAGTGATTTACTACGTGAAAGTGAAAAAGAAAATAAGTAAAAAATAAAACAATTATAATAACAAGCAAATTACATATAGTGAATTAGTGAGCTTACTGGTACTGCGTACTGGTAAGCAAAAAAAAAAAAAAAAAGCATACAAAAAGCAACAATTCCATTGCAAAACCAACCTGTGGTCTTTTAAATTCATACAAGTGATACACATGGGTCAGTACCTACCTACCTTTAAATAACTTTAAAAAAAAAAAATGATTATGCTATCAATGAATAATACCAGTGCCAAAGTCAAAATCATTTGGCTTATATTAGAAAATAGCTTTCTTTATATGTATCATGTATGTGTATGTTCTCTTTGTATTATGCCGATTTAACGATACTTATTACAATACTAGATACGTATGTAGCTATGTGGTTGTGCACTGTTTAGAGCACTCGTAGTTTTTCACTTTTGGGAAGATGTACGAGATTTGAATTTCTGCAAGTAAGGAAAATGCGTATGATGGTAGGGATCTTGTCAGTTGATGTTGCATAACGTTTGCTTTGTATTCTTTCATCTCACACTTCTTGAACGAATGTAAGCATGGGCGTGGCTTTCATCTCGGCTCTTCATATCCTTTGCACAATGTGCTGCTATATTAGTGCAGTGGTATATGTATTTTCACTATGAACAAAAACAAAGGTTGTTTTTGAGTGATAGCCTGCTCCGGCGTGTAAATATGTATATAGAATTTATGATATATAGGTATGTATATTTGAGCAACATGTACAGTACAGCTTGTTTATCCAACCAAAGGCATAGGAAACTACCCTTGGCTTATTATCTTTCTTTTGTTTTAACTGAAGATTTTGCTAAGCGTTTGTTTACTTATAGTAGGTATAATGGGTATGGGTATACCTAGATCTAATTTGGTTTCCGAATACTGTTGCGTTTTATGGACCTGCGAAAGGTTTTTGTTTATTTTTCTGTTTCTTTATTTTTTGGGTTTTTGTTCTCAATTAAGTGCAGCTCAGGGTCAAACACGAATAATGATTTTTTTTTTAAATGACGGCCAGCCTAAACATATGCACATACCTATATAATATGAGATCTGCGCAACAAGTTTTGCCTTTCTTTCCTTGCACGTGTTCTTCGAATCAAACGCATAAGTACAAACCTTTGCTTTATCATACTTTGTTTTTCTTTTTTGGGTAAATCTATCTGCCGGTTCGATGTCCAGCTACACGGTGCCATAGATCTCGTCGCTATTTAGGGTTTAGGAATACTGTTAGATTTTATTACCCTGCGAAATAGTTTTTGTTTATTTTGTCGTTCTTAGGTAGGTAGGTCTAGCTCAGGTTCAAACACAAATAACGATTGTTTTTACAATATGAGATCTGCGCAACATGCTTTGTCTTTCCTTGCACGTGCTCATCCGAAGAAAATGCATAAGTAGGTAGTTCTTGCTCTGTCATTCATTAATATATTTCGGAGTGACGATTCTACCAAGTTTTGTTTGCTTAGGATATATGGTATAGGTACCTCTATGTCGGTTCGATGTGCAGCAGCATAGTATCGTAGATCCTAAGGCTGTTTGCATATTTTGGGATTCTTTGTCCCTAAGCTCTTTTGTTCTAGTTTTGCATAGGTATCGATGTTTTTATTTTTCATGCAGCTGGTGGTCGACCGATAGAGTCATCACTGCAGTTTTGGACTGCCGTTAGGATCTATTATATTTTCTTTGTTTTTCTTTTATGAGGTCGATCTTTTCATATTGTTAGTGTAAAGATGTTGATTTTTTTTTTTTATCCGCGTTGGATGGTTGTTCGATCCATTTTAGACTACCGTTGCGGTATTTGTTATGAGAGGAATTGAACCCTTTTTTTATCCATGTTATTGTTAACTTATGCACAGTCATAAACCACGGCGGCAGGTAAATTTTGGGATTCTTTGTCCTTAAACTCTTTTTTTTTTTAGTTTTGTGTCTCGATGTAGATCCTTTTGTTTTTATTTGTCATGCAGCTGGTGTTCAGTCGATAGTCATCACAGCAGTTTTGGACTGCTGTTAAGGTCTATTATATTTTGTTTGTTAAGCTAGGATAATAGGGCGGTAGTGATTTTTCAGTCAAATGAAAGTGCAAGTCATACAACTTGCAATTCAAATTCTATACGAAGCAAAAATTCTATACGAAGCAAAAATTCTATACGAAGCAAAAAAAAAAAAAAAAAAATTCTATACGAAGCAAAAAAAAAAAAAAAAAATTCTATACGAAGCAAAAATTCTATACGAAGCAATAATTCTATACGAAGCAATACTTCTATATGAAGCAAAAAAAAAAATTCTATACGAAGCAAAAATTCTATACGAAGCAAAAATTCTATACGAAGCAAAAATTCTATACGAAGCAAAAATTCTATACGAAGCAAAAATTCTATACTAAGCAAAAATTCTATACGAAGCAAAAAAAAAAAAAAAAAAAATTCTATACGAAGCAAAAAAAAAAAAAAAAAAATTCTATACGAAGCAAAAATTCTATACGAAGCAATAATTCTATACGAAGCAATAATTCTATATGAAGCAAAAAAAAAAATTCTATACGAAGCAAAAATTCTATACGAAGCAAAAATTCTATACGAAGCAAAAATTCTATACGAAGCAAAAATTCTATACGAAGTAAAAATTCTATACGAAGCAATAGTTCTATACGAAGCAAAAATTCTATACGAAGCAATAGTTCTATACGAAGCAAAAATTCTATACGAAGCAAAAATTCTATACGAAGCAAAAATTCTATACGAAGCAAAAATTCTATACGAAGCAAAAATTCTATACGAAGCAATAGTTCTATACGAAGCAAAAATTCTATACGAAGCAATAATTCTATACGAAGCAAAAATTCTATACGAAGCAATAGTTCTATACGAAGCAAAAATTCTATACGAAGCAATAATTCTATACGAAGCAAAAATTCTATACGAAGCAATAATTCTATATGAAGCAAAAAAAAAAAAAAAAATTCTATACGAAGCAAAAATTCTATACGAAGCAAAAATTCTATACGAAGCAAAAATTCTATACGAAGCAAAAATTCTATACGAAGCAAAAATTCTATACGAAGCAATAGTTCTATACGAAGCAAAAATTCTATACGAAGCAAAAATTCTATACGAAGCAAAAATTCTATACGAAGCAAAAATTCTATACGAAGCAAAAATTCTATACGAAGCAATAGTTCTATACGAAGCAAAAATTCTATACGAAGCAATAATTCTATACGAAGCAAAAATTCTATACGAAGCAATAGTTCTATACGAAGCAAAAATTCTATACGAAGCAATAATTCTATACGAAGCAAAAATTCTATACGAAGCAATAATTCTATATGAAGCAAAAAAAAAAAAAATTCTATACGAAGCAAAAATTCTATACGAAGCAAAAATTCTATACGAAGCAAAAATTCTATACGAAGCAAAAAAAAAAAAAAAAAAAAATTCTATACGAAGCAAAAAAAAAAAAAAAAAATTCTATACGAAGCAAAAATTCTATACGAAGCAATAATTCTATACGAAGCAATAATTCTATATGAAGCAAAAAAAAAAAAAAAATTCTATACGAAGCAAAAATTCTATACGAAGCAATAGTTCTATACGAAGCAAAAATTCTATACGAAGCAATAATTCTATACGAAGCAAAAATTCTATACGAAGCAATAATTCTATATGAAGCAAAAAAAAAAAAAAAATTCTATACGAAGCAAAAATTCTATACGAAGCAAAAATTCTATACGAAGCAAAAATTCTATACGAAGCAAAAATTCTATACGAAGCAATAGTTCTATATGAAGCAAAAAAAAAAAAAAAAAAATTCTATACGAAGCAAAAAAAAAAAAAAATTCTATACGAAGCAAAAATTCTATACGAAGCAAAAAAAAAAAAAAAAATTCTATACGAAGCAAAAAAAAAATTCTATACGAAGCAAAAATTCTATACGAAGCAAAAAAAAAAAAAAAATTCTATACGAAGCAACAATTCTATACGAAGCAATAATTCTATACGAAGCAGTTGTCCGCAAGAGACAACATATGTACTTAGCAGTTGGTCGCAAGGCCAATATTTTTAAACGAAGCAGTTGCCCAAACGAGAAATTCTTCCGAGGACAAATGGCCAAAATGGAACAATCGGAAACTTCCGCGTGCTCAACAATCAGAAGCAGATGTTTAAAAGAACACTTTCACTATCCTCGTCATGGTCTTGACTCTACTAAGTCAAAGTGGGCAGGATAAACACCTTACGTCCAGCGGTTCGTACGTTTATTCTGCGACAGGTGGTCGATGCGCAATAAAACGCATTCGCCAAACGCATATTCGCATACATTGGACTTTGCCGGTCCGTGTAGATCTCGGGCATATTCAGGACGGGATGTTCCAGTGACATCGAATGCCTACCTATGCCTCTTCATTGATTTTTCCCATTGAAGCTGTTCAATTGGAGTTAGTCAGCGACCTCAGCGCGAAGGCATTTCTAGCAGCATTAGACCGTTTAGTTGCACGACAAGAAGATCGGTTAAATGAGAAGGAACTTCAGGATGAAGTGGCTAAGCGTAAAATTACGTGGCATTTTAATACTCCTCTGGCAGCACATCACGATGGGCTGTGGGAAGCGAGTGTGATACGCGCAAAGTACCACCTAGATAGAGAAATTGGTATACTCGCAGCCTTACGTTTGAAGACCTCTACACTGCCTTCGTTCGCATTGAGGCTTGCCTCAATTCCCGACCTCTATGTGCTTTAAATGACCTCACAGCCCTTACACCAGGCCATTTTATTGCTGGCTGCCAAATAATTCGTCCTCTGGGTCCAGATGTCAAGGAGGTAGCATCCCATCGCCTAGATAGTTGGTACAAAATTCATCAATTGGAACAAAATGTTTGGAGCAGATGGTCCCAAGACTATTTGAGTGAGGTAAAACTGCGTACGAAATAGAAACAGCCCAAGCGCATTTGGAAACGGGCACGCATTACAAAGGTGTATCCCGACAAAAACGGACGAGTACGGAGCGCTCGCATTCGTTGTAACGGCCGGATGTATGACCGACCGGTCACAAAACTATGTCTAATAATGTGGAGGTTGGCATTCAACGAAAATGTGTGCCAACCGCAAATGCACCAATGATTGTACACTGGTTGAAGGTGAAGAACAGAACGTTGTCGCTAATGTGGTAACCGACGTCAAGAGACGCCTGCAGATACGTAATATGGTTGTATCGATTTATTTCTATTCTATTCTTTTATTATTTCATTATTTAAAAAAAAAAAAAAAAAATTAATAATAATTTAATATGAACACTTTGTTTGCTTTATAAAATAGGAAATAATTAAACTTGGAAAACAGTCCATCGAATAGTGCGCATCTGAGGCGTACGATCATCTCTAACGCTACCAACGCTATCCCCACAGGAAGGGTTTTTGCTCCAGGGTTGAGTTCAACCATGCTGTTTCAGAAGGAGCGCCAATAAATAGTTAAACCACCAGGTTTAAAGTGGGCAGGATGTTCAATATTCCAAGAAGGAGGAGCCATACGCACACATGTCTGCGTATGCCTACTGGGCTGTTGTATCTTCCAACAGGGATGAGAAGATCGTCTACCGATCTGCGATGTAATACTGGCAGAGCATAATAGTCTTTCAAATAAATAGGACATGCTGTCCGCATAGAACAAAATGTGTCTATTTTATTTTCGAAGTGCTTGCGCTTGGTATATATTTAAATATATTCTTACTTGAAACTTAGATCTACAGTCCGCTATTATTAATCACGATATATGAACAAAGTTCTGTTGTTGATTTGCCAGGACCTGTGCGATAAAATTAAGTAAAAAAGAAAGATAAACAAAAAATTCCAATCAACCTTTTTGGTATTAAAAAAGAATCCCTAACGATTTTTTGTGACGGAACTTAATCTCATAAAATTGGCTTCAAGTAGAAGAAAGAGTTCTAAGCTCTATTTTGAAATAAAGTAGAAATAGTATTAAGATCTTCTTTAAGGAATATTTCTAAAAAAGGTTTGAGTTCCGTTTGCGGTGGAAGAACTCAGTTTACGTGGTTTGCTCTTCTGGCAAAAGAAACCTCAAAGTGTGGGTGTTGATGGAGCAAATAGTCTCTTTCCAAAAAATGTTTAAAAGACACAAAGTTATTTTATGGCTTAATGTTTAAGAACAAATTGATTATGGTTCACAACGTTTTTCAAATGGCTGTATTTGCTGGTCTCATTAGTCACACTGTCAGTCGAATTTTATCCAAGTCCTTGTTGAAGCTTTCGGCCTGTAGCTCACGGATTGCGTGGATGTTATTGGCCTTAAGTGCTTGAACTGTTTCTGGTTAGCATGGGTTCACCACAAAAAAAAAACCCTAAAGTTGTCAAATCGCAGCCCCAAGGCGGCCAATCGACATCGCCAATAAGGATGATATCACAATTGAGGAATTTGCTGCGCAAAATGTCGATTGTGGCATGGGCTATGTAGCATGGCACGTGAGGTCGTCCAAATCCATTTCATCGATTTCAGCAGCAAAGTATTGCTTATCATGGTTCTGCAACGCTCACAGTTGGCCAAAAAATTGTTTCCAGCTTCATTTTCGCAGAGAAATGGTTCATTGATACCACCACTCCTAAAAGTCCGCAGGAAAGTAGCCTCATCCGTTTTCGATAAGGTCCATGATTCCGCGCCGTAAAGCAGGACTGGGATAATCAAGATCTTATACAGGGTTACTTTGTTTTTTCTGGAGAGGGTTTTGTTTCTCAATTGCCGTCTTAACCCAAAGAAGCAACGGTTGGCAAGAGTGATTCTCCGTTTGATCTCCGCACTGATGTTGTTTTCCGTGTATATAGCGGATCCTAGGTAGACGAAGTCCTGTACTACCTCGAAGTTATGTCTGTCTGTTGTAAATGTAACTTAAATAAAAAATAAATATATGTATAGGGTGGCGCAACAGAGCGAGGAGCCCCTGGGCCTAGCGCATTTCTCTCAACCATGCCTTGTGAAGGAATGGAGGGGACCTACAATTTTCTGCCGGTTCCGAACGGCTTTGTGAGAAAGCGCTTTTCATGGTAATGAATTTACTAACGGAGGACTTGCCAATTCCTCGCGAAAGGCGATACCCGTGGAAAACCTTTTTCCCTCAGCTGGGATTCCTTGAACCTTGAACCTCTGGATTAGCAGGTGGCCATGCTAACCATCACACCACGGGTACCGCAATGTAAATGTAACTGCAGAGTATAAAAAGCGCTTTGTCAGAAAAGATGATCTTTTCGCCCAAAACCGTTGTCCAATTCAAGCTTCTCTTAGGTTCAAACTGTGGTGCTCGTGGCGCAGTAATGATTGTCGAGTCTGCCTGTCACGGGCTATGTTCGAGGTTCAAATTATAGATGCATAGATGGAATGGGCAATTTCCCCGATAGTAATTATATGTAATAATGCCATGAATAGCACTTTCTTGGTCAGCCGTTCGGAATAAGCAAAAAATTGTAGGTCCCTTCCATTCTTATACAAGGATCATATCTTGAGAAAGAGAAAGCGCTAGGCCCCGGGTATCCCAGCTCCGTTGCGCCATCCTATATTTTCTTTTTTTAGTTTAAGCTGCGAAGAAATAACAAAGGGGAGAGGTTCGTGCGCCCTCACTATGCTGATTCAATTGGACCTTGTTTGTGAATAGTCTGAAAAATTTGTCCAGATTTCTCCGAAGGCTTGTGCTTAAAATGGTGAGTCTTCTCAAAAAAAAAAGCACTGTTTGGACTACACAGCAACTCCCAATGTTGTTCAAGGGCAAAGCAACTCATTTCGTTCTACAGGTTAATGACACTGACTTTCTGTCTAGATTTAGAGTGTGAATTTCTATCAGTGTCAGAATAATCTATGGTTTGAAAAGAAACCACTAGATGGCCTACTATTAGTGAAAGTGAAATTGAAAGTTAAAGTGAAAGTGAAAGTGAAAGTGAAAGTGAAAGTGAAAGTGAAAGTGAAAGTGAAAGTGAAAGTGAAAGTGAAAGTGAAAGTGAAAGTGAAAGTGAAAGTGAAAGTGAAAGTGAAAGTGAAAGTGAAAGTGAAAGTGAAAGTGAAAGTGAAAGTGAAAGTGAAAGTGAAAGTGAAAGTGAAAGTGAAAGTGAAAGTGAAAGTGAAAGTGAAAGTGAAAGTGAAAGTGAAAGTGAAAGTGAAAGTGAAAGTGAAAAAGAAAGTGAAAGTGAAAAAGAAAGTGAAAGTGAAAGTGAAAGTGAAAGTGAAAAAGAAAGTGACAGTGGAAGTGACAGTGAAAGTGAAAGTGAAAATGAAGTGAAAGTGAAAGAGAAAATGGGAATTAAACTTTCACTTTCACTTAATCATATCCCCGTGATGCCATAATCTCCAGATCTATTCCCAATTGAAAATCATTTGAGAGTGAATTGTGTATGCGGCGATGCTTTGTTGGAGTGCTCATCTGCACTTTATTACTTTCAAATAAGCAGTGTGTTCCGGATTCTAGATTAAGGAAGTATTAAGTTTACGGCTTGAGAAGTGCAATGGTTTTTAAAAGGCCTCTGAGAAAGACAGTCGCGGGTGTTGTTTTGGCGAAAAGCGCAAAGTTAACCCTGTTGCACTTCTTTTCTCAGAGTCATCTGATAGGAAAATCTTTAAATGAGCTAAAAAGAAAAGATAAATGCAAATTCGACAAATACTGACAACCTTTGAAATTTGAATGATAGAATTCGATCGGACTACGAAAAGTGGATATCCTTATCTACTCATGAGAAGAGGTTCTTCAGAAAACGAAATTCTTTCATTTGAGTGAAAAACACTACGGCCTCAAAAACCAAAAAGAAGTGTGTAAGATTCAATTATGTGCTACCTAAGATTTAAAACTTAACAGAGACATCAAAATTATGATGTCAGACCGCATTGCAAAGCTACAACTGCATGTTTTAGAAAGATGCTCATGGAATTATAAAAGTAGATTACAGTCGTAAACGACTACCGGATTCCTGCAATGCCAACCAACTTTTAATCCAAGATACCAAGTTCGAGCATCGAATTAAAAAAAAAAACAGCTGGTTTCCTTCCGATATGGCTGGGCAGTGAACATCAACAGAACCGGAAGAAATTTATATGGCGTCTAGTATTGATACCAAAGTTAATTTGTTAAATAGAGTTACTACTGAGCTGTATGAAATCTATGTACAAAAGTAGTAGTACTAGTAACAAAAGTTTTGAAACCTAAAACTTGTCCATGGTTCACAACGCAGATAAAATTACTGATTAAGGAAAGGGAGCGTTTTTATAGGAGATTTAAAAGAACACCTTCAGAATATAATAAGTTACAATACGTTCATGCACGTAATAATGTTACAACACTTATTCGTTCAAATAAACGTTCCTACTTCCAGAAACTTCTGCATCCAACACTAAACACCAAAACTTTATGGAATAATTTAAAGGAAGTAGGAGTGGTTTCAAAAGAAAGCCCTAGCTGTTCTTTTGGTCCTGTAGAGATGGCTTTAGCTTTGATTCCGACTTCATCGGACTCATCACCACTGGACCTCAGTGGTCCTAGTTCTTCTGACTCTGGATTTTCTTTCAGTTGTGTTAGCAATGTTAACGTTGAGTGGGCTGTTCGTTCGCTCAAATCCAATGCAGCAGGAATGGATAATGTAACTCCAAAATTTGTAAAATTTATTCTGCCTTTTCTTCTTCCATATATAGTTCACGTTTTCAATTACTGTATCTATAGTTGTAGTTACCCGGAAGCCTGGAAGTATGCAAAGATTGTTCCAATACCAAAAAAACCAAACCCAACTAATAGTTCAGAATTCCGTCCCATTAGCATACTGCCCTATTTATCCAAAGTATTCGAAAAAATATTGGCTCAGCAGATTCAGGATCATTTAGACTTACGCAACCTGCTCTCAAAATGGCAATCCGGATTTCGTAAAAAACATATGTAGCTGTGAATCAGCAGTGATGTGAGAAAGTCAATGGACAAGGGTGAAATATGTATAATGGCATTGTTAGATTTTTCAAAGGCTTTTGACTCCATTAATCATCAGGTTCTTTTTCAAAAACTAAAAGAAAATTTTCAATTTTCTGACACAGCCCTTAAATTGATTCACGGTTACTTAGATATTAAGTAACCGTTACCATACAGTGCAAACTAATCTAGGTATCTCTACTCCATGATTGGTCAATAAGGGTGTCCCACAAGGATCTGTATTAGGACCACTATTGTTTTCTTTATTCATTAATGACCTCCCTGATATTCTAGAAAATTGTAACATTCATCTTTATGCTGATGATGTTGTTATATATCTTAATAGAAAATTAGGTTTGATTGAAGATTGTGTTACGAGAATTAATGAAGATTTATTCAATATACAAAATTGGTCAAACACAAATCATTTATTTTTAAACCCAGTCAAGTCTTTGGGCATTGTATGTTCTAGAACGGAAATATGCCCCACAAACGTTCCTCCTCTAGTTGTAAATGGCATTCGTATTCCTTATGTGGATTGTGTTAAATATCTAGGATTTAAAATAAACCAGAGAATGAGCTGCTGTAATGCCACTGCGGATACTATCAAGAAAATCTATACTGCCTTGCGCAAGTTAAGAGCCTCTTCACGTATGCTCTGTCAAGATATGAAAATACATCTCGTTAAAAGCCTTATACTTCCTTTCTTTGTTTACAATATCAATGTGTATCCGTGTCTAGACTCTGTATGTAAACGTAAAATTAAAGTTGCGTTTAATGATTGCTTGAGATACATTCATGGCTTACCAAGGTATGTAAGTGTGTCTCAACATGAAAGATCTTTGTTTGGGATAAGCCTTGATGAATATTATGAGTTCAGAACCATTACAAAACTTCATAATATAATTTACAACAAATGTCCACAGTATTTATTTGAAAATCTAAACTTTTCATAGTCACTTAGAGGCCTCAAACTAAGCGTGCACCGTTTTACACACATTATAGGAGAGCGATCTTATTTTGTCAAAGCCATTAAATTATGGAATGATCTTCCACATGAATTACAAAGAACAAACTCAACAAAAGATTTTCATATAAAATTGTTTTCTCATATCTCACAACGATTGCTAAATAATTAAATGCTTAGTAAAAAATTTCTTTTAATTTTATATTTTTGAAAATTTTGTTAATATATGTATATAATAATTGTGTCATCTGTATACATTCTTAATTTATTAATGTTAAAAAAATTTTGTAATTACATATTGACGCTTATCAAAAGATATACTTCTTGAAGCGTCATGTCAATTTATATAAGTAGATGAAATAAAGATAAAGATAAAGATAAAGACTCATCAAGTAATCGCGTTATCCCTTTAAACAGTCTCGTATGTCCCACTAGAAAACGTTAGCCATCTTTCGTTAATTACAGTTATAGAAACCAAGATATTGATTTGCAAGTGCTATAAAATATGAGGCAATATTATTTTACAAGCCAAAAGATCATAAAAACCCTGTGAATTAAATCCCACAGTTTCACATTACGTTAACAACTGCATGAATAACAGCTACTTTCCCAGGAAGTGGATAACGGCCAAGATAGTGGCGTTCCGAAGAAAGGCGATTCGAACCTCATCGACAACTACAGGCCCATTTCCCTACTCAACTGTCTAAGTAAACTCCTGGAGGAGTTAATACTTAGAAAGTTGAAAAAGTTCTGCAGGGATAATAATATCATCCCAAACATGCAGTTCGGAAAAGCATTCAAACCTGCATCCGTTGATGAAACTACACAATGACGTCGCCGAAGACCTTAACAGTCATCGTGTCACTGTCGCATGCTTTTTGAATGTCGAAAAAGCATTTGACAGCGTTTGGATCGATGCACTCATCCATAAGCTAAATCTTCTAAACTTTTCAGCTCCATTAATAAAAATTGTTTTTTCTTTTCTCTTTCACAGAAACTTTTTCGTCAAAATTTGAAGCGTAAAGTCTGCCACCAAGAACATCAGAGCAGGAGTCGCTCAGGGATCAAAACTAGGACCATTCCTCTTCAACATCATGACGTCGGACCAACCTACCCCAAGGGAATGCGAAAACCTGCTTTACGCCGATGACTCTCTGACATATAGCACATCTATATCACCAACCATAGCTGCCCAGAGAGTGGAAACTCACATCCACAAACGGCAAACTATATTCTTATTATAGTAAGTGGGATATTCGGATCAACTCAGCTAAGTCAGAGCTCGTCTGCTTCAGAAGGACCGGAGGAAGAGGCAATTGTTCTGCTGGTAACTGCAGAGCCACATCCATTACTCTTCCTGCTGGAACCAGACTGGCTGCCCAAAGAAATGCGAAGTATCTAGGCATCAATTTCAATGAGGTGCTTAGATTCAACCCGCACTTACGCACTGTACTGAAGAAGGCCAACTTCGCTTTCCACCGACTGTAGCCTTTGCTGAGGAGAAGGACAGGACTAAGTCAACCAACAAAACTACTGATGTATGTATAAACAGCTGCTGAGACAAAGTGTACTTCTACGGAAGTACAGTTTGATTCACCATCTCGAAGACCGAATTTGGGGGATCTCCTAATTTTCGAAAGGAATATTCTGAGACTCTGCACCGGCTTCACTTTCAACCACCAACGTCAGAGACATTACAGTAACCAGCATCTGTACGATACAGCCAAGATGACGCCCTTGGACCAATACGTCTTAACGACTGTATTGAAAACGGCTGAGCCAAGACGAAGAAGTAATACCAACCAACGACGAAACCACCAACTTCTACGCTGACCCTGGGTCAGCATACTTCCGTGGCTGATGCCACTACCACAACCTCCTTATAAAGAGGGACACCAGCGACAACTGGGACGGAACATCCCGAGATAAATCAAGTCAGCCGACTTATAATCAAGAATTTTCTTTCTTTTCAGCTATATAATATTAAGTTTTTATCTTTATTCTAGAATCTAGACAATGTATTTGGTTAGGCCCCCTATGTGCCAACATTCCTACATTATTATTATTTTATTAATTTTAAAATTACCTAGTATAAGTATCAATTGTATATATATATCGTTCAATAAACATAATGTTAATGTGTTAATGTTTCACGTTACAGCTCGACGTACTAACAAATCAATAAATCAGCTGTGGAGCAAGTAAAATCACAAGGAAAACAACGGACTGCTGCAGCTCTGTCAATAAGGTTTTCACAAGGGGAACATAGAAGTCTCAGTAGTACTTCGACCTGTAATCACAGTATCGCATGAATGAATAAATCAAGTCACTGCCTGTACACGCCGGAAAGACCACCGAGCGGAGCGAGCGTCAGGCCGTTTAGGCAGCAGCTAAGAAGCTTACAAAGGAACGTTGCTCCAAACAATATCATGTGAAAAGCGTGGACGACTCCAATCTTTTATACAAAGACAATCAGCTCTGCAGATAGTGTGCGCACTTGATGGCGGTATTAAGGTTTTTACATACTTACAAGCCTGCTGTGGTGAAGGAATCTCATTTTTTTATATTAGGTACCCAACCCACGCTAGTTTCATTTCGAGGGATTTGAAAGTTCGTTTTGATTAAATCATTGCCACACATTAGACGATTTTGGATTGAAAATGTTGATTAACAAAGCCCTTAAAGTGCTTAAATGATAGCAGACTGTCATCACTTAGTTTCAATGAATAAAACGCCACCATATTTCTAAAATGATTTACTATTGTAGATCAAACCACTTTCTGGTTGGGAGAAAATTATTCTCAAGACTTTCAGCTCTCCAATTTTGGCTTTTCCATTGAAATGTTTATAAATAATTCATCCAAGACAAGCTAAATAACTTCAATTCATTTTGATAATCATCTCGGCATTCTTCCTTGAAAACCTCTTACTTAAACTGAAAAACCCGTACACTCCACTTACTGCCGTTCACACAAAAACCCCAAATTCTGAAGAACGAAAAATTAAATTGCTCACATCTTGACAATCGCAGCTCAATTCATTAACTGAAGTGGAGGAAACGACTTGAAGTTATCCTTTTTTGTTGCTCTTGTGCTCTCTCCCAAGGATCCACTTGTTATTATTCACACATGAAACAGCCATTTGAACGGTACAAACATTGTATACCTACCTACAACCCCAAGGAGAGACTCCCTCTTTGCGAATAGGAGGGTGCGTAAGCGTTAGCATATACGAGTAGGTATAGTTAATGTAATTGGAGAAGGAGTACAGTACACACATATCCTTCGAAGGCTCCTATCCATGGTCCTGTATTCTATACCGAATCCAACGAAGACGAAGACGACGTCGAAATGCCTCAATATTAAATTTAAATTTGATAATTTACCGTTCATCTCGAGCATGAATACCTTACCTTGTCTCAACAAGATATCCATCACTCAGTAAGGATATCTGTTTCCTTCCTGATACCATTACCCAATATCACACCAAGCTGAAAAGCAAAGTACAAAAAAAAAAATGGAAGAAAAATCTACAATCTTTGGAAGAACACCAAAGAGGGATATTATAATCCCTCGGGGTGTTTCGTCTCAAAACTAAAAATATCACAGGCACTGAGCAGCACAGTACCAGACCAAAATTCATTCAAAGTCTCAGGCTTCACCACCCCAAACCACACACAGCCACGGAAACTCGGCACAACACACATAGCTATTCCCCAAAATAAGACGGATGAATGAAAAATACAAAAAAAAAAAAGAAGGAATACAAAGACCGCAGGGAAAACAAAATCAAAGAAACTTGATCCAAGCTTTCCCATGTTATTTGATTTTCACTTCCTCGTTGTGTTCATTTCTCTCTGGGGCTCTCGACTCGACTCACATTGGTCTGATGGTGGATATGATTTGAGGGGGCGAATGGTAATTTTGTGTTTGTATGTGTGTACCTATTTGGCGTTGAGTAAATTTTTTTGTTTAATGTTCATCGCTCGTATATGTTTTTCCTTAACCAATTCTTTGGTTTTCCTTTTGGCGAACGTCCTGTTCGTATTAATATCGTATGGTGTCGGTGGATTTATTTTTTTATTTTTTGCAGAAACAAGGATGCGAAAAGGACAACGCGGTCCAGTGCTGTGGGGTGCCAGTGCCTTTCCGGTAAGCAATTCTTGTGTTGCACTCCAAGCACAGTCTAACAATAAATTGTTAAAACTCTCACGTAGATTACGATAGTGTTTGTTGAATGAATTTTAAAAATCCCTTACAGTCCCAGCCTGTACTTAATTCTATATAAGTTAGGAATCAGCGCCATCGCTTGCAGACATTTTTGGGGTTATAGCACTACTGCCATATCCTGTTTTGTGTCTGGTTTTTTTGATATTGTATCCAAGCTGTATTTTGGACGACTTAGATTTTTAGTAGTTTAATTTTAACACAAAAAAAAATAACAAAATAAACATCAACAGCAGTTATCGGATTAGGCACAAAAAGTGATCAGTAAGTCAATAGCTATACGCAAACACAAGTAATTTTACTCAAGTTGGGAACCTAGTAATTTCTAAACATGTAGAACAGTTTTCAGTACTTTAAATCATGAGTGGAAAGTTCTAATTAACGAATAAAATAAGTTACACGAATCAGTTTGCAGATTTGCATGAAAAATACTGCCCAGCGATTCTGTCTCTCTCAAACACGTACGAGTTTCTTTTCTAATTGCTTAGCAAAGGAGCGACCAACAAACAAACTTCTAAATCGCAACGTATAAGAGACGTATTTGTTTAATAAAACAAACGTAATTGAAACGTAACGAAACAAGGTGGCGTTTTGTCTCCTCTTCTGTGGTGCATGTTGATCGACTCTCTACTTGTAATGCTCAACGGTTCTAACATTCATGCCCAAGCATATGCAGACGACGTCGCCGTGCTCTCGGTTGGTTCCAGCGTCCAAGCTCTCTGTTCCCGAGCACAGGCTGCGCTTTATATGATTGACACCTGGTGTGTCAGAAACGGTCTCTCCGTCAATCCTCTTAAAACCGAGGTTGTCCTCTTCACGAGACGTAGAAAATTGACTGGTCTGACCCAACTTACGCTTAAAGGCGTCAACATCCTCTTTTCAAATGAATTCAAACATCTTGGAGTGATCCTGGATAACAATCTTCTTTGGCCTAAACACGTCGAATCGAAAACTGCTAAAGCACTTTCAGTCTTCTGGCAATGTAAAGGAGCTTTTGGCAACACATGGGGTCTTTCACCGAAAAGGGTCTTTTGGATCTATACGGCTATGATAAGACCAATAATCTGCTATGCGTCAGTTGTTTGGTGGAATAAGATCTCTAGTAAATACGTTATTGCCTCGTTTGCCAAACTTCAAAGAACAATTTGTCTTGGTGTTACTGGGGCCTTCCCCAGCACACCGGGAGCTGCTCTCGACGCACTTCTGAATCTTCCTCCCCTTGATACCTACATCATGGGGTGTACTCTCAAGACCATTTCTCTTTTAAAGAGATGTGGTCTCTGGCACAATTCGTACTGGAGCTTTGAGGAGGTCGCAAGCAGCATATCTTTTGACTCACGTCTAATGGATATGCCGTCAGACACGATGATCCCCAAGGCTCAAACTGCGTCAAAAATACTCAGTCAACTTTCCTTCGTTTCAGGACTGGTTCGCTCCAGAATCTGAGCCTGGAAAGAACTGTTATCGTATTTTTACAGATGGCTCGAAGCTTATTGGCTTATTGCCAGCGGGCACTTCTCTTTTGCCAAGCATTTAAACGTGTTAGGCTTAATTGATACCACACTCTGTGAATCGTGTGGAGAAGATGAGGACACCGCAGAGCACTTCCTCTATGAATGTCCTGCTTTTTCTCGTTACAGATACTCAGCGCAGACATGGTGAGAGCTGGTAACTAAGGCTCCTTATCATGGCAGCATCTTTTGGCTTTTCTCCGAACATCTGGAAAGCTATAACAAATAGAAGGTTGCTATCTGGTAGTACAATGGACCGGTATATAGGTCTGAGTGCTCCAGCTGGTATTTTAAAAACCTCAAACAAAAAAAAAAATAACAAAATCCTTTTTATAAATATTTGAAGATAGCAGTCTCACTCAAAGGATTAGAAAAAGTAATTGAAATGTTAGCTTAAAGCTACTCTCGGGTTCTCGGTTAGTGGCCATGTAACGAAAGGTTAACATTAAGAACTCGACCACGTCATCGGTCCCAACATACGCCTTCAATGACTCTCCGTATGTCAGCTCATCGACAAAGCAAAAAAAAAAAAAAGCCTGAAATCACCGGTCTTCATACAAAGTAAACAGACAAACGTTTCAATGTAGACTTTCGGTTAGTGGCCATATAGAGTTACGTAAAGGAGACATAATGACTTATTTAGACGAAAACGGGTCCCAAAAAGCAGTCACATGCAAACATTTGAATTTTGGCTTCTGGTTAGTGACCATGTTGCATCACTTAAAGGAAACGTTACTTAATTCGGACAATAGCCTAAAACCACTATCCGGAGCTCCAAAAGGAAACACACGCAGACTTTCTACTTTCAACTTCCGCGGGGGTGCAGCCACAAGTGGCAACACCTCACTCGGATCTCAAGGATCCATTGTGCTCCCCGGGAAATCAGAGGATGAGGAAATGGGAGGATTGGAGAGGTAGATGGTTATTGTGGTAGGGAACTCCCTCTGAACCACTTGGAGCCCTGTTCGTCGAAAAAGTATTCTCCGAGGGTTTTTTCCGAGTGTGGGCCAAGCTAGGACACTCACAGAGGAAATGAAATGATCCCTCCTCTGCCTCCTCATCTTGGCATCCTCTATATAAGTTGGATGTGCTAATGCCCATTCTCATCATGTCCCGTGTGAATGCCAATCAACAGAAAGAGCCGAGGTCTGCTTAGCTGGAGTAGAAATTCTGTTTTTTTCTTGGAAATATCTGGCCAAAGGTTTCTAGAGACTCGGCATGAAAAGGAAACGTAACGTAATTGAAACATAAGCCTTAGAACATTCCTTGAACTTCAAAAAGTAGACACACGTAAACTTTTGAATATTAACTTCCAGCTAGTGACGATTTGACGTTACCTAAAGAAAACGTAACGCGACTCAAATTCCACTATCCTTAACTCAGCCCGATGGTCAAATATGATTGATCCAGTGGTGCGAAGGACAAATTTCTGGATGGAGGAACATGGGCTGTCCCTGGCTACTGAGAAGACTGAAGTAGTAATTCTAACAAAAAAAAACGAATTCCCACGGTTATCGACTTCCACATCGAAACCGAACTTATAAATAGCAAAAACGTGGTTAAATATTTGGGAATAAAGCTCGACACGAAACTGAGCTGCTGAACGCGCATCCAAGGCTGCAAGCCACCTATCCAAATGTAGGTGGACCATCCGCAAGCAAACTTCTTCTGGCAACAACTTCTTCTGCTGTACGGAAGCGAGATTTGGGCTGAAGCACTAAAACAGGAAAAGTACCGGAAACAACTAGCATCGGTACAGAGGTGCGGTGCCTTGCGAATAGCGAGCGCGTTCTTGTAATTGCAGGGGTCGTACCAATTGACCTCCTCGCAACACAAAGAAGATAAATACATTCACAGAAAGCAGAAGTCGGAGTGAAAGTGGTGTGGAAGCGGCGAACGCAGAAGCGAAAGCGATCACACAGCAAAAGTGGCAAGAACGCTGTGAGTCGGAAAGCAGATAACACTGGAATACTAGGCTGATCGGAGACATAAGTGAATGGAGTAACCGGAAACACGGTGAAGTGAACTACCGAACCAAAAACGGGTATTCCAACACAGGATTGGAAAAAGAAGAAGCCCTTTGTGCCAATATACGGAGATTCGCTGACAGACGACGCTTATCATACAGTGTTCGAGTGCAGTCGATGGAATCTTCCCATCAGGAAATAAATAGAGTTTTTGGAGAGCTTAGCCCAAATAATATCATCAAGGAGATGCTGAGAGACGAGGAGAGTTAGAGGCAAATTAGCATGTATCGGACGCAGATCCTGAAAAGAAAGAAACAAGAAGAGGTAGAAGTAAGTTAAACAAACGCAACGTTATTGATGCATTAGCCTCAAATCTCAAAAGGTAAACACCTATACTTTTGAATTTTGACTTCTGGTTTGCGACCATGTGATGTCGCAACCACTCTCCAGACCTCTAAAAGTAGACACACGCAAACTTTTAAATATTGACTTCCGACAAGTTATCAGGCAACGTTACAGAGGACGTAACGCAACTCTGACGTCAATCTAAGGCCACCCTACGGACAGCAAAAAGAAGACACCACACGTAGACCTTTTCATTTTAGCTCCTTACAACTCTTACCTAATCAAAAAAATTAAAAGGTAGCGAACTGTAAATAACATTTACGCACAACAGAGAAGTATGCCAAGTACTTCAAATGAATCTCAAGAAGTCTTAAACTTTGTCTAATTCTGCGAACATGTGCTTATTATGAATCTTATGGCCTAATGCTTTGGCTACGTTTATGACTACAAAAAAAATTCAAACTGTCGTACTTAGCATTCCTTTTATAAAACTTGAAATTTATGTACGTATTTGCATACATAGAGACTCAAAAAACCGCGACATACTCCTCGTCACATTACACTGTTCCTTTGCCAGAGGCACTACGCACTACTATAGTGTATATGGATGCTTTACGGCAACACATAAACCCCTAGGTAATGCATTTCCTGCTTAAAGTATCTCTTAAAATCCGAACAACATAAAAAAGCCAAGAAATGCGCGAACAACACAACAATGTTATCATTTTCAAAAGAAGTACCCACTTTCGGAGCATATGCATACTTCAGTTGCCAAGTGCCTCTCATTCCAAACACCAAGCAGCCAAAAAACCAGTCAAGTTCCTTGCCAATTTGTTTTTTTTTTCTTTTTTTTTTGTTATTTTCTTCTTTTGTTCTTCCTTTCATGTCAACGTTAGCTAATATTTTCGTTATTTTGTGAGTAACGTTATTACCTCGCTGCCAAAATATCAGCTGGTATGGTGCTTTTAACGCTTCACTTCCCAACTGTAACTAGATATGAAAATCCCAGAGAAATGAAATAAGCCATTGCGAACAACATATTTTTGCCATTAATTTTGCAAAAGATACAAAAAGCAGCAACGCAACGCAACGTCGCGTTTCCCTTTGCCTCAAAATGTCCCAACAAACGCTCGATACTTTGATGCTGTGTTATATGCAGCGCACCGGGATCCATATTCATCCCCCTGAACCTGAACAAATTCCACTGACAAATGCCCACCCATTCCCAAAGCTGTCAGCAGATGAATTTTCTCGAAATCTCTGAGATGCAGGAAAGACACAACACAACAACATCCACCTGATGGGAGAGTGTGGGAGACCCGTTTGCAATCTCAGAACCATATCGAAGTGCATGCTGGGCCGCAGAGGGTGAGCGTAAGAACACTTTTTAAGTAAGGACAATAATAATTCTCCATCTCCAAGGACGACTATACGTATATATATGCACAGTACCATCGCCAAGGGAATGAGCATAAAACAAAACAGCAGCGGGAAACAACAGCCAGGCAACAACGTGCGGAGAGGAAGCACGCGAAGGAAGGAAGTCGTCTTCCTGTTGTATCCTTCCATAATGTATGAGTTACGGCAAAGGTACTTTAATAAGCTTATCATTGAGAACATAACACGAAAAAAAAACGGTACAATCTACACGGATGTAAGTACCCACTTTGTGTAGGTAAGTGCAGGGATCAGGTCGGTTCTGTGCCTTGGTTGCGCCAATGCCGCCGCCATCGCATCGCTCGCCCACCCATTCAAGCTGTAGAAGAGTAAATTCATGAATTTTTCAAGCTTTCCTTGTGATGCTCGTTCACTCTCGGAATCTAATTTGCCATTTATGCGCCAAGTAAATGGGCTGAAAAACGGGAACAGTCGTCGTTGACGTCAGTCTATATTTAGATTAGGTGCCCGCACTTAAATTGGGTTAGTAGGCAGTGGTTGAGTGGCAGACAGGAGAGATTTAAAAGGTTCAAGTTGCAGTGGAGATATTGGATCGATTTTTTTGTCTTGTCTTCATCAGAGCAGGGGTAGATAGGAACATATCGATTTAGATGAGAAAAGGATTCTTTAGTGAGTTTTTAGTGAAGAGTTATGTGGGAAAGTGTGGGTTTTATTTTAGCCACAATTGGAGGCACACACTTCTTTCTATTGAAGCTTCTTCATATAAAAATGAAGTAAGTAATTGATTCAGAATATGGAGTATAGGATTGCTTAGTTGCGACGAAAACGCACCTACTATAGCCTTACACGACTGATATCTTTATGGACTTCAGCGAGATACGAATGGAGAGAAGTTTTCATAGGCGAAGGAGCAATGAGTACACAGCAGTTTTTTTTTAGCTATTCGCGACTTCAAATTTGTGATAATTTCACAGAGAAAATATTGTACAGTAGTACAGTTGGACATTTTCTGCGTACATAAGCGCCTTACAAGACCTGAGAACATCAGGAAGGTCGTTTATAAATAACGAAAATAGTAGGGGGCCCAGAATAGAACCCTGTGGAAAACCGGCGTTAGTGTACAAAAAATCGGAAAGCTTATTTTTGATCGACACAGTTTGAGTTCTTCCTTGCAAATATTTTTGAATAAGAGCAACCGCGGTTCTTTCAAAACGAAAATTCAAAATCAGTTTTCTCAGGAGAATCTCATGAGACACAGTGTCGAATGCCTTTGAGAAGTCAAGCATCACTAAGGTCGAAACATTTTCATTGATAATTTCTTGACGAATATTATCCACTAATTTTAAAAGTGCGGTCTGACAACTGTGCTTTGGTCTGAAACCCGCTTGAATTGAAGATAAAAGCTTGTGCTCCGTTAAAAACATGGAAATCTGTTGAGACATTATTTTCTCAAAAGCCTTCGAGATAAAAGGCAAAATTGAAATTGGCCGATATTCCACCGGGTTTGAAGTTGAGTTTTTGGGAATAGGGATAATTTTGGCAACTTTCCAAATAGAAGGGTAAGAAGAGGTGGTTAACATGAAATTGAATGTATATGTGTAAAGAAGGGCAAAACTTGGGGTAAGATAAGCTTTAAAAACTTTGGATGAATTTCGTCCAAACCTATTGCCTCCGATTTAATTGCAAGGACTGCCTTTAATAGTTCGAAGTCGGTAATGCATCGAAAACTAAATCCATTTGAATGTTCTCTCACAAAATTAAAGTGGGAAGAAGTACTGTTTTGATCAGTTGAATTTTGTGAAGAAGAACTAGCAAACAATTTATTTAATTCATTGGGGTCACATTCAATGTTTCAGTTGCTGGGCTTATTATTTATACCTAAGCTTTTGACATTACGACATAATTGGTTTGATGACATACCATTAAACTTAGACTTAAAGTAATAGCATTTTGACTTCTTGGTTTCTTTATTTACAATATTTCAAAGTTGTTTGTATTCTTCATAAAACGAAGAAAATCTAAAACGTTTCCATCTCTTGAAAAGAGCGTTTCGTTTTGAGATCAGTTGTTCGATCCTGTAATTAAACCATCCACATCGCCGACTACGAATAGTGATAGTTTTAGATGGAACACAAATATTGAACAGATGGTTGACTTTTTCTGTAAAAAACTGAATTTTCTCATCTACAGATGGTTGGAAGTGTGGTACCCGTGGTGTGATGGATAGCATGTCCGCCTGTTAATCCAGAGGTTCGTGGTTCGAATCCCAACAGAGGCAAAAATGTTTTTTCCCGGGTATCGCCTTTCGCGAGGAATTGGCAAGTCCTTCGTTAGTATTCATTGCCATGAAAAGCGCTTTCTCGATTAGCCGTTCAGAACCGGCAAAAAATTGTAGGTCCCCTTCATTCCCTCAGAAGGCATGGTTGTGAGAAACGCGCTAGGCCCAGGGGCTCCTTGCTCTCTAGCGCCACCCTATTTATTTATTTTAGATGGTTGGAAGTAAATGTTTTCCCAGCTAACATTAGAGAAATGATAGATCGATTGATTTAAGGTCACGGTATTGTATTGTTTCTCATTCAACAGATTGGCACACATTTAGGAAGTAATGCATAGAACGAGGAGAAGGATCTGTTCAGTTTCTTCACTTTCGGAATTCAATAAGCTTATCATATTACACTGATGTGGGAGTCCTGAATTTGAAATGATGCGATCCTGATATCGATGTAAAGTCAATGGAGGAATGTAACTGGCTATTGCACTAGAGTATTGTTTTTCATAGAAAAGCAATGAAAGATAGTGAGACCGATAATCTTTCGACGATGTCAAAGAGAACCAATCTATACTACGTTAAAATATCACCTATGACCTATTAGTCCTAAGTCCTAACGCTCTGTTTTGTACACTATCAAGAAATCAAGTAGGTTTTTATTACTTGCATCAGAATTCAATGAGTTTATCATACGCGCAACTGTTCCCTTTCCACATCCGAAAAGCAGGGAGGTGAAGAAGGAAAAAAATATAAAGAGTTGAGTGTAGAGTAGTCAGCGAAAAAGTTGAGGATCAGACGTTTCAGACATTTATAAAAATAAGGAAAAGAGTCGGAGACAAAATGGAGGAGCCCGGGAGCACACCGGCATTTAAAAGGTGATTATCAGAGTTGAAACTATCCAATACAATTGCAATTGAACGGTCGGAAGATAGTTTCTAATCCAAAGAAGAAGAAAATCATTGATACCACAAACACAAATTTTCGATAAGAAGGCCTGATGCCGAACTATCATCAAATGTCATAAAAATATCAAGCGCTGGTTCCACTCTTCAGAGAGATGTGCCTTCAAACCACCAGTGGATCTTTTTTTACGTCAATCGTTCTGTATGTCATTAAGAAGCTTTTGTTCTTAAAGATAGTTTATGAGTTGACAGTTTATCAACGTTACCATCACCTTGGGGGTACGTCAGTGCAATTGTACCGCACTTGGATGGAAAGGATGATTCGCATTTTTCAGAGTATAATTTCGCGGAATGGACCTGTCAATTGGCCACCAAGATCGTATAACTCTTGTGAAACCATTGGATTATTTTCCATGAGGATATGTGAAGTCGCTCGTCTACGTCAGCAAACCAGAAACATTAGGGGGGTTTTGGAAGCCAACATTCGGGGCGTTATTGCCGACATACAGCCTCAAATGCTCGAAAAAGTGGTTGAAAATTCAACCTCAGACTTGGCTTTATTCGAGCCGCATGCCGGAAATCATATTTAAACGTTAATGGCATAAAACTATTCTTCCAATAAAGCCAAATTGATGGACATTAAAACGATTTTCTATTGTTTTATTTCAATTCCATATAGAGGTAAGAAAACACCCTTTACTACTTGACTCATCATCCAGCAAGCTTACGCAGACCGCGAAACCAAAAGTTTAAACCAATTTTTGTTTGCGCCGACTTTTTATTTGTTCAAATTTAGTCATCATTTAATCTTAAGCATACACAGCACTTAAACCCTGTTAATTATTAGTTTAATCGCATGCATTCGTGTGTGACTCACACTTCTGTCACACAAACAATTTCACAAAGTTAAAGCTATTTTTTAAATCAGATTCAATTTCCCACACTGCCTGTGATAAAAAAGTTAATTATTGTTTTCAAATAAGCCAACAAAATTGTTGACTTATATGTTGTTGATAGGTTCTTCATGAACAAAAATGTTACGTCATTAGCTGGCGTATTTATTAGTGAGACCTAGTTTACAATAGTCCAAATTCACATCGAACAGGTTAGGTCAACTACAAGTTCAAATATTGTACTACAATTTTTCAACTCTTTTTATTAGAACGGTTGGTATTTAAATCAAGAAAAGCTATTTTTACAGAATGACTATTGAAGTGTAACTACAGATAAAGAGTAATTAACTTATAGAGATGTTGATGTTAGCTTATCTAAGAAGAAACAACAACTTTTATTAATGTTTTCTTTGAGTGGGGTGATAAAACAATTTACTTGTCGGCTGATCTCTGGTCATAGCGAGACAATACTTTTATGAAAAAGTTCTCATTGGTCGATTTGTGGAAACTTCAAGCGACTGTATTTTTGTTCCCTTTCTCTGTTACCCCCATTGACTAAAACAATACCGACAAATTTTTGTAACAGAGAAGAAGAACAAGAAAACAGTCGCTTTATTCGCACGAAGTTTCAACAAATCGACCAAAGTGAACTTAGTCTACCTCGTTGGCAGAGCTGTAAAAGAATGCATTCATTTGGTATTGCATTGCAAAAAGTCTCATTCATTTAACTGTATATATGGAATGCATTCACATTCTTTATCGCAGTACTTCAACTTTCAAAAAAAAGTCCCAGTCAATTTTGAAGTCTTTTGTGAACCAATCATCAAGAGCAGTCAAAAGACTTGAAGTCAAAAGAATGCAATACTTTTCAACTGGTCGCAATCTTGGAAGTCTCTTAAAAGTCTTTTACAATCTTTGCAATCATGAAGTCTTTTGATTGCATTGAAAGTAATGCAGTCTTTTGACTGCTTGAAGTCTTTTTTTACTGCTTGAAGTCTTTTGACTGCTTGAAGTCTTTTTAACTGCTTGGAGTCTTTTAACTGCATGAAGTCATTTGACTGCTTGAATTCTTTTTAACTGCTTGAAGTCTTTTGACTGCTTGGATTATTTTCAAATTTTAATAGACCTTGAAGGGTAGCTTATAATAGGAAATGAAAGCATAAGAGCAACGTAAATGCTTTAGGTCGTAAGGAACCTGATGTTAAGAGAATTCAAGCAATCAAAATACTCCAAGCAGTAAAAAAGAATTCAAGCAGTCAAAAGACTTCAAGTAGTTAAAAAGAATTCAAGCAATCAAATGACTTCATGCAGTTAAAAGACTCCAAGCAGTAAAAAAGACTTCAAGCAGTCAAAAGACTTCAAGCAGTCAAAAGACTCCAAAGCAGCCAAATGACTGCATTATTTTCAATGCAATCAAAAGACTTCATGATTGCAAAGATTGTAAAAGACTTTTAAGAGACTTCCAAGATTGCGACCAGTTAAAAAGTATTGCATTCTTTTGACTTCAAGTCTTTTGACTGCTCTAGATGATTGGTTCACAAAAGACTTCACAATTGACTGTGAATATTTTTTTTAAAGTTAAGTACTAACATGAAGTCAAAATATTCAAAAGATGAATCTTTTTCATCATTTGACTGCAGTACAAAAAAGAATGCATTCTTTTACAGCTCTGCTCGTTGGTAGGTGAGATGAAGGCTCATGGACAAGTGAAAAACGCCCAAATTATTATCATATTTTTTCCAGCTTATAACCGTTTATTTGATGTGAAGCAAAACAAATGTGCTGATGGTTACGTTCCCGAAAAAATTTGCTATACCCACTACAAGATCTCAATAGCCCTTCTAGACGGTCAGTTCTCAGTTCCATTTTCAGTTCAGTTTAAAAAGTCTGTGTTAATTCAGTTGAGCTTTTATTTTATTTGTGAAAAATCAAAATCAGAAAGAAAACTGAGAACATAATTGAAAATTTATGTGAACTTCATCAGTTTCAGTTTCAGCTAAGTTTCAGTTAAACGCTTCAGTTCTTGGCATTTAGACATTAATTGAACTGAACGGTTAACTGATACTTCAACTGAAACTGAAACTGAAATGATCGTTTAAAAGGGCTTTTAGTTTCTAGCTAACAACAACGCATCAGATGGGAAGTTTTAGCTTAGAAGTAGGTAGCGTACAAAGTTCGTTTCGTAAAAAATTTCATTTCCCTTTTTTTATGTGCCCAGCACTAAAAGGGATGAAAGGAGATGTCGATGCACATTGATTTTGAATGCCTAAATATAGCAATGCGGTGGAAAAGCTGAGTTCGGTAAAGTATTCCATATTCGTGCTGTGTGACTAATAAAATAATTTCTATACTTGATAAGAAGTTCGAAAATAAAGTCAAGGGTTAACTTATGGGCATTCCTGTATGCGCGAGTTTTACGTTTGAATTGTTTGTGGGGTGCAATGCAAGTGGCTATAAAAGCAGCGATAGTACAATAAGAGACAGGAAACCTTTCGAAGGTGTTCAAGTGAAACAAACGTTTCCATTTTCGTTCTTTTTCTTTTTTTCATTTTTATTATAGACGCAATTGGGTAATAGATGCCTAAGTCCAGATATGAGACTTATAGTCAAGTTGTGACATTTTATATAATAGCCAGGTCAGAAGGGGATAGAAATTTTGATGTGATCTTGAAAATGTGATCATTAAACAAATACGTAATTTAAGATATGCATTCCGAGGGCAGAAAGTTGTTCGGTTTCGTCAATACAAACGCCACCGCGCCGCCATTCCAGTTCCACAACCGAAGAACAGGGCTGTGAATTTGGAAACGGATATGAAAAACTGAGAGGCTATCGTCAGCATAACAAGTGAGTGAATATGTTTCAGACACACAAGAGATCATTAATGAACATCATATAAAGAGTCGAAGATTAAACGGAGCCTTGAGATACACCAGCATTTACTTTGAAATTTTCAAACTTGAAATCGTCCAATAGGGACAAGAAAATCCGCTTTTTTAGGGACAGGCTGGACAAAAGCTGTTTTCCATCTACCCGGGGAAGAGACCAGAAGAATAGGAGAGATAGAAAAGCTTCTGCAGTGACTTCCCCAGTGTGAAATAACACACCTCTTCCGAACAATAGCGGGGATACTATCCGGGACAGCGGATTTTTGGATGTCATTAGATCTTTGAGTTCAATAATAACTGCACGAGTGCGAAAAAAGAAAGGGCTCTTCAAACTAGCGAGCATAGAGGGGTCAAAATACTTGGTGGAAGCGTTGAGTTAGTAGCGAATTTTTACTGAGAGCTTACCACAGAGGGGGTAGCCGTGGCTTGATGGTTAGCTTGTCTGCTGTTAACCCAGAGGTTCGCGGTTCGAGTTTTAGGTCTCCTCCATTTCTTAACAAGGCATGGTTGTGAGAAATGCGCTATGCCCCGAGGCTCCGAGGCGTCCTGTTGCGCCACTCTATTTATTTAATTTATTTCCTACAGGAGTGTCGTTGAAAAAAAGCTTAGGAATTAACAATGAGATAGAATTACGTACGTTCTTTACAAAAGCCAAAAAAATTTACCAGTTTTGGAACACTGTAGAATTTTTTTTTTTTCAACTTTGGATGCAATTGAAGAGCTTCTTTACAACTTCGATTACACGAATAAGTGAGAGAACAATGCTACCCGTCCGTGGTGTGATGGTTGGCATATCTGCCTATTAACGGTTTGTGGTTCGAATCCCAACACAAAACAAAAATGTTTTTCCACTGGTATCGCCTTTCGCGAGGAATTGGAAAGTCCTCGGTTAGCAAATTCACTGCCATGAAAAGCGCTTTCTCGATTAGCCGTTCGGAACTTGCAGAAAATTGTAGGTCCCTTTCATTCCCTCAAAAGGCATGGTTGTGACAAATGTGCCACCTTATTTATTTTATTTTGAGAGAACGATTCTCATGGCAATATAAGGTACTCTAGAAGGATTTACCAATTCCTCCTGACAGTAAATTCGAGTGAAGAAACTGTTGGATTGTTTTCATTAAAGTTTAAAAAGGTTACTGGGCCTACAGCACTTCCTTGAGGTACTCCAGCCATTAGTCGAATTCTGAATAACCATTTCCGTGTCCTACTCGAAAAAGTGCATGTTTTCCTCAGACAGTGATCCTTTGTTCTTGGTGCATTGTAGAGATTTGCTACATTCAAACAAAGCTCACTTTCTATCGATTTTCGCTGAAAGTTCTATCCTGTGCAAAAGTTCTCAGAGTAATTGAATTGAGTATGGGGCACTTAAAAAATTAACTTGAGTTGCGACGTACAACTCCAAGATGACTTTATTCATTTTAACAATCTAATTCGCACCAACAAATTGCGTTAGCAATTTTGCCGCGACGATTCATAATGTGTAACACTATACAACGGAGAGTTGTAATTACCTCAGAAGTGTAGCCTGACCTTACTAATTGCACAGTAATACAGCTCAATCAGTTACACAGGTGAGATACAGTCACGTATACGTAGTTAAAGTATCAACGGTCTCAGAGTCTGCAGCCTTCTTTTGAGCAGCCAGTTTGTTTCGAGGTCTCTCATCAAGTTGTTTTCTTATTTCTTTGATCACGTGTAGTGTATAACACATTTTAGAATGAATTGTCTTCTACTGCTTCTGATAATCACTCCACTCACTTACGCTCAAATACCAGGTGTGGGAAGATGTCCAACCAATGTTCAAGTTGTTGATAATTTTGAACTACCCAGTGTAAGTAATAAATTCATAATCAAACAAGCTATGAGCACATTTGAATCAATTAAACTCTGTCTTGTGTCTAAAGTACCTCGGACTATGGTACGAATACGAACGTTATCCGTTCATCTTCGAAGCGGGCGGCAAATGCATCTACGCAAGATATGAGCTCCTATCAAATGGAACAGTGTCTGTGTATAATTTCAACATAAATTCAATGTGAGTATAGAAGGACTTCTTTATACAAAAACAACAAACAGGCCTACAGCATCCGTTTTGTTTTTCCTTCCCTCTTTTCCCAAATAAAGAACAAACCGGAAGTCTGACATCTCTGGTACGGCAGAAGTTAAAGCACCAGCAAAGCTATTGGTGCGATTTTCGGCAATGCCAGGTGAGTAATTTTGTCATTAATTACACGAATTGAATCATTTTGGGAAGGAAAATTCATTAAATTTCAGATTTTGTGAGTGGATCCAATTACTGGGTTCTTGGGACTGATTATTCTAACTACGCAGTTGTGTACTCTTGCACGGACTTCTACAGCATCTTCAATACAAGTGAGTGTATAACTTCAATCGTAACGGTATAGAATTTGCGCTATGTAATTGGGTAATTATTTTGGAATTTATTTTATGTTATTTGAATTTGGATTCGGGGTATCTCCTCTTCAAAGGGTTGACTTCATTGAAATATTTGGATGTGGGAAGAGATTTCGCTTGTTTAGACATGAAATGAATAATATAAATTGAATTTTTGATGATGAAAGAAAGAAAGCTACAAATTTAGAAAAGATTGGGAACGCCCACTTAGACCAACATCTAAAGAGCCGTAAGCTCAGGCCAGGATATTCTTATAGCGGTGCGTATTGAGTTTTGTATTAAGTTCTGCACATAGAACACATATAATGGCGAAATCTCTTAAAGGCAGAAACAAGGTTTTATCCGACGAAAAATTAAATCGAACAAAACCTTGTCTAAACTGAACCCATTTAAGTTTTAACCTCTCTTAAATTTAAACTAAAAACAAGAAAGTTCAAATTAAAAATACGTTAACGTTTGCAGTATCAGAAAAAAGCTCAGTCATTTTAAGGCTTCATCACATACAAATTTATATTACTGTTCCAAACTGCCAAGGGAGGTATTGCCTTGAAGAAGCGAAACGTAATAGGTAATCTCCCGACGAATGAATTTTATTCGAAGCACCTCTGCAAAAACCAGAAGAGATGATGGTAATCAGATTATAGGAGTCCTCAACCTCTTAGACAAAAAACGAAATTTCTTATAAGTCGCATTACACATTTTCCTCGCTGTTCTTAAAGCTTAAAAAAAATTATGACGTTATGTTATTGTGTCGCTAAAGGCATTAATCATCATCAAGGACAATAATTACATAGAAACTGAACAAAGTAGGTAAGAAGCAAAAACTCGATATTTGCGTTGCATGTAAATAGACATTTGATTAAATACCAGGCAGGCTACGTAAAACTTAAGCAGATTATAATTGAAATGATCATTGTTCTTTAACGGTTGAGGCAGATAACAGTATAGTTTCAATTCTGTTTACTTGTATTGACGGTCTCAAATCTACTCTATTTTCAGTAGTTTTATATTTCAGTTTTTATATTTTCTCTAATATCTCTAATATTTCTTGTATCTTACTTCTTATATATATATATTATATATATATATATTATATAAAATAGGATTATGTATGTATGTCCGGTGTAGACTCCTAAACCACCCAACGGATTTTTATGAAATTTTCAGGGTAGACATAGTTTAGTCCAGAGATGGTTCCTGTCAATGTTTGATCCCCATATTCCCACAGGAACGGAGTTGGGAACAGAAACTTAGAAAGTAGAGGACAGATTTCAAAAATTCTTTTAGCATTAGGGGTGCTACATTATCCGCCTCCATCAGTAACTTAGACAATATTTCATCCCTATTATCCCACAAGAACAGAAACAAGAACGAGAACGGGAACCTTAAAGTTACTTAACTGATTTCAAAAATTCTTTGAAAATTCTTTCTAGTATGTTACATTATCCCTCAGTGACATAGACTTACATTTCATTCACATATTTCCATGGGAACGGAATATCTCACAGGAACGGGGTTGGGAACGGAAACTTAGAAGCTACTGGACAGAACGAGAACGGGAGCCTTAAAACTACAGACCCGAGCACGCCGGGGGTCTCAGCTAGTGATTTTTTAAAAGCAGTGTTACCGGCAGTTTCGTGGTTCAAATATTTATTACGGGTTTTTTTTGCGAGTAATAGGCAAGTCCTCCGATAGTAAATTCATTGACAATAAACGCTCTATCTCCCCTATTACCCGTTCTCAATCGGTAGAAAATTGTAGGTCCCCTCCATTCCCTTACAAGGCAATGGCTGTGAGAAATGCGCTAGGCCCCGGGGGTCCCGCTCTGTTTCACCATCCTTTTAATATTTATTAAATAGTAATGAAAAAAATTATTTCATTTGGAAAAAAGCCTTAATTCAACGATGAAAAATGTTAATGATAAAAATAAAAAAAATATTTTTGGGTGTCCTGCTTTAAGCGTTGTTGAAGTTGAAGAGTGTTAAAAATAGAACTTTTATAGAATGTATTTTTTATATACTTGAATCAAAAATCAAAAAAGAAAAAAATTTATAAAGTTTTTTAAGTTGTTGAATAAATTTTTTTTTGAACAGTACTCTTGGACACTTTTTCACAATTTAAATTAAGCATAAAAAAGTATAAGAATCAATCAGACAATGAATCCTTGTATATTTTTTAAGTTATATCCAAAAACTTAGCTGCTTAACACTTTATTCCCGACGTGGACCACAGGTATGGTGGTCCACGGGCACTGCGATTATCATACATCGATAAATAAGCGCCGTGTTAAAGTTGCATAGAGCTGAGCTAGACAGATCTGATTTAGAAGAAGTCGGTCAATTTTTTCTGGTTTTTCTTTGCAAATGTTGATAAATTTCGTGATAAAAAATTAAAGTTTTAGCTTAAGGGGTTATATACAGTTAGAAATTTCAAAAAATCGATTTTTTTTTTATTTATTTTTTTTTTTTCTTAATGTACATATATTTAAGAATACACACAGAAAATTTCACATCGTTCCGGTGATTATTTTCGAATGAATATTTCCAATGTAAAGTGCTTTTAAAACTTCAAACGCGTTTTTTTTCAAATTGGTGTTTACAAAGTCGGTGACCAACATTACTCAAAAACGGCTATACCGATTAGTCTCAAATTTTAACACGAGCTTTTTAAATATATTTTTCAGTAATTAATCGAAGATTTTTTCTCACCGATCAATTTTTTTTTTATAAACAATTTAAGGCCGAAATTTTGGTCAAAAATCGATTTTTTTCTTTGACAAACAGCCATTTTGTCAAAAAAATTTATTTTGCTTATTTTTTCGATTAATTACTAGATTTAACATAACTCTAACGAAAACTGTATGGTTTTTTAATTTCGGACGATCCAGTTCAGAGATATAGTGGTGACCGCAAAACGTCTTTTTTGAGATGAGCTCCCGGAGATCAGCTGTAGCTCCTTTCCAAATAAATATTTTTACTAAGGGGCCGTCCATAAAATACGTTCGCATACAGGGGGGAGGGAGGGGTCTCGCTGAGTGTGACAAGATGTGACAAGGGGGGAGGGGGGGTCTACGGCAACGTAACGTTCGCCCTTCATCAAAAAATTTTACTGCAGTATTTCTTTCGACTAGTTTTCTTTAAATCGTTGTCATGATAAAAATCATTCATTTCGTATTAATAAATATACAGACGTTTAAATGCATATATTTTTAATACAATAAATTGTTACTCAATATATTTACTAATGTTTATTTTTTTTAACATGAGCGCTAGCTCTTCGGTGCGTCTCTAGCGTTTTTGACTTGGCTCTAGCGGCATTGGAATCCGTAAAATATATTTGTTAATTTATTATAAAAAAAAGTTTTAAACTTACAACTGCACTATCAATTAAAATTTATCATGCGCAAGAGGGGGGGGGGTCTAAGCTTTTGTGACGTAATATTCATAGGGGGGTCACAGAAAGTGTGACACAGCGTGACACTGGGGGAGGGGGGTTCAAAAAAACCTAATTTTAGTGTGACGTATTTTATGGACGGCCCCTAATACTAAGTCTTAAAATAAGTTAAAAGGTACCATAATAATCGTAAGTGTACAAAATTAATCAAGTTAATTAAAATAAGAAAAAAAAATCGAATGGTAGAGAGGTCTATCTCTTTGACGAGAGGACCAATTTTATAAAAAATTAACTTAATTTTATTTTAAAAAGCTATTAAAATTGGTCTATTCGATTTATAACTTTATACCTACTATAGTTTTTTTTGTTATTTAACTAATATTTTGGTTTGAGTATGTATAGTGAATAGATTTTGAGTAGGTAATCAAGTCTCAAAATTCACAAACCAACAAAAATGGATTGTTCTCTTTTGAATTTCTCAAAAAATAAGAAAGATTTTTGCGTTCGGTATTTTTTATTTGAACTAGTAAAATCATTTATTTTTAAAAAATAATGAGGCGAAATTTGGTAGAAATTTTATTTAAAGAAAAATGACTTGATTACTCAAAAGTAGCTTAATTAGATGAAAGAACGAAATATTAACTGTCAAGAACAATATAGTATGTTTAAGTTAATAGATTAGTTGATTTTTAATAATAACTTTTTCAAATAAAGTCAATTTTTTTTTATAAAATTGCCCCTCCCGCCTAAACGGAGGGAGGTATACACCTTTCAATACGATTTTTTACTTGTCTTAACCCAACCTATTCGTCCTGGAGTTTTGTCGTATCTTATGCAAAACACCCTTCAATATGCATAAATTTTTGACATGAAATTTTTAGAAAATTATTTGACAAGATTAGCTTATGGCACTTTATATACTTTTCATATACCTTGACTAAAATGTATCAATGTAGTAGTATATTTTTACTCTAATATGCATCAAAATGTTATAAAATAATCGCAAGTAAAAAAGGCTTTTGATACACATGCGCAAATTTTAAAAAAACGTATTGTTTGCTTTGTGACTTTGTTTGGCTTTGAGACACCCTGTTTTACTTCAGTTATTTAGTTTACAAAATTCTTGAGGTAAAATATTGAGTCCATTTCCTATTTGGAGAAAGTCATATTCGAGCTGAAAATTCTGAAATCTATAGCTTTGGAAATTCAATTCAAACTGAAATAAAATGGACACGACTGGGTCGCACGAACTTGCGATTGTATGCTAAATACGATATCAAAATCTCAAGGCTGAGTAAAAGGTTTTAGTATTCGCTCTTCACAATAGACTTGGTGATACGGGGTTGCCAACTATACATTAATTATGAAAATTGAATTAAATCACGCAAGATATTGAAAAAAACTTAATTAAATATTCAAAAGATTTCAAGGGAAAATCTAAAAACTATATTCTTTTGCAGGTGCTAATACATAAAAAATTCTGAAAATTTAATCGAAATCGTTGGAACAGCTTTAAGCTGTTACAACAGTTTTTTTTTTGTTTTTCAATTTTTCAAAAACGAGTTTTTTAAAATTCAAGTATGCAAGGTTTATATCTCGCCAGAAATAGTTTTGACAGTAAATTTGAAAAAATCAAAGATACATTTTTAAAGTTATTTAAAAAATCAAATTAAAAATAATATTAATTTGATAAGTAAATAAGATAAAAAATCAAATTGTTTTTTTTTAAGTCTATAAAAATTTCAAAAATGAAAAAACTTTTAAAAACAAATTTTGACTCCCAAAATACAAAATTTCGTCAGAATCGTGCAAGCTATTAAAGAGAAAGTTGGTATTGAAAAGAACGGTGCTATGGGAGGTACCGTTTTTTAAAATAAATTTTACATCATAAGAAAGACAACCTAAAACTAATCCTTCACACAAAAATTTTACGAAATCGATGGAGCCATTTTCGAGAAAAATAAGTATTATTATATCGGTTGTATGGCTGGTACCGTCATATTAAGACCAAAAGACTCAATTCCTTAAACCCCTTTGAAGGCTGCCCCACAGACCTAAACTGCAAATTTTGAAGAAAATCGGTCTAGCGGTTCAGGACAGACAGACGTAGTCTCTATCATCGTAATGTCATATTAAACTGTTATCTCAATTTTTTTCGGTACGATTGCAAAACTGGTTTTTTAGTACCAATAATCGCAAGTAAAAATTGTCACGATATCTTCAATTTTTCATTTTAGCTAAGATTTTTTTTAAAGCCATAATAATGGAGGCGAAAAATCGTAGGGGGGAAATGTTTTACTCTCTCGTGAGTACTCTCTTTTTTGTGCACAGCTACGAAAAATCGCTGTGCTGGAATAGGATCAGACTGACTTTTACCGATTTTCGGTGCATTTCGTGATAATTTACAGTAAAGAAACACACATTTCTGTCTAGAGAATCGTGCACACCCCAACAAAAACAACAACTCTTAAATACAACATTTTTCAAGCGTTGCTCTAGGTCCGTTTCTTTTTACATTGTTCACAGAAATTCACAATATTTCATCTTTGCAAGAGTGTGGGGAAAAATATTCTCAAAAAGTGACTGAATACATAAAAAATTTGGCTGCCCCAAACTTACACCAATACCTAAGCTATTTTAGGTCTAGCATTTGTTTCAGATTTTAAATTCTGTATTTTCCACACAAAAGAGAAGTTCGTACAATTCAGGGAGCACAATTTTTAGTAATTTTTTAGGAAAGTTTCCTCTACAACGATTGTTCTCTCCAAAGTCTGTAGTTTTAGTCTACTCATTTAACGCATTCAAGAACCTATTGGACAGACTATATCTCGGATACCCGCAAATTAGACAGATTTTGAATGCTTCAGATTTTTATTTTTTTTTTCACATTGCTGCCGACAACAGCTGTGAAATAAAAAAAATCCGTTTTTTTTATAACAGAAAACATTCAAAACATCTAAACGATTGTTGTGAAATTTTTTTAGATTTTCCTTGCAACTAAAATGAATATGACACTGAAATTTTTGAACACGAAAATAAAACCATCATGCTCCAATCAAACAATTTAACCTTAATAGTAAGGAAAACGCAGCGATCTTCTTAGCCTTCCTTCAGTCGCACAGTTAGTTACATACAGAGATTCATATCATAGCCGAATGTGGAGTGCTTTGCCTAACTCAGTTTTACTCCTGCATCACAATGCATAGATATTTATAAAATGATTTCCATCTGCATGTACTTTCTAATCTTTTCCTTCTTTCCTAGCACCCACACTGGATGTTTTTTACATTATAAGGGTAGTCGCAACATTTGAAAGTGCGCGATAATTACAAAAAAAAACAGAAAAACTTACAAACTCTAACGTTTATATGTAATAATCTATTTAACTAAAAAAAACCTTTACTTGCATTTTCAGAAGTCATTTGGGTCTTGACGCGTGATCGAAAACCAAGTCAATCAGTCGTAACACAAGCGGAACAAGTTATAGATGACAACAAGTTGTCAAAACGATGGCTCCTAAAGACAAACCAAGACAATTGTCCTGCAGTTGAATGAGATCAATGGGCTTGTAAAAAGAAAGCAAACTACTCCTGTATTGTGTATAATAAAAGAACTTTGACTTGTGATATAATTACTTCTTGTCCTTACTTAAAAGAGAAAGCGTCTCTTTGCTTTTATTCATTACTTTTGGAAATAAATAAATAATCGACAAACAAAAAGGGTAACCGTAGCTAGCACATTTCTCTCAACCATACCCCGAGATGAAGCGGGAGGCCCTAATATTTTGCCAATTTCGAGCTTCCCAAATCCTAGCGAAAAACGATAGCCGAGGAAAAACATTTGAATGTTTATGGAATTCTAAAATCGAATCCTCTTCGTAAAAGGCTGGCACATAACTGTCATCGGATTCACTGCAATAGCGAAAATAGAAAACGGATTCGGCCATCGAACTCATTCTCAACTGGCAGGCCTGCTAACCTTTACGCCACGGATTCTCGAAAAAGAGAATCAATGCATGATCTTTCAGGAAGTATTTTTAAAGCATACTTCTTTACTAAATTCAATTCAACTTATTTTTCAATCTTTTGTTGCAATTCAAACTTTTGAATTAACAGCCGTTGACTTTCAAACAATATAAAAAATCTTTTTTAGTGCCATCTATCGTCGAACACCAATCTATTTGGTAAGGTAGTTTCCCCAGTGGCAAGGCAGATTCGGGCTGTCAGAGTCAGCTGTTTAACGCATTTTATTTCTCTTGTATTTTGCCGGAATTCTTCTTGAATCGATTATTTGTGTGTAAACAAACGCAGTTTATTTGATAAAAAAGCGATTAAATGTTTAAATAGTGAAATGAATTCAACACCATCAAAAGCCGATACTAGTTTTGCAACGCTAACACCAGTGAAATGTAAGCAATATCGATTTATAATTCAGACGCACTCAGTGTCGTGATTTTTTGTTTTGTTTAGTTCTCGATAGTCCCCGACAAAAGCCACAAAATGACCAACTGTTGACCTGCAAAAACCGCCTTGATACAATAACCAAAACCCTCTTGGACAAATATGCCAAATGGCAAACAGCACAGAAACGCGGACAATCTTTGTGCAATTCTATAGAATCGATTAAAACGAAAAGCCTAGAGAGTAAATCTCCCGGCGAATCACTATTCCCTGATGAGATGAAGCCGTTATGTGATAAATTAGCAATAATTTTCAGTGTATTCGAAGATATAGTCAAAAATACAAAAGAAGCATTGAGACAGCTCAGCGGGCTGGCTAAACTGACTGAAAATAACGAGGAGGTGTTCTATCGGACGTGGTTTGTGAGTGACTTCATTTGTTTCACAAAGACTGTCCTCGAGCGATATCAAAGTGAGTGTGCTGTCAAGAAGTTTGTCACAGGTAAAAAGATAAGTGCTTCTGAAAAAAAGTATTTTCCATTGACACAAAACCTTTTCCAGATGAAATCGCTCATTGTCAAGATCGAGGCGACCTTGTCCGCGTATCGAGCCTTTGGGAGTATCCCAGTCACGTCGACGATAGTGTCCAAGTTATGTTTTTATATTTGGCAGAAGAGTTGAAAATAAAATAAACCAAAATGAAATCAGTTTGTCTTTTGAATATATAAATAATGCTCGAGTTCTTGTAGGTTGAATGTGGATTTGCATTTGCACCCATCATCAATTGCTTTGAACATTTGAGAGTTGAGAAATCACAGAAACTTAAGGTCTCCTCAATCTCTTCAAACCTTGAGGATAAGATGTGTCCGGTGCAGTTTAATTCAAAACGTCTAGCTATACTGTTTTTGAAGTTTGAGCTATTTCGATTGAAAAATCAATAACACCACACTTAACACTCGAATATCACACTCTGGTGCTTTTTTACTAGTCCATCAAGCAAAAACAGCATCACACAGAGTGAGGAGAGATAAATGTATGTACTAAGCTTGGTATAAATTCACTTTTAATGTTGTTGCATTTAATGAAATGTTATTACCCACCGAACCACTAATTCATTAGCCAATTAGCTCTTAACCCCGACAAAGGGGACTGATTTAGCCAACCCCAGAGAGTTTAATTTCCAATTGATGTCCAGTCACAAACATCGTTCATTTACTTTGTCATAGAAATTTTCAATTACAGGCTTTTCCAAACCAAAGGATAATCAAAAGCAATAGCTGTTCAAGTTGACCGAAAATGAATGAATGACATTAAGTATTACTAAATATCCTCTGGGTTTTTGACGGCAGATTTGTGTTTGAAGAGTGTGAGTGTAAACTTGAGGCACATTAATTTTGTGAATTTACCTTTTAAAACGAACAGAGAGGCACACTTAGAAGTATGTAGGTACCTACTACCTACTACTGTGTGAACTCTCGTAACGTTATGAAATGTTGCATGCTAAGCACAGATTGTTCGATTCGAGTGATTGGTTTTGAGCCAATATACCTACACATACATTGAGAGTTAGATAGATAGCCCGTAATCATTAATTGAGGAGAAGGACCTCAGGTAACACACTGACGTTCTATGATTTTCAAATTGGAGCTCTATCGTGATGGCTGTGTCTGTTCAAGCAATTAGCTATATCAACAGAGAATCAGTGCGGAAATGAGTAGGTACTCGAGGGGATGGCTTACCAGAGAAGGTAGGAGTAGGATACATGGTATGTTCGTACATCAAGCATGGAGTGTAATTGAAAAATAACACTGGACAGGACGAACAAAGATACGATGCTATGATATTAATGATTTAATGGAGGATTCGTGGCTTGTGGCGTATAATGTGAGTATTAAAAATAAATATTTCGATAAAACTAATTGATATCAGTTAAATTGTTTGAGCTTTGATTAAGAGAAATGCCTACAAGCACTCAATGATGAACGCAAAGGCCGAAAAAACTTATAAAGTGGTCGTTGACCACATTCGGTTGGTTGACTTGAAATCGATTTTTTATAGGCTGATAGGTTCATGGGCTTTGAAAAACTCTATTAGGATAAGAGCTTAAGATGATTCAAACTGATTCCACTTGAAATCTCGTTTGAAAATGATTTCATTTAGTTAAATTTAAAACATCAAAGGACTTACCCTTAAAAGCCTTCATTGTTGGACTTTTGATCTAAAGCCATTGGGTTTTTTGCCACTTATCACTTTAAAATAAGTTTTGTGGATTTTTTTCGAACACTGCACTAAAATTTGAACACATTTTCTAACACTTTTCAAAAACAAAGACAAATTTTATTCGCAAACACAACCACTACTCAAACTAGGGATCAAAATGCGCAGCTAGTATTTAATTTATGGCAAGAAAATAAATAATTTGGATAAAAAGCACTCGACAAACATTTAAAAGAGCAAATAAAACACCAAATATGTAAATGAAATAAGAAAATCTACCAGGACAACATCACAATTCACGATTTGCGATTACTTTGCTCACAAATTACAGTTTTTTATGACAGATCTGATTCTGAACTGCAGACAATTATTGCAAACCGCATTATTGCAGACGTTAGCTTTTCAAATTTTTGAATTTTGTTTACCAAATAATTTTTTTCTATCGAAGAAAACAAAAAGTAGTACAAATAAAAACGCAGTGGTGAAATCACGATTATTTCAATTAATTTTTACAATAACACCACTAAATCGAACTGCAGAAATTCCAAAAGACTTAAAAGGTTCGTTCGTTGAACTCTTAATAGGGTGGACCCAGGTTTTTTTTACAATCCCTGAGTTGCCATAAATAACCTGGGCTTTCTGTTCTCTTGAAACGCTAAACCATGAAATCACTGAACTAGGAACAGCAAAAACGTTGAGCTACTTTATGGCGCGTTGAGGACGAGGACCATTCAGGGCTAAAAAACAATGGATAAAGTTTATGATGCTGTACGTTGGGTTGGAGATTTCGCCAAGTTCGTCGCAGAATTCACCGAGGTGAAATGGTTCTTCCTCTGCCTCTTCGTCGTGGCATCCTCTACTTAAATCGAGTGTGCTAGTGCCAATCGACGGAGAGAACCGAAACCTGCTAAGCAGTAGGAGAAGGAATTCTGTTTTTCTTGGAAAAGTCTCGCATAAGTTCTTGGAAACCCGGTAAGTTTCTCAAGATGAGCACCTGTGGAACTAGCTGTTTTTAGAAAGTTTCGTTGCATTCTGTTTTTTTTTTTTTCTTGCTCTTAGTGACTTGAGTACAGAGGTGTTGAATGGCAAAGAAATTTCCCGGTTGAGGTTGAGGGTTGTCGGTTGAGTTTAGCTTGTGAGAAAAATGGCACTGCCATGCCGAAATTGACACTGTAGCTCTATACTGTGATCCGGACCCTAAAAGCGGTGGTTGCTTCCCCGAATCTCATTTGACCGATATTTTAGATTTTGCTACCCGAAGTTCAATCCTTTGCTACTAATGGATCTGAGCAGGAGAATACCACCCCAAAAACCCAACTTTCTCTTCTGATCACCCCCGGAGCACTAACGAGAGATCAATGGAAAGCTCATATCTCATATCATATGTGTCTCTAGATATTTCATAACATGTCTAATGTCGACTTCCTTTCACCCATTTGCAGTCGACTGCAGTCGCTACTAAAATTCGATTCTTTTTGGGTATTTAGGAAATTGAAAAAGTAGCGATTTTTTTTTATGAATGTGTGTGTGTCCAACTGACTAATGTAGAAAAACAAGCACCATCGAACAAAACAATTGCATTCATATTGTTAAGCACACAATTTTTATATTTTTTTTTTACCAAATGTTTTCCAAATTCACAACTAAATACAAAACAGTCTGCTTCCTTTAATTTTTTTCATATGCTGATGTTAGGAATGTCAAAAATATATCGATATAAAAAAATATCGATATATTTCGTTCGATATATCGATATATATCGACGATATTTTTTTCACCGATATATCGATATATCGATATAAATATTCATGTATCGAAAAGGTATAAAAAACGATACTTTTTTCGGGTACTAGAAACTAACCTGCAAACATACAAAATTTATTGCAGAAAAATCTTTCCTCTAATTCAAAAATTCGTTTCTATATCTGTCGCTGTTAGTTTTGTTTTACAGGAACAACCCATAAAATTCATGCAACGTTCATTGATCACTGGGCACTGGGGTTGAAAATCATTTTTATTTGTTGTTCAACATTTTGGGTTTTTTACGACACATTGTAAAATATGCCAGAAGTTAAAAGTAAAAAGGATTTGCAAACCCCTGTGCCCAGTGGTCAATGAAACGTTGCATAAATTTTATGGGTTTTTCCTGTAAAACAAAACTAACAGCGACAGATATAGAAACGAATTTTTGAATTAGAGGAAATCCATGCAAAGTGCCCCTACTCCTTACCCACTGTAAGTAGGTAGATGTAGATACATATAAACTCTGGAGTCTGGACCGCGACTGGCTTGTATATATAAACCGCAATTCGCAAAAAAAATTAATTCTTTATGTTTGTTTTTCTTACTACTTTTTTTTATTATTTTTTCTCATTTTTAAGGTCGCACATTTCATTATTTAAAATATATCGATATTTTTCTAATTCGATGTATCGATACTTGATATTTTTTTTTGATATACATATTTCGATACGATATATATCGATATATTTTTCCATTTCCAACATCCCTAGCTGATGTTTTTGTTTGCCGTCTTAAAAAAGAGATAGACTGCAGTCCATTTTTTTCCTCCTAAATGAATTAATTTGAAAAAAAAATTGACTGCAGTAAATATTTTTTTTTTAAAAGAATTCGACATTAGACCCCGATAAACTTACCAACATTTATTTTGGAAGTGGAGTGATAAAAAAATTCATACACATGTCTGGCAAGGGGAGGGTAAGCGTTTAAAAATGGCAATTTTTCAAATGAGTTCGAGTTCGCAACGTTCAAAACGGTTTACGAAGACTGAAGCTGAATCACGGCATCAGTGATCGAGTGAGTGAGTGAGTGACATTTTTCTTTCAAAATTTGCTTTAAATTGCACATTATCAACCTGCTATCCTTTTATTGATTTCAATTAGTTCAAATGCTGTTGAAAGATTTTCAAATTATGGTACTACCTGAGAAGTAATGGCAAACTCACATGATTCAGTCACGTACTACTCGATCACGTGGGCGGTAATTCGGCCCTGATCAAATTTTGGAATTGACAGGTTAAGATATTTTAGAGATAAATAATCAAAGAAGAAACAATATCTTTGTCATTCGATATCTTTGTAAGCGACCAACTGTTTGAATTTTGTGGTACCCGTGGTGCGATGGTTAGCATGTCCACCTTCTAACCCAGAGGTTCGAGGTTTGAATCCCAGCAGAGGCAAAAAAAATGTTTTTTCCCGGGTATCGCCTTTCGCGAGGAATTGGCAAGTCCTCCGTTAGTAAATTCATGCCATGAAAAGCGCTTTCTCAATTAGCCGTTCGGATCCGGCATAAAATTGTAGGTCCCCTCCATTCCCTCACAAGGCATGGTTGTGAGAAGCGCGCTAGGCCCAGGGGCTCCTCGCTCTGTAGCGCTACCCTATTTATTTATTTTATTAAAACTGCTTGAATTTGAATGAACAGATGAACACTTATGTCACTTTAAATTGGACGAAAAGAACTCTCCAGGGACGTCCATCAGGAGCATTCTCAAACTGTTCCATTGGCACAAAAAGATAGCTCCTCATGATTCTGAGGAGTAACAGCCGCTTCTCGATTTGAAGTGAGAATCGACTCAAGAAGCACTAGCACATGTTACTAAAAAAAAAATTTCTTCAAGGAATATTATTTCAGACCCATAGTTTTTTCACTCACACAAAGGCAATTACTTATGATAACTGAATAGAAAAAATATTGTGTGTTCCATTGGTTTTTGCAATGAGTTCTTCCCCGAGTGAAACCAATGGAAAGCGACATTAAAAATATGATGGAAAATTACATACTGTTTTTGTATACATTTCATCTGAGTATAGAATAAAAAAAGGATTTTTTTAATATAGAACACTGGTCAATTTTGGACTTTTGACTTTCCAAATGTTCGAATACCAAATGAAAATTTTATTCCCAGCGGAAATGCGCAACTCCAAGTTTAATTTTCGATGTTTTCCTTTCGATAAACGACGCATCATTTTTGGATAACCTAACGAGTCATGCAGTATAGAGGCCTTAGCATTCTTCATCTTCTTTTTCATTTTTCCGGCGTATCGAGCATAGTTATATCGATGGGACCACAGTTCTCTCACTTGACTGCTTTACACTAGTGATCCGCACGTATCTTGCGCCCGCCACCGCATTGGCCTGTTTTATAAGTGCAATGGTAATTGACATAATCCTACAAATGGCTCTTGACTTCTAGACTTGTAGTTTTTTATTACAAGCCCCAGGTGACCATCTGCTTTATTTTTTAGAGAGTTCTCTTTATTGCTACGATTGTTGTGGGCTTACGAATAATCTTAGGAACAAAGAAAACATTTGCTTCTTTCGACTTGACTCAAAACGTCGTTTTTGAGCTTTTCTTAGATTAATTAACAATTTTCTTCTTCTTTTTCCGACGTTAAGAGCATCGTTATCTCGCAGCGTTATCAGAACCAATCTTTGAACGATCGACAACAGATCTTTCTTCCTCAACAATATAATCGCTTTAATGAAGATTAAACATTTGATACTTTTCCATTACTTGTAGACCATATGAGCTTACGTGGCTCGATTCTTCTTAACAAAAAACTGGTCTTACGATTTTGATTAAATTTTCAGCGTTTGTATGTATTAGAATGTAATAAATTTTCCTCCGCTACATCAAAGAGTACTGAAGACCTCCGCACTAAGTGGACTAAAGCTTTATCTCATAAACAACCTTAGTGGAGAAAGCTTAAAGGAACACATGAGCATTCTGAAGGTGCTTCCAAGCCAATACTGGTATCGCCTGCAGGCTGCAGCTCACTCTTCAGACTTTATGCCTAGACGCATAATGTTACACCATCCCTTCGAAGTAATCTTTCCTAACCGCTCAGCTTCCATAATCCTGTGATTCTTACAAGTAACTTTCCATACATTTAGTACACTGACGGTTCAAAAACTAATAGCGGTGTAGGTGCAGGGATTTTCGATCCCGACTTCAAATCAACTTCAATTCAAGGTAAAAGCTATAGAATTCTGTGTTAGGGAATGCGTTAAAAGAAACCTCCGAAGATCACGCATCCTAATTTGCTCTGATAGTCAGGCAGCCCTAAAGGCAATCTGTCTTCAATAAAATCGAATCAAAACTTGCCTTTCACGACCTCAACTTCGAATGAAAAACTCTACACTTTACATATTTAAGCCCGAGGGAACAGCACAAAAGATCTTTCAAGTCGACATGCTAGTAAAGCTGCTCTACCTTAGCCCTATCTAGTAAAAAAAAAAATTATAAGTGACTAAAAAAATGGCGTTTTTGTATTTTCGCTAAAAATCTTTTTTTTTTTTTCAAATATATTATGAAGATCGGATACTGAAACCCTGTTTTCAGCCTTAAGATCGACATTATAGGTACTTGCACACAATCGCAACTTCGTGCGATCCAGTTGTGACCATTTGTTTTTCTTTTTGTGAACGTATTTGAGTGTTTTAGTACGACATTACTTTTTTTACAGAGTTCTCTGAATCTCTTCTTTCAACATGATCATACAACTGAGCTTCCCCTGATTTTTTTTTCTTGTAAGATTGTGTTTTTGACGTGAAGGTTTTGACGGACCTTGATATGTACTTCTATGACGATCAACCTATGTCATGGGCCTTAGCACCATCAAATAAAAACAAATACGCCCCTGATCTCGAATTTATTGTCTGACAAATTAGATTTGCAAATTTTTTCCATCGTTGGTTCTTTTTTTTATTTCGCATTAGTTTGTCAGGCTCTTTATCAGTATGGACGTAAATACAAATGTGTATAGGTACTTTAAAAATTCGGAGCTCCAAGTTCCAAAATTATAATTAGCTACCCAACTCAACACTACAGTGCACAGATAACATTTCATGAAATACTATGAAACTAAAAGTTTACATTTATGTTGAAATCGGAATGGTAGCTAAGCTACATTATGGTAGTGTATGGTCGTATGGATACCAAATTAAATAAAACAAACATCGCGAATGTGTGAACTTGAGTGAGAATCAAAACGGAGCTACATAACAAAACGAGGCTATCTTTTGTTTGTGTAAAAAAGCGATCTGATTTTTGAGGAAAGGATTGGGTATAACCAAGGCCTAAGAAGAACACATAAAAAAATTGAAAAAAAAAGATTAGAAACTAGAGGACGATGGTCACAATATATTTAGTTGTTTTTTTCCAATCTCTTATGTGCACTTAAATATCAAAAAAAAACCTTAATAATGAACTGAAATTACAAAATTTCAAACTTGTAGCCAAGGCCAATCTTCTTAGGCTTACTAATTATTAACAGCTTTTTGAATGTCTGGAAAGACAGACCTTACTACAGTGTCATATTTAATTCCAATGTTAGTTTCGAAAACGGTTTATGCTTTCCTTCGGCACAAGTTCATAGTAACACCTAATATGTCTTCAGAAACCAAAAACCAGAACAATCATCGAGTGTTAATTTCAATATCCAATTCAAGGAAAAGGAAACACATGCATTTCTTCTCCTGTGAATAAATTACCATTGGCAAAACCTTAAGAGCAGACCCATAAACCTTATAGGTAGGTACCCTTCCTACATTTCTACGTATGAGCGTAAAAAGTGTGTGCCTCCCTAGTCCCTAGTCCCTAACGCTGAATGAACTGAAATGAACGCTTTAGAACAAAAACCGGATTGAGTTTACTTTTGTTGCTTGGATCTATTCAACGTAATGATTTCGCGGCTGGTTGCAGACAGAATTTGAGAACCATGCTTTATCTGTATGTGATCACTTACAACGATGAGTCAATCTAATGGTTCATATGATGTTTGAATATTTTTGAAAAGAGTTCTCGTTGATAAACCTAATTGAATTGAAACCGAGAGAACAGCGCTCATAGTGCCTTCTTTTGCTCCATGAAACGAAAACGACGACAATCTACTGTGTTTGTAGCTTGTATGGCAATGTTGTGTTCATTTCAAAACGAAGCTAAAAATAACTGAAGCGACGCTGGTGGAGTGAGGCAAAAATGGCTCCAAAATTTAATGCTCATGCTCACAGCATGCCAAATGCCACTATGTACATAAGAATTAGTTCTAACAACAAAGTTATCGTCAGTTTGTTGGCGACCGTGTTCTGTGCGGGACGTGTTTTCAAAGTCATTCCAGGGCGTCTCACGCATGGTAATTTAAAGTACCTACCTATTGTAGCCTTAACATTCTGGAATTTCTTATGATAATCATTCTCCACTTATAAAAGTATAATGAAATACACAGAAAAGGTGGTTGCCAGGGAATCCACAAGAAAAACACCAAAAAAGCCATGGACACCTTCGGAGTAAGGTATTAATTTTTTTGAAATGACAACTTTACTAAACAAGATTTTTTTTTGTAGAAAAACATTCAAAGAACCAAAAGCTCGACTTTGTAACCATAACGCAAAGCATTGCGTCTTCAAATGCTCCAGGGTGACCAGAGCTGAAGCATTTGCGTTCTCAAAACAGTTTTTTGATTGTAAGACGGTTTTGAAACAAAATGCTTTTTTGCTGGCACACGTCAAATGTTTCAAAGCCAAAAGACGAACTACTACGACACCTAGCAAGCGAGGCTCTACTTTCGAGTTCTTCATGAGATCGTCGAAAAATCGGCTTCGAAGAATATGCAAAAACACATTTCTAAAAATATTAAATGTTGGTAAAAACCGAGTTCACAACCTTTGTACTCATCATTTGAAAACTGGCAACTTTCCGAAAGACAACAGAGGCGGAGACCGTAGATCAATGAAGTTTTCACCCAAAAAACAAGCTGTTATGGATTTCATTAGCAAGTTCAATGTTCTTGAGGTTCATAGCTGCCGAAGAATAAACGAAAAACGCCAATACCTCCCAAGGAGTCTCAATGTAGCAAAGATGCACAAAATGTATATGCTAGAAATAGCAGAGGATTCTCTCAAAGTGAAATTAACTTACTTCAGATACATTTTCAATAATGACTTCAATTTGGGATTTCAGTCTCCAACCCCCGATCAATGCCCTGAATGTTTGAAGAAAAAAGATCAACTGAAGATCGAAATGAATGAAAAAGCGAAGAAAACGATTATGCTGGAGTATACGATCCATAAAAGAAGAGCAAAGGCTTTTTTCAAGTTGCTGCATGAAACTCAACCTGGACTTGTAACAATATCGTTCAACTGTCAGAGGAATATGGTGCTTCCAAAAATTCCAGATGAGGCTGTCTTTTACAGCCATCAGATCAAATTCTTCGCTTTTGGTGTTGCAAATGGACCAACAATATCGAAATTGACAAAGCAAAATGTGAGTCTATTTGCATGGAATGAAAGTGAGAGAAATAAAGGCTTGAATGAAATCACCACCTGTCTGTACCGGGAATTGTGCAGCTTAGACATCAGAAACCTAAAAGTGTTACGACTATGTGCGGGCGGATGTGCTGGTCAGAACAAAAACAGTTCCCTGATTTGCATGTTGTCATATTGGCTTTATAATAATCCAGCAGTTGAACAGGTAGAAATAATTTTCCCGATTGTGGGTCATTCGTATTTGCCACTGGACAGGGTGTTTGCAAACATGGAAAATAATGTCCGAAAGGAAGAAGCAATCTTAAATCCAGAGAAGTATTTTGATATACTCCAAAACTATGGCACTGTTGTGAGACTTGGATCTAAAGGTTGTCCAGTGTATGATTGGAAAGCAGCTGCGCTTGAATACCTTAAACCAACGCAGCGTTGGCATTTTAAGTTTAAGCCTACAAAAAGATTTATTATTAGACGAGTTGGGTGCACAATCAAAGTAAGGGGTGAAATGAGTTATAAATGCGATGTTGGAGTAGCCCGAACGATTGTTAGACCTGGTAAGAGCCTTGATCTCATGGAACTAAATGTTCTACCAACAGGTGTGTCTTTGAACGAAACAAAACTTAATGATGTTGAAAGACTTTTAGAAAACCATTCCGGTGAAGGTTGGAGAAAAAATGAAGATCTACAATTTTATAAAAATATTATCGATGAAAGAGTTGAGCCTACTATGTTCGAAGAAGTCGAGGAAGATTGTTGTGAGTTCTTGGAAGAAGATTATTACTTCGGTGTTTAAAATGAATTTATTTAGTGTTAGTGATTAAAGAAAATAAAATAAAAAACAGAAGTTTTGGTTTTGTAAATGTGTTGTCCATTTTCGGTTTCCATAATCTAATGTAGTCCTCCCAAAATGTATGCTTCATGCCTTCACGAGTCTCTGAAAACGTTGTTTGTAAAAATCACTCTTATGCGATCATTTTGTAAATTAAAACGTTTGGAGCAACGGGTTTTTTGCGAATATTGTACCGACTCCTTACCGCTGGTAGAGAAAGTCAAATAAGGTTTCATGAAGTATGAATAAGAACGCAGTTGTAGATTTTCAGTATTTGGTGTATATGCTCACAACTTTGCAACGATTGTGAGCATAAGCACCAAATTTTGAAAATCTACACCTGCATTCTCATTCATACTGCATGAAATCCGCTTTTTATTTGATTTCCCCCACCAGTGGTATGGAGTCAGTACCATATTTGCAAAATTCGTAGTTCCTAACTTTGACCTAGAATGATTTATAAAAGTGCAGAGATTTTGTTCATAATTTTCATCATGCTTTTTTAAAACACCACACCAAGCTATTAGAAAAATAAAGAAACTACTATTTTTGGTAAAAAAAACTAAATTTCGGTGGTGGTTTCATCGCGCTCATTCTTTATTCTTAATTCACATTAGGTTTGTTCGTTGAAGCCCTGGAGTCGCCCTGTGGTCACCACAAACCGTTTTTTGAAAAACTTAAACTTGCACTGAATGTCAAACTGAGTGTTTTTGAGCCCTGGGTTTGCCCGCAACTCGTCCTAGGTATCTGCTGGGCGAGTTTGGGTACAAGGAACAAGGCTGCCGAATGGCATGTATTTTTATTCAAACGATAGGAATGTGTGGTGCTTTTGTGGTTTAGCGTTTATGAGGACTGGAAAACCCAGTTTTTTTGACATATCATTGGGTTGTCAAGGAGACTTGGGTAAACCCTGGGTAAAGTTCAACGAACGAACCTATTATATGGCAATGATCTAAAGTAAACATTTAAATAAGATTGGAAAGCGTGTCAAAGACAACTTCAATTATTCGAGTGGGAGTACTGTACGATTTGAAGAACTTTTTGGACGAAGCCTACGGAGATTGACATTCACAGTCGAGAATCCATGGTAAAATGAATCGCCATAGATAGAGGGTCGTTTCGCTTTGATAGAGGTCGATATAAAAGAAAAATATATTATCAAAGTTTTGAACATGGATAATGAAAGACTTCCCAAGAAAGCTGCCTTATATGTAGTCAACCGGAAATACAGCTGGTATGCGGAATGGAACGAGCTCGCGCAATGGTGTGGTATGGAGCTAGACTTGCACATTGAAAATGTTAGCGTATGGAAAGGTCAACTTTATAAGTTAATTACAATGGTGGATGAAAAGCTTAGAGAGAAATATATCGAAGATGCCACTAACTCTGTACACCGAGTTGTTTACAGTCGCCTATGCCATAACCTAGGAGAAAGAAACTACTTCAGAGACCAGAATAGTGTGGAGCATATCTCGATGATGGTGAGACTTCGTGCAGAACTTCTACATTTGAATTATATGCCACATAGAGAGGACCTTCCCAGCTTATGCAGCCTGTGTAATAGGGGGAAAGAGAAGATATTTTTCATTTTCTAGGAAAATGCCCGGTTTTAATAGAAACTAGGAGCTTTTTCTTCGGCTGCAATTATTTAACCGACAGCGACAGTGAAATAATAGAGTATTTAAACGAAATGGAGGTGCATAAACTTTTCATGTACTGCAAAGTAGCGCAAGCTTACAGAAACAGAATTCTCTCCGAAAACTTTTGAAGTAAGAAAAATTAATAATAATAAAAAATAAGAAAAATTTGTTTGGGATATTTAATAAATGAAAAGATTAGTGAAGTTTTTAACAGTTAAAAACACTTATTTTATTTCCTCAGATGTACATTTCAGAAGCAATGCTTCCATCGTCAGTGAGATTTGTAAAATTAAATTAAATTAAATTATTTGTCAAAAAACTAATAATAAACAAAAATGTTTCTAAACAAAATTACAGTTGAGTTGAGTTGAATCTATTAAAAAATTTTTTGAATATTGAATCTTTGATTGGTCCATCATCACTATTCATTAGATTATTTTTGTTTTTAAATATGTAAAATGATTCAAAAGCATCTAATTCATAATTGCTATTTACATTTCTTATTAGTTTTAAATTTTGCAAACTAAAGCTATGACTATTTTCTAGCATATGTTCTGCAACACTTGACTTTTCTTTTTCATTATATTTAAGATGTGCAAAATGTTCTTTAAATCTTTTTAGAATAGGTCTTCTTGTCTGTCCTATATATTCTTTTGCACAATCATTACATCCGATAGAATAAATTCCTGACTTTTGAAGTTGGTCAATTTTATCCTTAGATCCTCCAATCAGATTTTTTATTTTTATTTCGCTGCACTCACTCATACGGATATTATATTTATTAAAGATTGGTTTTATCTTAGATGTTATTTCTGGATAGAAATAAAATTTTGAATATTTCTTTTCGTCATTTCCTTCATTCCTTATTAGATCTAAAGTTGTATAATTTCTCAATTCTTGTTTTCTTCTATGTGCAATTGTTAAATCTTCAATCAATTCTTCAGTATATCCATTAATTTTAGCTATGTCTTTAATTTTTTGGAATTCTTTTATTTTTGTTTCTATAGTCATTGGAATATTTAGAGCTCTAAAAATCATTGAGTGAAAAGCTGACATCTTATGTTCAAAGGAATGGAATGAGTCTGATGTAATGTATCTCAGAGTATTCGTTGGTTTTCTGTATATATCCAATTCGAAATTGTCTCCATTCCGAGTTATACTTAAATCCAGAAAATTTAGTTTCCCTTCAATTTCTTCTTCATATGTAAATTTTATTGATGGGTATTTAGTTCTATTTAATTTGTTAATGAGCTGACGGAGTTCATGTTTTTTGATTATCGCCCATATATCATCTACATATCTTAACCAAATTCTTGGAAAATTTACTTGATTTTTCATTTCAGTTTCTATATGCGACATAAATAAATTTGCTAAAAACGGGCTCATATGTGATCCCATACTGCAACCAAATTTTTGTCTGTAAAACTTTTCATTAAACTGGAACCAATTTTCATCCATGCACAGTTTAGTAAGTTTTACAAATTCATTTATTTCTTCTGGTTTAAGTGTATTTCTTTCTAGCCATTTTCTCAGAAAAACTAAAGTTTCATCAATTGGAACATTTGGATATAATGAAACAACATCGAATGAAACTTGAATCTCATTGCTAGCTATTTTTAAGTTCTTTACTTTTTCTGCAAATTCAATTCCATTTTTTATAGCTGCTGTTTCAAATTTGATTGGGAGATTATTTAGTTTTTCTAATAACCAACATTCAAGTTTTGATAATATTGATCCAGTTGTTGATGTAATTGGTCTTATTTGTTTTCCTGGTTTATGTAATTTTAACTGAGAATATAATCTTGGTAAAATTGGATTTGAAACATTTAATTTCCTTGATAAATTAGGATCATTAAAAACTTTAACTGCTTGTTTGATAGCTTCTTTAGTTCTCCTTATCATTCCCGGTAAAGGATTAAAAATTACTTCTTCATAAGGTCCAGTTCTTATAAATTGTTCAGTTATTGCAATATATTCTTGTTTGTCTAGTATTACAATATTATTGCTTTTATCAGCTTTACTGAAAATAACTGAAGCTTTCTTTTCTTTTAAACTTTTCGCTGCTCCTCTAAAATTTTTCATTTTAGCAGTCATGTTCGTTAGATCGTTAAAATTAATATTATCTATAGCTTCGGACCTTACTCTAACTTTATCGTCAGGATCATTGAAATGTTTCAGAGCTGTTTCAATGTTAATCAAAGCACTTTGGATAGCTTTTTCTTTTGTTGGTTGCAATGCAAAATTTAATCCTCTATTGAGTAATTCCAATTCATTTGTTGTAAATTCTAAACTTGAAAAATTTTTTACGAAATCTTCTACTGGTTCTACTTCCTTAAAAATCTTCTTTTGCTCATTATAATTGACTCTACCTATTAAAAGATTGAATTTTTTAATTAAGATTTGTTTTTTCTTACCAAATTTACAGTCAACTGTATCTTGAACATGCATAATAAAATTATTCCAATCGCTTGATTGTTCCATTATTTGCATTTGATTATTATTATTTATTATTTTTATTATTTTATTATTTTATTATTTTATTATTTTATTATTTGGGATATTTAAGAGACACACAACTAATTTATCTATGTAATTTATTTGGATTGTCAACCGGGCAGACGGCATTGCCATGCTTTATTTGATTTTGTAACACATAACGTTTTGAATAAGAAAATAAAATCTATTTACTACTACTACTAAAAGAAAATCAGCATTCGTAGCCAAGTTTAGGTTTACTCCGAAACCATTTCTGCATTGAGACAAAGACCTGTACAGGCATTCAATTCCAGAACTGGAGCTGCTATATCCAATATAATCTTGGCTTTCATTAACAGAAGCCGTTTCTAGAAGCCGTATCGCTGAGTCGGACTGGGTGGACTTCGTGCTCGGAAGAGCTGCTGCTAGATCCACTGGGATTTTGAATTTCTTTTTTTTTTATAAAGAACAAAGTTTTCAAAACGCCACGTGTCCGAGCCGACCTTGGTTTCTATCTGAAGTCGACGCGTTCACCTTGCTTCTTTTGGTATAGGCTCTTGTTCAGGAGAACCAATATCAGCGAATCCATTGAATGGACGAAGCCATCATCGCATCGGTAGCCCCACTTCGGTATCTGTTTTGCCTAAATTCAAAACAGTGGTGTTTTCTTTAAACAGAAACACTCGTTTATAAATTGTTCTAAAACATGTGATACGTAGCTAAAATTTAATCTTTCAAGACTTCAAACTGCATTCATATTTTATGTGTTGATCCTTGATCGAGGCAGTAGGAACTATTGTTGGAACGATATAGTTAGACTATCGTCTTCGTGCACTGAACCAAATATTAGGAGTGAAATCAACTAAAAGTTTTCGTAACATTTTAACTAAAGCAAATTGCGAAATTGACGAATATTTGTAAATATTTTATTCAAATAAACAAATTCATTCGTACAAACAAGAAAATTTATTCAAATCGAATAATGTCTGTATGTAGCATTTTGATTGAAGAAACAATCGTTGAATTGATAAAATAAGTATTAAATTTGCAGATCTTTCGTCAAAATTTATATTCAAGTCAACAAAACATTCATCAATTTAGGTAATTTTTCCGTTAATTTTTTTAATGTCAATTAAATTGTAATTGTAGAATTTTAGTTCAATCAACAGACGTCTTACTTCCATTGACTAAGAAAGTATTCAAATTAACTATTTCTTTTTTTCAAAATGATGATTTTTCGTTAAAATTTTAACACTTTTTCTTCATCGTTTAGGGATTCTTCCATACAGCGAAACATTCGTCAGTTTGAATAAATTTCTTCAAAATAACCTACTTCTTTCCTGTTACTATCAAAGTATCCCCTGTCCCCTGTCCCCTGTTTCTTGTGTGTTGCGCGTAAGTTTAGCTACAAATTTTCCATTCGGTTTTGTGACTTTGAGAAGATCGGTTCATTTGTTTGTGTTGTGTTGAGTATTTTAAATTTGTGCCCCATTGACCAGACGATAATAAAATATTTTGAACAGGAGTAAATAAAAGGTGCTGATTCGCAGATTTTGGTGAGTTTTTAAGATTTATTTTCTTCATATAATAACCAGCACCTTCAAACTGTTTTGTTGTTGTTTGAAGGTGTAAGACAATTGGCTGGTGCTAGTAACAAAATTTCTAAATTTGGTGTTTAATAATATCTATAGTTTCTTGGGCAGAAACTGAACATCTTTGGACTGCGACAAGAAATGCAAGACTTGCGGAGGTGGTCAAAGCTGGTAGCTGGATCCACAAAAGAAATTCTTAGAAAATGGCAACAATATAAAAAACCATTGGAATACAAATTGGTAAGTGAACTAGAATTTATCAAACTGTTAATTACCATAAAAGACTAAGTCTTAATAAATATTTGTAATTAGTAATAATCTCAATTTGAATTGATTTGATACTGGTAAAATTACAATACAGAAATAATAATTTAATTTAATGTAACTCCAATAATTATTTATTAATGAATCGATTGTTTTCTGTTTGACTTATTTCTTAGATTGATATTGATTTTAAACAGCTCTTCCCGAATACCAGTAGTTTAGTTCTAAAATTTCAGCAATTCCGCAATTAATTCCTTAATTGAATCTTTAAAATAAAATAAATTCAAATTACTTATATTCATATTATTCATATATATATCTCAATTAAAAATGTAAATATAAAATCTTAAAAAAAATAAAATAATTTTAACATATTTTCCTGTTGCCGTTATTGATGTTGTCATTATCACTTTCAAGGTCGAATCTTCTTTTTTTCATCAGTCCAAGGTTGTTAACACGTTTTATTTGTTCAAAATGAAATCAATCCATTCAATAAATTACAGAAGCTCAATTGAATTCGAATCTAACAAGTTACGAGCAATCTTCAGATTAAAAAAAAAATCGTAACATTAAGAAAAAGAATAGTTAATTTGAAAAATGCACTGTGAAAACAACAAAAATTTTCTGTGAAAATGTATATGCTTTTGTTGAAAATACAACACCCTTTATTTAAACCAAAAAAAAAAAATAGTTTAATGAACTAAACTAATTAGTTCAATCAAAGAAAGTTTTCGCCAAATATACGACAACTTTTAGTTCAATCAATTAATACATTATTCAAATTAACGATCTGCATGAGCAGAATTGAAGAAATATTTCACGAATGCTTTTATTCAATTTGATAATTATTCTTTAAATTAACAAACTTAAATTGACTAATAATTATTTGTGGATTTGACGAATTTTCTTCAAGTTAACAGCTGATTACTAAGTATTCAAATTGAATAAACGAATTATTCACGACAACAAAAGGTTTAGTAGGGTGTATATTGATCGCCATTTCGTCAATTTAACCTGCGATTTAGTTGATTTCACCACCTTTTTTGGTTCAGTGTGGTGCTCATTGTGTAATGGTTAGCATGTCTGACTGTTATGCAGGCCGTTCGTAATTCGAATTCCAACAAAAGACAAGAATGTTTTTCTACGAGTGTATCGCCTTTAGTGAATTCTTTGTCATGCCTTTCATGGCTTTCTAGATTTTCCAATCGAAAGAAAGTTGCCCTAGCAAACGATGTTCTGCCTTGTAGTTGTAATTGGTCATAGAAATCGAACGCAAGTATGAATCGAAAGTGAAATTTTAGGTTTGTTTGTTTGTTTGTTTTATTTGTACACTTGTACTTTAAGCGGAAAGTCTTCCACTCTACTGTTGTATGTGAGTTCTGCTCTAGAAGTTTTTCGGTAACGATCAAAGTAGCAGCTGCATCGGGCCAGTTACCTTAAGTACGAGGACACATTTAATTCGCTGTTGCAGACAGACACCATTTGACCATAGATCAAATAATTACGTTTTTGAGCGTGTTTGGCCTTGGAGCTTCGGAAATCGTCTTCGCGAGTCCGAGTATGATGGCATGGCCGTTCATTCTTTAATATGTGGAAATGGGATCGATGACAGAAAGGGAATGGAGCACTTTAGACAATCGCCTGCTTTTAAAGACAAAACCACGAACCCAAAAGAACTAGCTCACCAATGCAATAGCAAAAGAACAATCACAATACAACAACAAAAAACACTCAATTTGAATCAGTTTCGTGTCAGCAAAGTCAGTTGCTTGTAAATCAGAAAATGGTTGCAACCTCTAGTCCGGGATTGAAATCGCATAGTTTCGAGATTTCCGGGATAAATTTCTTGAATGTTTTGGTTAACTTGTACCTACTTGACGAGAGACGCGGAGTCATCGGGTGTTTTGACCAACTTAGAACCCATCAGTAAAGCGAATAATTAAAATTTTTGAAAGTGTTTGCAGCTTAACTCCTGAAGATAGAAGCTGTGAAGGTTTTTTTTTGTCAGAGCTATCAATATTCTAGCCAATACAGAAACCTTAAAGTTTATTCGAAGAATCTACAGCCCAACCCGGATGTGGAAGGCTTATTTTTTTCGCCAAGCAATAGCAAAGCGAAAAATTCAATTTTTGAAAGTTTTTGCACCCTTAGTTTTAAAGATAGAAGACGATTTTTATAGCAAATTAAGAGCCAATATCAAACAGTAGAACTGAACTTGGAAAAACAGTTTAAAAATCTCAAGTGGAAGAATTTTTCAGATGACGAAGAACTTAAAGAAAAATAATGAAAAAGGAAATGGTGCTCTTTGAGTACGGGACAAAAGGAATATACTGAGACGAAAAGAAAACCTGGCCATAGAATCGACCATCGTCTTGAACCCAAAAGAGCATTTAGATGAACCCATGTGATATTGTGACTAGGTACTCCTGATTTTTGCTTTGCAAAGCATGTGAAATCTGAAAATCATTTGACTGGATTCGAATTTCGAAAAAGATATTCAAGTGAGCTCTCTTTTGAGCTGCAGAGTTTAAACTTATTAAATTACAAATGCTCTCTTTTGAGCTATTGAAACACATTACTTGAATTACAAAATTGTGGGAATTGTACGAGTACCTACAATTCCATTTATTTTGCGACATTTAATTAAACTAAATTAAGCGAAAATAGACTTCAATTACATAAACAAAGTCTATTCTCGAATGACCTAGTTACGCAATTGTTTGCAGGATGTCCCACACTCACTTTCAGCAAACGCACGTTTCTGTTCTTAGATATTTTGGATCTTCCAAAATAAACTTAAAATAGTTTGGCAGAATCAAATTTCTAATAACTACTTTATACATGCGTAGAATTCGACACACAAGTCGGTTAATTTGATTAGCCTTAAAGGTAGGTCCTTAATATAGCAATGCCTTGAAGCTATCCAACTCAATTTGCTTCCTGAGGCTGTGAACGCTTTCCAAATATCCAATTTCATCTACACCCTTCCCTTCCAAAAGAAATACAAGAGAAAAAAAAAGGAGAAGAGAAAACAAAACCAATTGAATATTTTGCAAAATTCTTGTTGCAGTTAGCAGTTACACTATACTTCTTCTAGGTAGGAGTAGCATGTTGATCTCGACGACGAGTGGTATGGGTCATAAATTATGCTTCTCATGGGTGAAGTGTCTATTAGCACCCTTATAATGCTAAGAATTTCGGCATTAGACAATGGTTAGATGAAATTCTCATATATCAAGTGTAACGAACCGCACTAAATACTTCGTCATTCTCGTCGTTGTTGCTATATCGCCGCTGATGCCGTGCTCATCCTCGCAATTGTTATGTTCTTCATTCGAGTCCTCCTGATGTCCTGAATGCCTGTCTGACTGGTGCGTATAGTTGGTTAGTGTGTACTATACGCCTTTAGGGGATGTTAATGACAGTGGTATAGTTGGGGTTTTTATGGTGTGATGGTGGTTACATTGTTTCATTTCACTATAAATATGCTATGTGCTCGCACATGGAGTATTTGTACTAGTCGTTCTTGTTGATGCTCATAGTGAGTGGAATAGGCAATATACGAATGTGAACTGGAAAAATATTTGCAAACATTTGGCAGTTGGGTAAATCTAAAGGATAATGCGAAAGGAAATTACATCGTTTTTGCACAGAATAAACCGTATGCCACATATACAAATAATCAACAAGATCTTGAAATAGTGTATACAGCCGCAGGACGAAAATTCCAAGGATAAGAAGGAGGTGGAGCAGTTCAGGAGAGCACACCGCACACCCTCATCTAAGTTGATATATTACATTTTACTTTCTCCAAACTTCATCTTGCTCAATTGGAGTCCTTGTGCACTACCAACTGTTTCGAGGTTATATCCTTTCGTATAAATATACGCTTACGGGAAGGATCTTTGCGCTAATGCAATCTTCTTTTCTTATAATGTGAACTAGGGCTGTGGATGGCATGGTATTGCATCGAGGCAGCATGGGGATTTATTTACTAAAATTGAAACGTTTCTTATAGAGTCACACACAAGTATACACAAAGTATATATGTTTGGTATAGAAGAAGTGGGTCTAAAGAAAAATGTTCCACTTACTGCACAATCTATTCTCTGGGTAAACAAAAATTTTCTCCTACGTTGTTTTCTCTACTCTCAAGCAGAATGTGGAGACATTTTTCCTCGGGAAAAGATTAGATGATTTTGAAGTTGAAAAAAGATCATCCCTGCAGTCCCTCCTCCTATATAGGGAAAGGAAGACAAAGAGAAAAGCATTTTCATTTTAAAAGCATAATGCTGCACGGAGTTAACGAAAGATATGGGATGTCATTGCGAGCTCTGACAGCGGAGTCTTATGTCACAGTGTATAGTGACATGACATAGTTTGGCCGCAGGAAATGAAAGTGTTTCGAAGGTTTTTCTTTTATTATATCACTGCGCATTCCAATTAGAATGAAAAAACATAATTCAAATTCTTGATGATATATTTAGTTAGGAAACAGAAACACAGCCACCATGTCAAGGTGCAGCGCTCAGAGCAACTTTGAACTTTGAAGTGGGACATTTCAATGGTTTGAACACAGACCCGAACATGCGACACCCATGAAAGGGTAAAACTACCCTAATGTAGGCAATTTTGTTACAGAAACAAATGGATTTTGGTTTTACTATCTGCGGCTTTGTCTAGTGGAATCTAAACAAAAGGTGAACAAATGTCACGCTGATCGTGAACATAAGAAATCAGCTTTTTTTCGACGGATCTTCTTACACTGAAAGTAATAATGATTTGCGTATATGGGCTTTCCATTAAGGGAATTCGCCTCTCGGTTTGAGTACCTACTTAGACAAACAAAAATAAGCATGATTGGCCTCATGGCGTTGTATTCGATATCATTTCTGCCAGTTACGTGATAGCTCAAGGGAGTCTCACACCCGTTTTTCCACGGGTATCGTAACATACGAGAAATTGACTAGTCCTCCGAGAGCAATTACACTGCCAAGAAGAACGATTTCTCACTTAGGCTTTCGGGATCGGCAAAAAATTTGCTGGTTCCTTCCATTCCGCAAGTTGTTAGGTATTATTAAGAAAACTGCTCTATGTTGGTTAAGGGGTGTTGTGCCGCCCTGTTTACATATTTTATTTTGTTTCAAAGCCTTAAGGCGTGGAGCAGTGTCAAAACGGTTTGACGCGATTCCCAGAAATTTTATGAAGAAGAAATTTTGAATGCTGATCTTATCCCTAACCATTTTTGCTCACGGAAGCGCTGCCAAATTATGATGAGCCACATACTTAGAATGTTATGTGTCGATAATCATCGACCGTACATTATGGCCTGAGGATTTACAGATTGCTCTGGTGAGTGAGTGGTACTGTTCTTTCAAAATCAGCTTCCAATCACACAGTATCAGTAGGCTCCCTATCATTTTAATCAATTACCGTTAAATTTATAACGAGAGAGTGTTAAATTATAGAATTAGATCGCTCGATGACGTGAGTTGCTATGCCGAATTGGCATAATTACGTCACGTACTTCCCGATAAGGTGTGCTGTGAATAGTCCCCTGAATCGGATGGCTCAGCCCGTGGTGTCTGCCTGTTAAGTAGAAGGTTCGAAATTCAAATTCCAACAAAAAATGCTAATAATTGACAAGTCCTTCAAATATACATTCATTAGCATGAAAAGAGCTTCCTCGACAAGCCGTTCGAAATCGGCAAAAAATTGTAGATCCCATCCATTCCCTCAAAAAGTATTCTTGTGAGAAATCCACTGGGCTCCAGAGCTCCCCACTCTTTTGCGCCAAACTATTTATTTGTTTAGGGCCGGTCAACCATTTGCATCGAACTAGCGAGCTCGTTCCGGTTCTTTTATGAAATCCAAGACATCAAAAGCGTCCATTTGGATGGCAAATTGGGAGTGTTGCCGCGCTGGTCCTTTGAACTTGGTACTTCCGTTCCAGTAGTGACTCGCAAAATTCCTGGCGGCCAGATTGGCTTGGCAGGTCTATTTTACTAACTTATAATGCACACCTTTTATCTACAGTTCCGGGTGAACCTGCTCCTCAACCAACATTTTTTGCCAAACCATTCCGATTTCTGGTGAACTCTTCCCAGATTTGCGCTTCAAGACGCTTTAGGTCCCTTTTTACTTTATTAGCCACTTGAGATTTTTTATGATTTTGCCGTGAAAAACTCGATGACCCAAAAAAGGAGTTAAATAAAAATAAATAAATAGGGTTGCGCAACAGAGCGAGGAGCCCCTGGGCCTAGCGCATTTCTCACAACCATGCCTTGTGAGGAAATGAAGGGGACCTACAATTTTCTGCCGCTTCCGAACGGCTAATCGAGAAAGCGCTTTTCATGGCAATGAATTTACTAACGGAGGACTTGCCAGTTCCTTGCGAAAGGCGATACCCGTGAAAAAACATTTTTGCCTCTGCTGGGATTCGAACCTCGAACCTCTGGGTTAGCAGATGGATATGCTAACCATCATGCCACGGGTACCACAAAAAAGGAGTTGGTCACTTCAAATTGATCGTGATTTTCCTTCAGTTCGCCTTCGAAAACTCGATGTCCCCATAGCATTGGTGTTCATTCGGTATACATGACCCTGTCGTCGTTATAGTCTCACGGTCTGTACCCTTCTATAGTTAAACAATCACTCATGGTTCTTCTTTGAATCATCGTCTTCAAACAAAGTTTTTATAATTGGGAGAAAAAATCGCAGGGAGTTTGTCTTGGAAAATTCGGCGATCCGAGCAATGGTGTTCATCCGCTGTACATGTCCCTAATCCAAGTCATCGATTCAGTCTCACGATCTGTACCCCTCTACAGCTAGGATCACTCACTGTTCTTCGTTGAATCTTCCTCACACACGATTCTTATTCTTGCAATCGGTGGTAAAATGCATAGGGAGTAGTTTTTCTTTCAAAACACCACCAAGGGCTCTTCATACGCTTAAAATAAGGTCAATGCTTCTGCATGTTTTTCCAGAGAGTTTTGCTTCCCAATTTACTTCTTAAAATTCAGATCTTCTCACATTTTAATCGGCATCGGAAGATAACGGAAATTTGCACTTTAGCTACAGTCAATTTTTGGATCACGAGCAATACGAGCATATGTAGCCATCTACCTCCAAAGCAATGGGGGCAGGATTTAGTTGACATTTCATTGATTTGAAAAGTGACAAGTACAATTGTCTTTAATGTAGGTCTTTATTGCTTGCTATCGTGACGTTTTTCGAGTTGAATCGTGCATTCGATTTATTGTGGCATGTGATACACGTAAAAAAGTTTGCTATATAGCAACTTAATGTGGTGCTTTTTGGTGCCCCTGGCGTAATGGTTAGCGTGTCTGCCTTTTACTTGGGAGGCTCGAGGTTTAAGTCCCTAGAAACATGAAGAAAAAAAATGTTTTTCTTCGGTAGTAGTTTCATGCCATGAAAAGTGCTTTCTCAATTAGCTGTTCAGAATCGGCAAACACTTGCAGGTTCCTTCCATTCCCTAAACGTTGAGTTGAGAGTAGTGCTCTTAGCCCTGGGCCTACCCACTCTTTCACGATAACCTAATTATTTCTTTTTTCCTATTTTCCGAGGTCTTCCAAAAACCAGTTAACAAAACCACCAGTCGTAGGGTCTTTAAGAACTCATAACGTGGATCTTTAGAAAAACATTTATAGAGGCAGGCCCACAAAATGGTCCCTTGTATAAAAGGCTCATAAAGAGGAGAAAAAGGAATGCAACATATAAATCACCACTGTTTTCCACATCTGTGGCAAGAGGTATTATTTATATTCTTTAATTAGGTTGGCTAATGCTTTCAAAAAGAATAAGAAAAACCATTCCAAAACAGAAAGAGTTCAAATTCTCGATAATATTACTGGCCATCCATCTTCACTTTAGTGTTTTCTTTAATAGACAAGAGTTTTGGTTTAAACTCAAATCCCAAACCAATTCGGCAAGGCCAGCATCTCTTTTCATATTCCCAAATAAATTATGACCATGCTTAAACTGTTCCCATACCAACAAATCGCAATCCCTAACCCCTATTTAGTGATGAATCTTTATTATCTTCAGGTTTTCCCTAAATTTAGTGACACACACACAAACACATTTGAGACAAATGAAGCTATATAACAATGTTCTACGACCTCTCACATATACACATGTAGGCGGCCGGCCTACTCCTTCGGGATAAAAACGGAATGGTGTTTTCTTGATAGCAGTAGAGCCTAACCTTGTCGTTGTTTGAGATTGTGAGAAATACTCCATCGCAAAACCAGGAGACTAAAGATGTAGGATATTCTCTATGCAGATAATAATTTATCAATGAGAAAATAAATGGCGTAACCTAAGGGGTCAAGAACTACGTTTAATTCAATATTGTTTCAAGGATAACAATAATAGGATGTTGATGGCCGAATATGGCAACTTTGCTGCAAGGTAATAAAGCCCTTTGGACCATTGGCAATATATATTTTTCCTGATCCGTTTAGGTTTGGAAATAATGAAGAAAAGCGATGGATTTCGCTATTTATTACAATATCAATCAGTATTAGTACCGCAGTGTGTGTGTGTGAATGAATAGGGATGCTCCCAATGTGGGATCTCGTCCATATGTTAGGGAGACTCATTCATAAAAAGGTCAATTATGTTACATTTTGGGCAGTAATGAGAAGTAGTTTTTTTTTCGTTTACACAGTGGATGTCCTGATGATGAACACCAAGAATTCAAGGATAATGATTCTTCTATACGAACGAAAATTCCTCCTCCAAAAGCCAACTGCAATCTCAATTATCCAGCTTTACAGTGTACCTACCTACCTATCGACAGAAAGCCATACTTAATCGTCATCACAACAGGACTCATCATCATCCCAACGTTTGCAACGGATGAATGTAAAATGATCTGCTCATCATCGTTTATGCTCATTAATGTTTTGTAGGCAGATTAACATGTAAGTTCACCAGAGTACAATTCTGTCAATGTTTCGAGTCTACAATTTCTTCCTTTTTTTTTTTGTTGATGTTAACTTGTATCTCATGTATTCACATGTTCGTTGGACCATTCCCGTTTGTACGGCGCCATTTCAAATCCACCCGAAATAGGCAAACAAATATGTACAAATAAAGCTAACACAAATGTTTGTGTACAGATGTGTGTAGGTATGTACAACTTGAGAGGAAAGACCTTACAACGTCAAATTGACAGCCGACATTTGCGTTTGTTGGCCAAACGCACTATAGGGACGAGAGAAATGGTGTAATTGTGTGTAGCTGTGGCTTTTGGATTGAATGATGTTCAAATGTTCCAATGCTGACAGGAGTATTTGGGAGACAGGAAGATAGCTGGTGTTATTTCGTGTGTTTGCAAGAATGTGTCACCACACATATTGGGCTAACGAATTCCAGACATCGTAATGCTATAGTAGCTGGTTTATTGATTGGATTTACTGAATTTACACATTCGATATGATATTCAACATGATGATGAATTTAAAGTTGACAAATAGTTGTTTGTAGATACGAGTATGTACAAGAAACAGTAATAAGCATTTGAATAAGGAACTCCAAATTATTCATTTACTCAAAGTTATTTTATGTAGCAACTGAGGCATTTGAATGGAAACTCTCGGCATGAAAAAACCGTGTCGATCTTCATTTTAGCAGATGTTAATGTTAAAACTGTACTTCCAAAATCTGAGATGATGTTACAAGGCGTGTTTTATGGAAATTCTATGTGCAGTTATGTTCATTTCAGTAAAACATCGCTCATGGGAAAACAACAACTCCTTATGTCAATAGCCAAAATGAACAGCTGTGATAACTTGTTTAGAAATAATTCCTACTGCGATGGCAAATTTTTGATTGTCCACCAGAATATTAGAAGCTTAAGAGAAAACTTTTCATCTCTAGTCACTCATCTCGCTTCATTTACATGCCTTCCAGATATTGTTTTTGTGTCTGAAATCTGGATTTATGATTTCGAAAAAAGCGATTACTCTTTGCCCGGGTTTAATTTTATTGCTAAAACGAATGAAAATTACGCTGCAGGAGGCGTTGGTTGCTTTATTAAAGAAGAATACAAGATCTTCGATGTAGTTTTGGTTGATTTTTTGAGTGCTGATATTTTAAAGATCTCAATAGAAATTAACAATGAAGCTTATGTTTTTCTGTGCGTGTATAGATTGCATATGTTTAATGTTTCAGCATACATGCAAGAAATCGCAAATCTTTTAGAAAATGAAAAATCAAAAAATTTAGTAATTGTTGGAGATTTCAATTTAAATATTTTAGAAAATAGTGAAACTGTTTCTAGTTACTTGGCTTTGCTAGCAGCGAATGGTTTAGCATGTTTTATTAATGAACCTACTAGGATGGTTTCAGGTACATGCTTAGATCACATCTATGGTCGTTTCAAAAATGTTTCGTTAGAAAATAGTGAGAAGTTTGTTTTGGATTTCATGATCACTGATCACTGTTTGACAGGTCTCATTGTAAATAATAAGAAAAGCAATAGTGAAAATCCTAAACCGGCTGATAAAGTGCGCAAAATAAATTTCCACAAACTTAAAAACAATCTTTTTTATGAGTTTTGGGAAGATGTTTATTCGTGTTCCGATGCTTCAAATGCCTACGATATTTTTATTGATTGCCTTAAAAATCACATTCTTAATAGTTCTTCAGTTTTGCCCTCTAAAAAATTTATGAAACGGTTAAGGCCTTGGATTTCAATGCATCTCTTGATTAAAATAAGGAAAAAAAACATTCTAAGAGTAAAATGCAGAAAGCACCCTTATAATTTGTGTTTGAAACGTAAATATAAAAAAATGTCCGAAGAAATTAGAAAAGAAATTCCGATTTGTCGAGAAAATTACTACCGTAACCAATTTAATTCCGTTAAGGGAAATTTAAAAAATGAATGGCATTTAGTTAACAACTTGCTTGGTAAGTCTCGCGTTTCAAAAAAGCCTCTAATTTTACGTGTTGATAGCGTGGAGGTCTCTGATAAACCTGGCATTGCTGAGGCATTTAGTTGCTATTTTTCAAACATAGCCAATAGTCTACAACCTTGTTCAGTACTGCAACCCTGTCCATCGTGCACATCCATTTCCAATTCTGCTGAACCTACACAAGAAAACAGTTTTGTATATAAGCCCATAACACCTCTGGAGGTATTAAAAGTTATTGGTTCGTTAAACAATTCAAACTCGTGTGGTGCTGATGGGATTTCCAATGTCCTTTTAAAAAAAACTTGCTTGTTTCCTGGTGAATGTTTTGGCTGATATTTTTAATCGATGTATTTTTGATGGTGTCTTCCCAGAAGCTCTTAAATGTGCAGACATTGTGCCACTGTTTAAGAAAGGTTCTTCTTTTGAAGTAAGTAATTATAGGCCAATATCTCTTCTCCCAGCTATTAGTAAAATATTCGAAAAACTAATAAAAGATAGGGTAGTAAGTTTTTTAAATAGAACCCAATTCTTCAACTTAAATCAGCGCTGTTGCAGTTCTGTGCTGAAATAATGTCTGACCTTGATGGCAAAAAATGTTCTGCTGGTTTATTTATTGACATTACCAAAGCATTTGACATGGTCAATCATAAAATTTTGATTCGAAAATTAGAAAAAGCTGGATTTCGAGGTTTTATATTAGATTGGTTTGGGTCATACCTAAAAAATAGATCTCAAAGAGTTAAGTTTGATGAAATTAAAAGTGAAATTAAGTTCTTTAATTTGGGTGTGCCGCAAGGCTCTGTTTTGGGACCTATTTTGTTCCTAGATTACATTAATTCACTATACCTACTTGCACTCAATTTCAAAGGAAAACCAACTGCTTTTGCGGATGATATAGGATTTGCTTATGGTTTGAACAGTCCCTTGGATTTAGTATCTGATATGAATTGAGATCTCAATTTACTAAGAAACTGGTTTTCTGAACACCGCTTGGTTATAAGCTCTAAAACTAAAGCTATGTTTTTCAGCTTGTCAGCCCACCATAATTTTGAAGCGAATCTCTTTTATCACGCACCTGAGTGTCAAAAATTCAAACTTACTAACTGCTATTGTACGTCCTCTCACTCATTTATTGACAGCTTAAGTTGCAGTAAAAATTGTTTTCCTATTGAGAATGTGAAAGAATTTAAATATTTAGGTCTAACGATTGATTATAAAATGAGTTTTTCGAATCACACTGAAGCGCTGAGAAAATATATTCACTGTGCATTAAGGTATTTCTTCTACTTGCGCAATATTTGCTCGACAAAACTTTTAAAAACAATTTATTACGGAATTATACATTCAAAGCTACAATATGGAATAGTTTGTTGGGGTGGTGTTTATCTTAATAAAATTCAACCACTTTTAATTTTGCAGAAATATGTTGTACGCAAAATATGCCGAAAATCAAAAAGACACCCGAGTTTACCATTGTTCTGTTCCCTTAAAATTCATCCTGTTCGACATTTATACTGCTTTAAGGTGTTGAAAACTTTCTTTTTTATGTCTGGCAATCGCAATCATCGCCTTAATACTCTTTATAATTTACGTGGGAATTTTTCTCATATGGTATCTGTTCCAAACTTTCGTACGACTGCATTTCGTAATTTTTATTCAGTTTCAGCAGCTCGTTTATTTAATAAGCTTCCTATATCAATCAGATCTATTACAACACCTGGAATGTATTTAAAACTGGTAAAAAATTGGCTTTTTGATTTGGAATATAGCAATGTTGAATCTCTTCTTTCTGATATTCTGGCTTGATATCAATTGTAATCGTAATGATTGTATTTTTTAAGATTCTGTAGGTGAATCGCTCTTGCTTTATATAATCTTTGTTAAATTTTGGATGAAATTATATATAATATTTGATGCAAATTTGTATTTTTGAATTTTTTTTGAAATATTTGAAATGTAAACTTAATTCTTTACTTTCTTTGCTTTTGAATGGAAATTGTCTTAATAATGTCACCCCACCCAAAGCTTATTTTTATATCTTTTAAGCCATTTAAGTGGCATTCAACACTGTTTTTAATACTTAGTATAAAAAATACAGAATGTCCCAATAATTTCTTATATTTTTATATAACTATAATGAATCTTGTTAAGCAATTGTAAAAAATTTATAAGAAATAAACATTATCTATCTATCTATCTATGAACATAAATATCGCAGTTAGCTAACTGCACAACAGAGATGGTTGGTTAAATTTCTTTTTTGGAACCCAGAGGTTGGCAGTCTTTAGGTTGGGTTCGTTCATATTTCTGATTTTCGACAACAGATTGAATAAGTCTGTTTCTTTACTTTTTGTGCACAGACATTTTTTTTAAGGAGTGGTTGTAAAATTCTTTCAGAAACTCTCTGAAAGAGCGTAATTGTTTTAAAAGTAAAGAAACGCCTTGAACAAAACATTCGCAGCAACGCAACGCTTGGAAAAACGTCTGTTTGACAGTTGTTGTATTTGTTTTGGCTGTGCACGATTTCTGTCCACAGAAATTTTGGTGGCGGAAATTCGCAGGACGGGGAAATTTTTTTATTCTCTCGAGAGCACTCTCTTTTTTGTGCACTGCTACGAAAAATCGGAACGGGATTAGACTGACTTTCGCCGAATTTCGGTGCATTTAGTGCGAATTTTCAGTAAAGAAACACACCTAATAGCTAATAGAAGAGTCAGGTGGTGACTTGGTGGGGACATAAATAGACACGCAGTTACTAACACACACACACACACACACACACAAGGAAAGTTTCGCAATCGGTTAGAAAAAAGAACATCAGACAGAACACATAAGAACATCAGAACCAAGGCAACCAAAAACATGAGTCACAAAATGAATCTAATTGAACACAGCTATTGCGAAAAAAAATTAAAGTGACATTTGTTTTGTTTACATCGAAAGTAAAAAGTTGAAATGCGGCAAATAAATTGAGAATCGAGAATTAAATAGAGAAAAATAGAAATGGAAAATAAAAGGTATGCATTTATATCCTTCTGAATTCAAATTTTTAATGTTTCTTATCCTTAGAACAAGTGCAAAGGGTACCAACTTTGAAAGTTAAAACTGAAAGTGACGTGCTAAATGAATATAAACCAAAAAATCGTTTTATTCTAAGTGAACATAAGTGCACATAGAAAATTTTCGATAAAACACGCCTACAGTTGTTCGCTTCAAAGCAATATGAGTAGATGAAAAGCATTCAGAAAACTGCGTTGATTCCTATTCCCACCGCCTGCCTGTGCGCCGCACCAATGTAACCATTTATCTCACACTTCTCAAAAACTTTCATGATTGCATTACTATGAAACTTCAAGAACTTGGCAGAACAATTTTAATCCAGATCGAGTTTTTTTTCAAAAAAAGCCACAGTCTCTTCCACTTAACTACTTCACACCAGTGGCGTAGATGGGGGGGAGCTCAGGGGGATATATCCCTCCCCCATTGGGATCGATAATTAATTGTTCAACATAACCAGTCATGAACTAAAAAAGTTAAAAAAAAACACACTGTGAGATTCAGCACCTACTTCCTACATGAATTAAGTGTTATTAGTACTCACAGGATTGTACATTCTATACCTACATTCTATGGGGAAAATACAAAGTCAACATCATCTGATAGAAATTATTATTTCGGTAAATCACCTAATCTTTTGAATTCCTTTTCTTATACCTATCGATTTTCCACGACTGGTAGGTATGAATAAAATCTTTTCTCTTAAAATCTCTAATACAGCAGTTTACCAAACATTACTGTATTAAGAATCCAGTTGATGCTCATTCAAAGCTTATAGTGGAAAATCTTCGAAATTGTGATCTAGACATTTCTTTTTTGATCGACCATGGGTACGACGGATCAAGCAATATGTCTTGTCGATACAATGGTGGTCAGGCAATAATTCGCCAACAATTTGCTTCGCATGCTCTGTACGTCCTTGTCAATCCTTGCTTTATCTGTTTCCAGCAAAATACCAGCCATTAGAGATTGCCTAACCACAATTGAAGCAGTTGACAATTATTTCAATACACCGAAAAGAAAAGATATGTTGCAAAAAAAAAAAAGCGAAAGCCAAGAGACTCCACAAAAAAAGACATTATAAAGGCTGAATCTGCCGCGATGGATCTCAAAATATCAAGCAGTTGAAGATTTTGAGGAGCTATTTCCGTTTGTGTTCGCGACTTTTGACCAAATAAGAACATTGGAAAGTGACGCAAGGAACTTAAGAAACGCTATGGATTTTGATTTGATTAGCTTAAAGGTTATAAAGTATGGTTTACCAGCTCTCGTTGTCATTAAGTCGTGAGTTTCAAAGAGTGAATTTAGACTTGGTCCGAGCTATGGATCTCGCCAAAGACTTAAGGGATCTACTAAAAATTAAACGGGCAGAAGATGACTCATTTTCGAAATGATATATAATGAAGTCCTTGATATTGACGTTAAACGTAAACCAACAAAAGAATCCTTCGAACCCTTCGGTTCAAATTACAGAAGAATATTTTCTTGTTACTGTTTTTAATCCTTTTCTCGATTTTTATGTTACGGACCTTGGAGAAAAATTTACAAACCATAAGAACATACTAGAAGGGTTTTCGGTTCTTTTCAAGGATTCTTCGTCAGAAATAGACAAAGCAAGTTTAATGAAACTGTTGAGTTTTACCAAACATATTTTTGGGTGCCTTGGAAAAGGTATTTGATCCGAAGGAATAATACTTCCTCTAAGAATTCATTGGAAGCGCTCGATAGCTGCCCCGAAGAAAAATATATTAACATACATATTTTATTCAGGATATTAGCTACACTGCCCGTTTCAACGTCAACTCCCGAAAGAGCATTCTCCTATTTAAAGAGAGTAAAAACAACACATAAAAGCAGGATCAACGAAGTGAGATTCTTAAAAATATGTCTTTTTAATAACCGTTTGATAAACTTTGGAGGTTTACTTATTTGCAAGATCGTCTGAATGGTTTGGCTGCTCTAGCTATTTATCGCGAAATACTTATAGCAGTAGACGAGGTTATAAGTGTTTTATCTAAAAAGGACAAAAATAAAAAGCATTTTATTCTACGACTTATTTTTTAAATTAATATTATTTCACCTATCACATCAATATTTATTCTAGTTCACATTCAAATTAATGCGCATAATATACTATCTTTAAGAAATACACAATTTCTTATGGCGTACATAATGAATTCAATGAAGTCTTATTATTTGTTTTCTTTTTAATTATTAAAACTTAAAAAAAAATGAGTGAACTAGCTATCTACGCCACTGATTCACACTATTAGCCTACTCGGAGGATACACTGCGAAAATAACTAAAAAACTGAGCAATGAGTGGATATGATGTCAGGCATTTCAATGTCATAGCACTTTACTTTTAAAAAAATTATTCGACGATTGCACTGCTCTAAAATGATGCGTCGCAAAAGCCATATTACCTCACTCACTCTGGCACCTGGAAGGCCAAAAACCATACCAAGGTCAGCTGATTGTATAAAAAAAGGATTCAACTTGACATACATACATACATAGATCCACTAGGATGATGAAAATGTTAAGATTGGCGAATTTATAACATGCGGCGTTGCTTTAAATATGTTATTTAACAATGTACATAAGTTGCAATTTCTAAGTGATTTTATTTAAATGATGAAACGTTCACTTAAAAATGGGCCACTCTTCATTTTTTGTTCCATATTTATATTTGACCGCTCCAAGTAAAAATGACAGCTGTCAGTAAAAAGCTATCCCTTTACTTCGTAACAAGTCTTCTTTTTGTTTTCCAGCGTGGCGTTACGATCATCGCGATCTCGAGAATATCACAGCTTTCCCACTTAACTGCTTAACACTATAGTGATCCAGAGTTATCCTCTCTTAGAGTACTTTAGAACAAGTAATGTTTTTTTTTATGATTATAGAACAAAGAAGACTATCAAAGCTTCCAAATATGTATTTTTTTGGAAATGAACTATTGGATACAGAAGCAAGCAGAAGGCTGAAACCAAATCGTCTTGGACCGAGTTTTTTGTAATCATGGGAATTTTTCTGATTTTTTGATGTATCATTTATGTGGTTATCACTTCGAAATCAAAATCTGAAAAATTACCATTTTCGAACGCCCACCCCCACCCCCGGCTGGAAAAGAAACCTGCCAGACGGTTGAATCTGATATAATGGTGCGTGTATCTACATATACATGTGCATTATTTTTTGTTATCACTCCACTCCAAAAATTTGCTTCCAGCTCTTAGACTATGACCTATGAAAAATCTACTAGATAGAGTATTGTTTTTAGCTCAAACATTGACTAAATCCAATCAGTACCTACAATCAGTCAACGCAAATATTCGCCCTTACCGATGATGGGTTCGTTTAATGTCAATGGTAAATGTACCTTCATGAATAAAAACCCATTATATACTGACATCTTCGTTTGAAACAAGTTTTTTCAATCTCCATTAACGCTAATAAAAAGTTGGGTACTTAAAGTTATTTTCACCTTTTATGGCTTGCAAAAAAAAAAGAAAATACTGAAAAGCTACCCTACTCTGAACACATCATTGTCAAGGTCTCCACGATTTGCGGTTTCGCTCTTTATCGGCCCAAATACACCATTCCCAATAAAATAAGAACTCAAGTTTTACAGCGAGCTACCCAAGTATATATTTAGTCTGTCACTCTGCTTTACAAAACGATATAAATAAAACCCTTTTCCGTCGATAAAATCTCACCACAATCGACAAATGAAACAGATTCATCCGATTGCGGATATCCACATGACCTCATTCTTCCACCTTCATTCTCTAAAATACTGCATTTAAGTACCGCAGTCTAATCCACTTCTATAGGTCGCAGACAGTTTCGAAATCCCTTTTTGCTTTTAACCGATTTTCACTCCCATTTCGACTTAAAAACACACCAATGAGAGTTGCCAATCCTTTCCAATCCAATCCAATCAAACGAATGTAAATCCTTTAATTAAGATTCAAAAAAGAAAAGAGAAGAAAAAAAAAAACTTTTTCGAAATTGGAGAGAAAATCGATTTCAAACCTTTGTCGTTTAGGAATAGATAAATCTTGGTCGGCCGTCTACTCTTTCTCTTTTTTTTTTTTTTTGATTTTTTGTGTCGCTTTAATCCATTACTCTTGACATCTTTTATCGGGACGATGCGATGTTGAGGATGGTGTATAAATGGGAATTCAATAGACAATTATGGTTGAACCATCAACGAATTTTTTTTTTATGAAAGGATTGTACATTCAAAAAGGAAAAAAAGAAACACAAAGTAAAAGTTAAAAGCCGCAAGGATGAAACACACGGAACTCTGACAAAGTCTCTCACATACATATACGCAGACAGAAAAACCATCAATGAAAGAACAACAAAGGAGATGGGTACGAGGATGTGAAGCCCTGATGGCTAACCATTTTTCGTTGTTTACACGTCCATTAATCGAACAAAAGGATTAACTTTGCATACCTGAGCACAAAAAAGCTTTTTCGAGGCTTCCATCATTCATTCAATTATGAAAGAGCAAGGCTTCCTATGCCTCATTGGGGTGGATGATAGTCTGGGCCAGGGCCATGCGTTCTTGTTCACAACACAGAACCCGCTGTTCTACTTAGTACTGAGTATTTTCTGATAATTTTATATCGTGTCTTTCGTCCTTTTTTTCGTGACGAATTTATTATTGCCTGGCATTTATACCAATGAAAGATATCCTGCATTTTGAGGGTTTTCAGTAGGCAATTCGGTTGGAAATTAAAATTTATACAAATTGCGACCAACCACCGACAAACAACACAAAGAAGTATGCCTATCCGGAGCCATCGTGTCTGTATTGTGTGTACCTGTAATTAAGGGACTTATGTCAATCGTACTTGCAAGTTGCGGCCATGTAGACAGACGACATCACGTGAGGCATTTCGGTTTTGGTGTTGAAAAAATTATCGGAGACTTATGCTATCCAAATGGGGAGAAGTATTTTTGCCTACAGCGATAATAAAGTTGAGTTTAAGGCTCTACTCAACCCTCTTTCTACTGCGAAAGTTGCTTAGAAATGCAAGACATCTCTGAAAGCGGTCGGAAGACAAAATTATTCGAGTCTAGTTTGACTTTCAGGTCATCACGGCATAACTGGATCGCGGATGAACTTGAAAGGATTTGGTATGGTGGGATGCTCAGTGATGGCTTTAAACAACGATTGGGTCTGTCAACAGCACAGCCATAGATGGCATGCCTCCGTTGGATCCAAACACAGACAGACTAAACGTATGCTCCTAGCGAAAAACTCCAATAGATTTGCTATCCCTTAGCAGAAAACACTGTCAGCATTGCCAACGCGCACATCTCTTTTGCCTAGCATTTAAACATGCTAGACTCCTTTGGCACAATCGTCTTTGTCACTTTATTGATGCTTTTACTTGCTTTCTTTCTCAATAATTCTGCTCAAACGGCACTATAAACTGTAAGAAACAAGTAAAACTGGCGCCCAACGTGAACTCAAACGCGTAAACCATCACGGCACTATAAACTGGGCCGGATTCTGTAACGTTTTAGATGACTATCGTCTGAGTTCTTGGCAGTAAAAAAACGTGTTCAAGACCCTGAAAAAGTTGCCAAAATTTGTAAGACGATAGTAAAATAGCTTTCCACCAACCATTGAAAGCAAGATTACGACAGACAATTGAACAATATTCGTCTGAAAAGCAAGGGAATCTGGGACCTGTAAGAAATAAGTAAAAATGGCGCCCAAAGTGGGATTTTTGGGGGTATTTAACATATTGAGAGGTGTGTTTTAGAACAATTGCTTTTCAGAAACTATCAAACTTCTTTAATCGTGCGGGGTAAGACTTTGTAGTGTTTCTTAGCCGAAAACATTTTCTACGTCGTTTTTCTATAAAACTTCAAACCGTTTCGCCCCTCAAACCTCCATGATCACTAAATAACCTCTCTTAGATCATTTTCAAAGAAAAATAAATGCTTTCTTCTTTTCAAACAATGTTGTGTGTGTACTGTGTTAAATGGCGCCCAACTTTGTCCTTCAAAAAGACGCTATGTCAAATATTCTAAATCAGGGGTACATTTCATTTATTTAATGAAATGACAAAAGCAATGAAACAGACTGGTGAGCAAACAATAATAGCAAATCCCACCGTAAAAGGAACAGCCATAATAAATAAGAACTTTAGAAAACAGTAAGTTAAGAGGAAAAGTAAAATTAAATAAAAAAAAACACACTCATCCATCCATTTGTTGTACCGACATCAGCAGAGCCCACTGTGGTCAACGAATGCAGCTCTGAAGGGAAAATATACACAAATAAATAAGATGCGCCAAGTGCTGCAACATACTTTTGCCTTTATACGGTCTTACTACTTCACAAAAAAAACCCAAATAAAAAAAAAAAAAAAAAAAATTATATTTATGCCCTAAGTAATTAAATTTATTTTCATTTTCACTGCACTCGGTCTCTCGTTGAAGTTGATAAAAGCTTCAAACAGACGTCCTGCATTCCTGCATACATACCTACATATGAGAAGCATCATCATTAAATTTTAAAACATTTTGAGGCTTGTTGGGCGTAGTTGTTGTTCTCGTGTTTGTTGAGCGTCAGAGCCTGATAAGTGACCACACCGTCTGCGGCATGTGGTGCGGTACTGGTTATCAGGCAGGACTTGAACACCAAAGTGGATACACCTGCATGCCAAAAAAAAAAAACATTAATATTTTCAATTGTAGTAGACCATGCGAAAGGATAGGTGGCACTTAAGCTCTGACCACTCAAATCCTGGGCGACAGAGTAGCTGGCGAATGAATTAATGCAATTAGTTTGTGATTTTACGCATTTTTTGAGTGTCGCACAAAAAAAAACGTTAACAACAAAATAATTATAAAATTTGTTTTAAACAAATTGCGGTCGTTTTTAATTGAAGAGAAAATTTCATTCGCATTTTGATGTAATAAATTTATTGAGCGGACGGACGTAAAATAAAATTAAATTGAAAAGAGAATACTGCCAGAGTTCCAAGATAAAAATAGCTGGTATGGTGAATGGTTGTCACTAGCGCAAGGGTGTAATATGAGCCTGAACATCAACATAGAAGATGTAACAAGTAGTAGAAGGAATCTCTACGAAATAATAGCAAAGGTAGACGAACAATATAGAGAAGAATACATATCGGAAGCAACTGGTTCGTTGTACAGAACAATCTACAGTAGACTCAACCACAACTTGTTAAGCCAAAACTACTTCCAAGATTCAAATAATGTGAAAATCATTAGTACAATGGTTAGGCTGCGGAGCGAATTACTCAACCTAAATTATATACCACACAGACCTGATTTGCCATTGGAGTGCAGTATATGCAACCTAGGAGAAAGAGAAGATACCATTCACTTCATTGGAAAATGTCCAACGCTAAGAGAAACGAGAAGGAGTATTTTCGGAAGCGATTTCTTATCGGAGGATCAAGTTCTAATACAACTAAATGAGATGGATGTTTCACGCCTTTACGAGTACTGCAAAATTACCTTGAAGTATAGAGAAAGAATTCAAAACGAAGATTTTTAAAAAAACTAATAATATAAATACCTGAAAAATTTAAATATTTTATTTAGATATAAATCGTTACACTACATGAATATATTTAAGGGGCAAAATATTAAAATTTATAGTTACCGTGTCATAAATTATTATTTTCATATTAACATACACATGTACAAATATAATTGTCAATCCGGCAGACGGCTATGCCATGCTTTAAAGATTTTATGATTTTTATTTTGTAAAAATAATGATTGTACGAACAAATGAAAAAACTGAATAAATACTAAATACTACTGCCAGAGTTTGGTTCTGAGGTTGTGCTATGATGATTATTTAGCGCGTTAAAGGGGATGCTGATGAGCATAAGAGCGGAAAGACAGCGAAAATGTAGGTGGCTTGACTGCTTTCCTCGCAGTAATTACTAGAGTCGTTTTGTCGCTATTCGGCAATTCTATAATTGCGCTTTACTACTGAATTGTTCTTTTTTACCTTGAGCCTGAGAGAAAAGTCTTAAGCTTTACCACTGAACCCAAAAACAAGAGTTTTTAGATATCTTGAAAGAACAACAAGAGCCAGCTAAAGAAGCTATGTAAATATTTATGTTGGCCTCGATTCCAGGCTTTGTCGGTGCGCTTTAACATTTAGCTTTTACGAAATCATTTGTGAAAAAGTCATAAAAATGTTTCAGTATTAAACAAAGAATGAGCTGGAAAGCCTTAGGTTTCATTAAACTCCTTGTTCAATTTATTATACTTCTATGCTAAATTTTTGAGTCAATGCACTAGTTTTTTTCCCTTAGAACTCCATCCTACTCTTCCTATACTAGACAGGCTGCGGAGTTCTACAAGAGTCTGATGATTGTGCTTATGATGTGCTGCGATGCTAAAACTCAAAACCAGGTCTAGTAAATGCAACATGAAGAGCCCCATTCTGTCCTCTGATTTAGAAATAAACAATGCAATAGGCAAATATTTGCCTTGTAGGCGGGAAGTAATCAACTTGGCATTATCTAACAGTTATGCCACACTAACTGGAAAATTCGGCTGGACATAAGAACGCATTCCAAAGATGAGCTCGGTGATTTTGTCAAAAATCTACCCAAGATTCTGTTCTTAACGTAAATTGTGCCCTTACAAGAAACTTTGAGCTGGCACTTCTAGGTCCACCAATGCCTAATAGATAAAAAGTTCTTTATTGGAATACTGAATTGCAGAAGCATCGCAGGGAAACAAAGATTCCTTTAAATAGATTCTCTTAAGATCAAATTAGAAAACAACTGGAACCTGAACCCACCAAAACCAAAGGACTTTTATAGGTTAAATGATGGACGACGTCGTAGTGCTCTCGGTTTGATTGATAAAATCCAAGCCGTTTGTTCCAGAGCACAGGCTACGATGAACTTGATTGACACTTGGTTGGTAAGGAACGTTCTCCCCTTTAAACCGAGGTTTATCTCTTCACGAGACATAGAAAATTGACTATACTGACCAACTTATACACTTGAAACCAAATACTTACTTACTTAGGTGGGCATTACAGTTCGGGGTGAACCTGGGCCTCAACCAACATCCTTCTGTAACGACTTCGATTTCGGGCGAGCTCTCTCCAGTTTTGCACTCTAAGTCGGTTGAGGTCTTCCTCCACTTGATTGCGCCACCTAAGACGAGGTCTTCCCCTTCCGCGATTTCCCTGCAATGTGCTTTCGAAAACCTATCGAGCCGGAGCGTTTGCGTACATCCGCTCTACATGGCCCAACCATCGTAACCTCGCGTTATTGACTCGTTCGGCAAATTTCAAATAGGCTAGGTAAGGTAAGGTTTAAGTGGCTGTTAGCTCGGCTAACACACTTGGTCCCTTTGGATCCATTGTGATACCACAATGAATCTAATGTATCCTTATCCTAATGGAACCATTTCGAACCTACAATGAAGTGGGAGAGACGCAGGGCGTCTATGTGAGCAAGATCACTAGGGTCATTAAAGAAACACGAACCTATAGGTGAATCCTACGTTTGCGAGTTAAAGCGGGACATGAACAGAGAAGGTGGAGAATAGTCTCCTATTCCTCCTCTTCCATACAGCTTCTGCAAAAATCGTTGAAGACGACTTCTAGCCTTGCGGGATGTCTTCCAATAAGAGAGTGTCCTGTGATGAAACCTATCGTCACACTTATGTGTTTTCTTTTGAAAGAGGTCAAGCCGTTCCGCCGCTTATGGTCTAGCTTGGGCCAGATCTGTTTCGTTGCGTTACACGTTAAACTCCTTGACCATTTCAGATTAGTTTTCTTGTATGCGTCCTGCTTGAGGACGAGTTTGTATGTATAGCGATTGGTATGCCGATACTCTCCGTTATCTGTGAAAAGTGCAGAAGTGTTCCGTTTCTGGCTTTGTAGTTTCCTGAAATACCTCTATGCCCCGGCACCCAGCACAGGTGCGTTGAACTGCTCTGATCGGCAGCAAAGGGCTAGAATCGAGTTGAGTTAATTTGATGCCAGGGATTTGATGGCCACCTGACTGTCTGAGAAGATGCATATATCCTTTTTGGACATTATGTTTTCTCTTAGCCAAGCCTCCGCTTGGAACACGCTGCAATAATCGTCTGAATAAACATCACAACCTACTCCTTCATTCGTTTTTGAACCGTCGCGTCGATATAAACAGGATGTCCAGTGCCGCTGAAGGAGTGGTGCGTAAGGCACCAGGATGGTCTATGGCCGGAATATTGTATTTCCTAGAGAAGAGTACGAGTTCAGTCTTGTGAGGATTTATTCCAAGTCCACACTACTGATCCATTTTGAAAGTTTGTTTAGAGCATTTTGAAGCAGTTGTTTTTAATGTGCTAAGATGCTTTCATGTGATTTCAATGGCAACACCATCTTCATGAGCAATAACCCTCCAGACACCCCCTCCACAGGTTCATCGTAGTTTATTTACCACCAAATTCCAGAGAAGAGGAGAGAGGACTCCACCTTGTGGAGTGCATCTACTTACACCTCTTTTGGTAGAAGCCTCTGCCAGCGTTGAGTTTATGATTCGACTTTCAAGTAGTCTTTCAATCAACTCACCGAGTGAGAGGTGCACCTTTAGAGTTGAAAGTGATCGGAAGATCGCAGATGTTTTGACGTTATTAAAGGCGCCTTCGATCACACTATGTACCTACTCACTGATCCGGAAACCCAACATTCTCGGTACTTCTCTTGGCGCAATCTTAATTCTCCATCCCCTTGATATACCTACATCATGGGAGGAAGTTTCAGGATCGTTTCTCATTTAAACAGATGTGGCCTCTAGCAAAATTCGCACTTTAACTTTAAGGATCTCGCAAACACTATAGCTTTAGACTCACTTTCAAAGGATATACCATCTGACACGTAGATCCCAATTCTCAAACTGATTCAAAAATACGCGCGGTCAATTTCCATCGTTTTAGGACTGGTTCACTCTAGAATCTGAACTAGGAAAACTTTTCCATCCTATAGCAGAAATAACGGTAAAAAGCTTGTTGGCATTTAAGCATCTAAACATGTTTGGTTTAAGTGATACCACATTACCTGAATTCAGTGAAGAAAAGATGACGAAACCGTGGAGCACTCTGTAAATGACCTGCATTTTCTCGTATCGTCGAGAAGACAGAAGTTTCTCGACGATCATCTAAAAATCTATAGCAGAAAGGTTGCTATAACAAAAAGGATGCTATCTAGTAGCACAATAGACCGGTATTTCGGTATGAGTTCTACAGTTAGTGTTTTAAAAACCTCCAACAGAAAAAAACAAAGCTAAAATACTAAGAGTAAGATGTCCACTCGCATCCTTGTCATCTCTTCGACTTCGAAAGTTCGATCATTCACACTTTCATAGTTCTCACATCTTCGGCTTCCTTCATTACGTCACATTACTTTGCAACAGCCCCACGAATTCAATTAAATTCAAAGTGAAATAAACTTTCGTCTTAAGTGATTCTCCAGATTAAAAACAACCATAGAATCGACGAAGGGATTGAGTCAAAACACGTAGAACTATATTATTCACATGAGCAACATCTGATGAGAAATTTTGAATTTCAATCTACAAAACCTAAACGCATTTGCCAAAGAATCTCTCTCGTTGTGATTGTTTTCTGGTTTTTAACTCATAATCACAATTAGTATTCCAATGCTGTACGAAAAAGAATGTTTCCCATTAACAAAATGACTTGTGGAATCCTCCCTCTCTCACAACGACGAAAAAAAAGTTAAATTTCAAACCATTTCGGTATCCTCGAAAACAACTCCAAGCATAAGTACTTCCGGACTTGTTGAAGATCTCCACGAAAAAAAAAAAAAATAAAAAAATGCAAAACCAAACATTCCCTGGGTAGACCAAATGACTAGCTTAATTTATCATTATTTAGGGAAAATTGCCAAACAAAACGTAAAATTACATTTTAAGTTGCCTACCTACCAGCCACAAAACAAAAAAAAAAATCGAAAGAAAGAGGAAATACACATAGCTAGACCCATTCGGTAGCCTCAGCCAAGAGCCACCCCAGAGCTCAGACACAAAAATGTTTAAACATTATTTTTCAATTTCTTAGGTTGTCTACGAGAAGATTACGTCGGTCGGCGGCAATGGCGGGACAGATTTGGAGGAAGAGTAAGAACACTTTTCGGAAAGTTTTCTTGTAAAGTATGACCCAAACACCCTCAAATATGTAATTCAGTATGTGAGAGGAGAAAAGAAATCCAATTTACAAAATATTGAAATTTTCGCACGTTCGCACTTTAGTGGTAACCTTTCGCACCTGGGACACTGATGCCGTTATAATATCAATTCGTTTCACTATACAGCTACTATGAAGTAACCTATTTCAGCTTTTCCTTCAAATATTCTTTATATGGAAGCAAAAGCAAGCACGTATATGGGACACAACTTGTCCGAACGTTGATTCAAAAATAATTTTCGGCTTTCGAAATCACTGAAGAAAGAAAAATGTATTGGTTTTGGTTTATTGGTTGTTTTATAAATCAAAACAAAACCAGACCTCCACTGTGTGGTGTGGAGAAGGATGGAGATGGGGTTGCAACGTGCAGACCTAGAATCATGTGCAAGAACGACATGACAATTTGTCTTATTTGGAAAATATTCACAGCAGGCGCAGGTGGTGTTGTAGTATTTTGTACACGAAAATCATCACCCAACGCACACACCAAAGTGTGTTTATCATGAAAAGGCAATCGTGTTATGGGAAATTTTCTATTTCTTGATGCCGTTTTGCTATAGACTTTGGTAAAACCAATAAATTTAGTTGTTTGTGTCGAAGAGTCAAGTGAACAAGGCAAATCGACTTTGGCCCTTCCATATTTGCAACTGGAGTTTCACTGAACAAGGAATCATTTGGATAGATGTCGGAATAAATCAAGGCATAGGTATATGTAATAGGTTCCATCCCAAAAGGAAACACATATCTGGAGAGCAATTTCAAGTATTGAATTTGTAAGCTAATAGAATTCTCCGAAATGCATGATAGAGTCTTACATAATTTTTGTCTGCAAAAAAAAAACTTGAGATGGACTGTGAAAGTAGGAAGGTGAACTGCTGAGGAAAAATCTATTTGATACGAATTTGAATTGAAGAATACTCAAGTCATAAAATAGCAGAAAGGTAATATCATACTCGACAGCGGTTTGAATCAATTTATTGAAAGAGTACCTCAAGGTTCGTCACTAGGGCCACTTCTGTTCTTCATTATCATAGACCGCCAGCTATGTTACTATTTAAGGAACAAATATGGAGCAAAAGATTAAACTTTTCAACAACTAATTACGACTGTCCGACAAAGTCAACAAGAAATAGCCTTCGATCCAGAACAGAACTTATTGAAAACAAGCTGAAAATTAGTCGAAATTTCGCGAATGAAGTCTTTTTTCTCGCATATTAACTAGTCCAACCGCCGGACTACACTCTATCGTCCCAATGCTGCCAGAAGTCATGATTTATCATGATTTTCATGCTTCTTAGACCCTAATCATGTTTTCATGTTTTTGAGTCCAAAATCATGTTTTTTCACACACAGCCTTAATCTTTCTTTCGCCTCGGGCCTTGGAATATTTTTGACAGCTCAGCAATCACCTCGAGTGCTCGACTAACGCAATGATGATGAGTAAAAGAGATCAGAGGATGAAACAGTTTTTATATTTTTCTATCGTTCACTTCATTTTCCAAGCTTTTTACTAATATTATTTTGCTTTCAACATTGAGAATTGTGTTCAGCTTCAGCAATTGCCAATTGCAGAGAATTGAAACATATATTTCGGCTTAAGGAAAATCATGTATTTATTTTATTAAAATCGCTTTTGGCCAATTTCAGTTTTTGTTCTCTAGACAATGGATAAAAAGCACATGAATAAGTACAAAACTGTATAATGAGTTCTTTTAGTTGAGATAATCGACGTGTTTTTTTATCTAATAAATGAAAAGACTAGTAAGATTTTTGACAGTTAAAACACAAACTTTTTATATTTCCTCAGACGCACATTTCGGAAGTTTCTTTTGTTTCTAAACAAAATTACAATTGAGTTTAGTTGAATCTATTAAAACAAATTTTTTAAGTTGAACCTTTGATCGGTTCATCATCATTCATCACTATTTATTAGATTATTTTTGTTTTTAAATATATAAAATGATTCAAAAGCATCTAACTCATAATTGCTATTTACATTTCTTAATAATTTTAAATTTTGCAAACTAAAACTATGACTATTTTTTAGCATATGTTCTTTTCATTATATTTTATTCTTTGTACAATCATTACATCCGACAGAATAAATTCCTGATTTTTGAAGATGTTCAATTTTATCTTAAGATCCTTTAATCAATCAGTGCAGCGAAATAAAAATAAAAAATCTGATTGGTGGATCTGAGAATAAAATTGAACAACTTCAAAAATTATTCTATCGGATGTAATGATTGTACAAAAGAATATTCTAAAAAAAATTTAAAAAATTTTGCAATCTTAAATATAATGAAAAAGAAAAGTCAAGTGTTGCAGAACATATGCTAGAAAATAGTCATAGTTTTAGTTTGCAAAATTTAAAATTAATAAGAAATGTAAATAGCAATTATGAATTAGATGCTTTTGAATCATTTTACATATTTAAAGACAAAAATAATCTAATGAATAGTGATGATGGACCGATCAAAGAATCAATTTAAACAAAATTTTTTTAATAGATTCAATGCAACTCAATTGTAATTTTGTTTAAAAACATTTTTGCTTTTTTTTTTATTAATTTTTTGACAAATAATTTATTTTAGTCTATAAATCTCACTGACGATGGAAGCATTGCTTCCGAAATGTTCATCTGAGGAAATATAAAAAGTGTTTCAACTGTTAAGAATTTTACTAATCTTTTCATTTATCAAAACTGTTTGTTTTTGTTTTAAGTTTCGATACTTTTTTGCTTTTATGTTTTAATTAATAATCTGAACAAACTGTTAATCTATTATATACATTTGTTTTACTCATAGTATGGTTTCCAAATACTCTATTTGAATTCTTTCTTTTATTTTTCATTACGAAATTGGTCCGTCATGTTTTTTTATCCCAAATCATGTTTTTAAACTATGATTTTTTAAATTTCTCAGTGGCAGCACTGTATCGTCCTCTATATCTGTCCAAAGAATGTGATCGCTGAGAATACGTGCATTCTGTTTGGGTTTTTAACTACCAAGATCAGAGAAACTGAAGTAGGAGTCAGAATGGTCCAACTTTGATGACGATGTTGTAGAATTAACGAATGACGACCCAGTAGCTAGAACTGGCAGAAATGATGAACAATGAACAATAAGAAAAAGGGGGGAAGAGTTGGGAGTCATGGTAGTTGACATTTTTTACCACTTATAAAACCACAACCATGCCTTCGCAAGGAATGGAGGTAATATATAATTTTCGCCGATTTGAACAGGCTGTCGAAAAACCAAGAGTGGAAGTCCTAGCGTGGAAAACTTTTTTTGTTTTCTATTGTAATTCAAACCTTTAACTCCGTAGTAAATTGTAGATATGCTAACCATTACTCCACGGGCGCCAAATGAAACTGAGCAAGAGCATATTCGCAACCAATGGGGGGTCACCAGTAGATGCGTCAGTGGTCCCTTCATCAGATTTTAAAGAAGCATGTCTGCAACACCTGCGATGTGCCAGTTTGCTATAAACTAGCTAGAACGAAATACTACAAAGATTCTGAGCCAGTACGAACCAATTCGTTTGATTTCGAACTCTGGACAAAACCACAAAACCATAGGTTGCTACTACCTTGAAAAGTACACGCAAACTGTATCAAAAGCTTAATGTTTCCTTTGGAAATCTACTTTGAAGCCTTTGGTTTTCTCAACGAATTTAATTCCGATCGACTGAGGGCACGGCCACGTACTGACCGGCAAAATAAAAAAAAAAAAAAAAAATAAGGCTGAGCGGGAGAGGCATGTCGCTTTGCTTTTAATGTTATTTGTCACTAATTTTTCCACTTAGTACATGGTGGAACCCTAAGTTAGAAAGCGCTTTTCATGGAAATGTAACTAACTATCGGAGGACTTTGGAATTTTATTATTCTGAGATTCGAATCTCGAACCTCCATGTAATTTGAAGACATTCCAACCATTACGTTCCAAATTCAATGTATCCGTAAATTCGGACCATCAGCAATATTTGCATTTGCAGCAGCATAATTTTCAACTAATACCGCAGGCCATAAGACAACAGTAAGGCTTTTTTCTTGCGTGGAAACACAGCCTTAAAAATTCTTTTGCTATTCTTAGTGTTTTGGATGTTAATCAATTTCAAATTTATCATCCATACTGAAACGAAGTATGGCGTACCCCACAGGCGGATCACTAGTGTGAAGCAGAAAATTGGGAGAGTTGTGATCGCTTCACGATCACTACTCGTAACGTCGGAAATGAAAAGAAGAGAAGACTGAAACGAAGTTAACATAGTTTCTCATTGACAACAAACTGCTTGTGATCAAGTTTGAGACTAATAGAGGCGTGGTTTTATTTTGAAGAACTTGCTACTCTAATCATACCTCGGAAAAAAGAGAAGTGCCCTGTGACGGAAACACCAACAAGCTTTCTACAGTTTTCTTATTGAAGTTGGAAAGCATACGTTTGGTATATACCAGTGTTGGCCCAAAATTAATCTGATTAATGATTAAAATTAATGATTAATAATCATAATCAAAAATTTGATTATTGATTAATTAATCATAATCAAATTAGAATGATTATGATTTTTAATCATAATCATTAATCTGATTACTAATTTGATTATTTGATTAACTATTAATTATTTTTCTTTTCTTTAACGGCCAGCATAAGTATTCAGTTTTTTTTTTTTTGTTGTTGTTGGAATATAGTATCTATTTCTTTTAAAAATATGTAAGCATTGGTTGCTCATTGCAATGTCCAAACAAAATGTAAAATACCGGACAGAATTTATAAAATTTTTTTCTTTTTTTTTAAGAATTCAGTGTGTTTGATTTGATTTGAAAGTTGGAATATAATAAAAATGTTTTAAGAAATCTATGTTATAATTTTTCTTCATTGTTACGGGTACGTTGAATTGGGTTCATGGATTTATTAGGTTAATCGAGTTAATCAATTGGTGATTAATGATTAATGATTAATAACATTAATCATGATTAAGATTAATTTTTTAATCATGATTAAAATAATCAGATTAAATTTAATCAAATTAATTAATTGATAACAATTAATCGATTAATGCCAACACTGGTATATACCTATTAACATTCAATGGAGGCATGCCACCCATCTACGATTGTTCTCTTGACCGATCCAATCGCTGATTGAAGCCTTCACTGAGGACCCCGGCAGACCAAGCACCGGTTTAGGTCCTGAGAAAGCTGTCAGAGATCCTTCACTTGCAAGGTCATCGGCAATCTCGTTTCAACTTATGCCATGACGTCCTAGAACCCAAAAGGGACTCAGAGAATTTTGACTTTCGGCCGCATTCAAAGAGGTAACAGTAACATATCCTCTTTCTTCAAATTACTTCACAATTATACCGACTTAGTAGCCGAGTAGTCGGTTATAACGACAAAAATTTTCAAGTAATGATCGAAAAGTGGGAGCGTTTGAACGACCACTTTTGTAGTAGGTTAGCAATAAAATGATTCCATAGCAATTCATTATAGTAAATTGCAAACATTCAACTAATATTTCAAGTTCGGTCGTTGAACTTTAGCAAATGTTGACTCAGGTTTGCTTGACAACTCTTATAAGTTGTCAAAAAATCTGGGTTGTCGGGTCTCATGCAACATTACGGACCGAAACCACCACACATCCCTGTGATTTGAAGAAAATACATGCCATTTGACAGCCCTGTTCGTTACCTGAATTAGCCCCAGCAAAAACCTAAGTCAACCTTAGAGCCAGTTTTTGGACAAAATCAGGGAGCAAGAAATACTACTAAGTCTGACATTCAGGACAAGTTTAGGTTACTTAAAAAAATAAATTTTGTGGCGACCACAGGTCCCATCCAGAGCTTCATCAATGAAACCTTCGAATGACAGCTGAGCCTTACAAATGACAGCACTACCAACTTAAAACAATCGAAATGAAAGACCCTGTATTACGGCCCTAGTAAGATCAAAAACTCCCAATGATTATGGAACACAACGTCGTTTTAGAAGGCTGCCTGACCTTTCAAGGCTTTCTTGATAATTTCGAGCTGTAGCTTACGAATTGGTTGGATGATATTGGCCTCAAATGCTTCAACCGTTTTCAAATTGTAGTCAGTTGAAATTTGAATGACATTTTGACCAAAATTTCTTCACCAAAAAAGCACTGGTCCTGGAACCTGGACTCCGTAGATTTTTGGACGATTAAAGTCTAACTTCGACCGTGTCATCAAAAGATTGCTTCAGGTAAATTTAGCTATTTGAGGATACCTTTTTTGCTATGGTTTTATTAATGTTAGCAACTTTTTCAGGTTTTAAAAAACCTTTCTGAGTACCTTAAAGTTACTGAATCCAAGCCATATTTGGGTTTCACACCATTCACTTTGGAAGTAAGCTTTGCAGAGGCACGATAATGACTTTTTGTCAAGACTTCGAGCGGTTAACAGCTGTCAATGTCCAAATAACAAAGGCTACTATATGGGCCACCCTGTATATAAATACTGTTCGCTTAATAGTATAGGGCAAATATATGTATGTGCACATAATTAAGTTCAGTTTGCAGCAAAGACTTTAGTAGCGTCCTACAAACTAATGATATTTTGTTTGGCTGTTAATTTTTCGATGACTATCTAAATACACCTTCATTGAGAAATTTCTTTCATGGCAGAATTAAATTGAATTATTATTCAGATCTTCCACGTTTATAAACTGCATTATAGAATTTTAAATCAGCTATAAATTACTTCGTTACGTTTGAAGTAAATATCGTGATAAAACTGATTCTATAAACAGTTTCTATGCTAAGACCGCAATCTATCATCTTCTTCGAGATGAGTTCTTAGTTTGTAGTATAAATAAAATAAAGTTCTCCAATAGTCCCTTTTCACCCTTTTTTCCATACTAAAAAGGTAGGCTTTTAAACTTTTACGAGATATTTCAACCGAAGTGTCGGCATAATCATACGAGTTCCGTAATTTTCAACTCAATTTTTTTATGTCGGTAGGTACTAAGTTTTTGGAATGCCAACATAAATATAAGAAGGAGACAGAAACATTATCCACAATACTATTCTATCGACTTTTCAAATCTCAAGACAGAAAAATGCTGTCAGATTAAAGAAAAGGTCCGTCTGTTAAGTTTATGTGTTCTTTTTGTATAAATCATTTATTAAGAGATTATGTGACACCCCACAAAAGGTCTCTCGTCCCATTTATCCTCAAAACTGCACGGCTGTATTGGCACCAGTTGGTTCCATTTGATTTCTGACATATCACATCTCGTGGATTGTGATCACCCACTCCCTCAGTATATTCGATTACATGCGAGCATTGGTAGAGTTTTATTTTTGTGTTTTTGCTCCTTAACACTTTTTGGAGTTTGCAGACATAAGTTGGGTATAGCCATCAGGGCCAGATGATGCTAAGAAAAGCACAAAAGACGAAGTTAAAGTAAAAGAACAAACAAGTATGTGACTTGAAAAAGAGAAATAAATTTTTCGAATACCTACACCATAACGATTGGCATTTCTCCCAATTTTTCTATTATTTATTACAGTTTGCCAAATGAACGTGTTTTGGATTTTTCTGAAGTGAAATTAAATTCGTAGATTGTTTTGTTGACTGGTGCAACTTGTTCTTGTGTCGTATGAGTGCTCTTTTCTTTCTTTGTTAGGGAATAAAAAATGTTTTGCTTCGCAGATACTGCAAGTGGATGTTTTATTTTATTTGCTTTTTCTTATTAATTTCAACAACTTAGCGAAGTTTGCCAAAGTTTCTAATAAAACGATTGAGTACATGGCATGGTGAGATCAAACTTCCACACATGGGATGTATTTCATGGTAGGAGGGTGAAGGAAAATTCATTTTGAGTAACCATGTGCATCAGGCTCGGCTAAATAATGCTTTACCTTGGTACTTTCCTTATCTTTTGTGAGCCTTACAACACAATTTACCGAGGCTATTTAATCGAAATGCAATTCAACCTTATAAACGACCTGAAGGTCTGTTCTAAATTTGTCAACTGCAAAAGAAAGTCTGCCCGGTACCCATCCTTCATATCTTTTCTTTCAATAATGAATCATCAAATAATTCACTCTCTATTCCTCGCTTCCTTTTTCAAAAAATCCTTAGCCAATGAATATTTGTTCCAGACGATAACTTTTTTGAGATTTGAGTATTTGCCAAAATTGTCGGTTAGTCAATTTCTTCCTCGCACTATCGAACCTTCTTTTATTGCGAAAAAGTTAAATGAACTAAAGATTTTCATACCTAGTCCTGATCATATCCCAGCCATATTCCTAAAGAAATGATCTTCCTCCTTTTTTCTAACCCTCCCTAAAACCATATCCTTATCATTTTTTTCAAGGAGTATTTCCCCAAGTATGAAAAACTTCTTTTAAAATGGGTATTCACAAAAAAGGCATAAAAAGCGATCTTGACATTTAGTGTTCGATAACAAAACTTTCGCATATGCGCAAAATCTTCGTAAGCGTTTGTGTCAATTTTTTGAGTTCCCTTTACAAAATCTCTCATTTCCTCTCCAAAACATGAGTTTCTCAAAGGCAATTCAACCTCGTTGAAGTCTTCCCTTTCTGGCTTGAAAAAAGGAAAGGAATTCGATGTTATTTCTACAGATTTTAGTAAATTCTTTGATATAATTTCCCATAGACTAATTTATTCTTTTAAAATTACCCACCTTCGATTTCGTTGCCATTTTAGTGGGATTGAACTCCTATTATTTGGAAAACTGCGTTCGTTTTTTATGTTTGTTCCCTATCAAGTACTTCTTTAGATACCTTTAGCGTCCCCCAGGGTAGCCATTCAGGTCCTCTTTTTTTTCTTACTGTGAATGACCTGGAATTGGTCATTCAGCATTCCCTAATTTCACTGTAAGCAAATGATACGAAGTTTTACAAGATATTTTCTTTAGCTACTGACTCTTCTTATTTTCAACTAGATTTCGACAACTTTTCTCTCTGGTGCTCTAAAAACTGCTTGGAATCAAACATTTCCAATTGTCAATCCATTACTTTCTCTCAAATCTCTTCCGTGGTGGTAAGTAAGGTTATTCGTGATCTCGGGATCATTTCTGATCAGGAACTTCATTTTCACTCACATATTGATGAAACGAGTATTACGCTAAAAGCAAATTCAACACTTGGCTGCGTTAAACGGTGATCCAAGAAATTCTCCGACCCATACGTAACCCCATTCCGGTACACTTCTTTTTTTCGCCTGCTCCTTTAATACCCTTGTCAAATAGTTCCTTTCCCTTTTCCAACAAGTTCACATTTCTAGAATTGAAAACATTCAGCGCCCGCCGGCCGTTTCCTTCGATTTTTTCCGAGAAGACTTTTTTGATTCTACTTCCTTATAAAGATTGCATCAAACTTCTCAGCATGAGTACGTAGTAATATCGTACAGAAATAGTCGACATTTTCTTCATTCGTAGAGTTTTTTTCTGGACCCGTTGAATGCACAAGCCCTTAGAATACTAACTTCCTCAACACTAATCCTCGCAACACACGCGAAATCCTAGCCTTTCTCTTTGGCTTTTGGGAAATAAAATCCTCTAGTCTTATTGCAGCGGGGCTTGTTGCACTGACCCGAAAAATATTGTTGATCACAAGTATACCGGGAGCAGGAATAGATGACAATGTTGTGAAATATTTTTGAGCTTAGTCCTCTAAAGGTCATATGAAGGAACAGAACATTGTTAAAATATTAACATCTCCTTGGCTGCTACCGATGCACTAATGCAATGCAAAGACAGAAGAAAGAACAGACTTGTAAGAAAAATTACTATTATTATGTAAACGTTCATTTGTAGAATATTCCAGCAAACTGTGGCCTATTTCACCAACCTGCAACTTTATAATTACAAGCGTTTTACAGCAAAGTTCGTAATTTTTTCTTTATAAGTGGGCATAGAGACATTCCAGAAAGTTGCAAAGCAGATGAACTCGCCAGAAACGGAACACTTCTGCACTTCTCACCAAAAACGGAGAGTATCGGCATACCAATCGCTACATACTCACTCTTGCTGAAGCAGGACGCATACAAGAAAACTAATCTGAGATGGTCAAGCAGCAACGAAACAGATCTGAACGAAGCTAGACCATAAACGGTGGAACGGCTTGACCTCTTTCAAAAGAAAACAGATAAGTGCAACGATAGGTGTCATCACAGGACAGTCATAAATAAATAAGTACCTACATTTTTATTTTGTTATTATTAGATATTATTACTTTTTGTGTATATGAGATAGTAAAGACAGGACCAAAAAGTGTTGGCCATCGAGGGAGCTTAAGGTTGGCGAAAAGAACGCCCTGCATATAACTTTAGTGTCTCGTTATAAAATTCTTTTACCGCCGCTTCACATAAGGCTGGGATTGATGAAGCAATTTGTAAAGTTACTTCTAAGAGATGGAAATTGCTTCAAATATGATATTAAATTTTCCAGGCCTCTCGGAGGCGAAGTTGAAAGATGGTGTTTTCACTGGACCATATATTAGACGGATGCCTATACTGTCAGAAAACGTGACGTTCTACGAGCAAATGAAAGTCATTTTCAGATTCAGCACACCCAAAAACATAAGTGTGTCAAGAAAAACAAAACAGCTCTCAACTTTAATTTTTTTGCAGACTTGTGTATTCGGCGCAGGCATAGTGAGAGCTGGTAACTTAGGCTCCTTATCCTTATCATGGCAGCATCTTTTGGCTTTTCTACGTACATCTGGAAAGCTATAACAAATAGAAGATTGCTATCTGTTAATACAATGGACCGGTATTTTGGTCTGAGTGCTCCAACTAGTTTTTTTTTTTTAACTTCCAACAGAAATAAAAAGATTTTTATACTTCAGAGGTAATTGATCAAACATTGATGGCTTATATCTCCCGAGAGTAAGGAGTAAGGGATGGTTAGATACAAATCATAACAAAAATCCTTTCACAAAAAATCTTTTTGACATTTTTATTACCTAAAGTCGTACTACCATATATTGCAGATTCGAGTATTTTTTAAGTTAATCGCCCTCTTGACAAAAGGCACGTTAATAAAACACCATGAAAATGACATAGAACCAGGTCCCACAGTTGGCTTTCTGTCCAACTTTCGAAATTATGAACAAAGAAAAAGCTGAACTGAATTTTTATTCAAACAGCAATTTTCGCGCCTAGAGTTCTATCACTTTCTAGACGTTTCCAGATGTAAGGTAAATGTCTTAGTAATTTTCAGAATTTAATTCTCTGAGCTCCTATTAAAATATATTTCTTCACCCTTTGTTTGGAAAAGCTTTATGTACATTAAGGGGCCGTCCATAAAATACGTTCGCATTTCGGGGGGAGGGATGGGTCTCGCTGAGTGTGACAAGTTGTGACAAGGGGGAGGGGGTCTACCGCAACGTAACGTTCGCCCTTTGCATATATATCCTATAGTACTATCACTTTCCAATATTTTTTTCGGAGCTTGGAAGTCGAAAGTGGTCCACAAAATTTCCAATGTGTTCCACAAGCCTATTTTTCAAGAGCAGAAGGTTCATATATGTAAGAGTAGGAAGCAAATAACAACGTTTAAATTTCATCATATATGCATTACTTTCTAATCCATAGGAAATGCTCACCTAAAGTGATACATTCCACCATGAGCATAACAGCTGATTCCTTTTTCTCCGCCGGTGTTGGCGCACCCTAGTGACGAACAATGTTAATAAAAAATATTGGAAAGTGATATTACTATATGATATATATACAAAGGTTCGCCGTTCTTGTAAAAATTTTACTACAGTATTTCTCTCGACTAGTTCTTTTTAAAACCTCTGTCATGATAAAAGTCATTCATTTAATATTAGTACAGACATTTAAATGCATATATTTTTAATACAATTTTTTTTTTAATTTAATTTTTTGCCGCAAGGCTAGGAGCCACCTCGTGAATTTCCATTTCACCAATAATAGTAGTTTTATGTTTGAAAGAACAACATTTACTTGTAATTTTTCATACAAATTTGTTTCTTCTTCACTCTAATAAGAAAAATGTGTTCGAGACGAAGACGTTAAAGCAACAATGGCAGCCATATTTTAACAATGCTTTTCACTTTTATATTAATGTTTTCAGCACCAAGTTCAGCAATACTGTGATAAAACAGTTGTAAATTACAAGTTATTCTTGATTCCAGTGCAACAGAAATTTTGAACACTGGTGATCTCCAATAGTTTTTTTTTCTATAATTTGAACTCCCTGATCACAAGCTTGTGAATTATAAACTTGAAGTTGATTAAGAACACAAACTGATTTACAAATTTGTAAATGCAAATAACAAGTACAAATTTGTGGTTACAACTTTTATTTTGGTGAAATAGACCACTGAACAAATTTTGTGAATCAATTTTCTTTAGTGAAATTTAAATTCTCGAATGATGTAAGAAGTTTGGAACCTGTAAATTACAATTCTACACCAGCGACAACTTATAATTAAGAATTTTCCTTTCTTTTCAGCTATACATAATGTTAAGTTATTACTTTAATTCTAGACAATGTATTTGGTTAGGCCCCCTATGTGCCAACATTCCTACATCAACACTTTCAAATTTTTAAATTATCTAGTAGAAGTATCAATTGTATATACAGGGTGTTCCGTAATTCGTGTATTATCTTTTGGGGTGCGATTCTTGGTCATATTCTAAGAAAAAAATTGTTATACAGTAAAGCTCGTTTCTCAACTTTGACATCACTTTTTGACAATAAAAAGGCTAACTTTGGTGTACCCTGACCTGTGCTAAATTCGATATCTCTGTCAATACTGATGATAGAGACCTAATCTTAGACTCAGTTTTTTGTAGAAATAACTACCTTTAAGACTATATTTAAGTTGAGCTTAAGTTGAGAAATCGACCTTCGGTCCGACTTACTGAAATAGCCCACAGGTTTGACTTTGAATAGTTTGGGATGAACTTCCCTTTAAATTGGATGTTTTGTGATAATAAAAGAAAACCTTTTCTAGTAATTTTACATTTTTAAAAACCATCAATTGAAGCCAATCTCTGCACTTTACGCAGTTATTGAAATTTATTCCCAATTTGACCAACACAACAACCAAAAATGCTCACTCAACTGATTTGTAACAATTATGCATCCATTTCACGGACAAAAGCTTTGGAAAATGTTAATCCCCTTTCAGCCATTTGTCAACATTTACACATATACTAAATTTTTTATCACAAAAGCCTTACACAATTTCAATGAGAATTTATATTAATTGCTCACCTTCCACAAAGTTATTATCCCCTAACTGGTCACGGACATATATACACTTTACCATAGTAAAGGAGGCCTATTCGTTTTTGTTTGGATCTATTAATTTATTGGCCATGGTATGGCCATGGCCAATGTGCGTCTAAATACAATAAATGAATTTTAATACTTATTTACAATGGCTTTTGTGTTAGACCAATGTACCCACACGAGAGTGTGTGTTGATAACGAACGATGCTATCATTTCAAAAATTGGATGTTTTAATTACCACCATTTGGCGTCCTCGTGGTGTAACTTTAGAATTTTAGATTTGTGTAGATCATAGGACCACTGAAAATTACTTTGTTTAGTAACAAATGAATATCAGACCGCAGTCCGCAAAATGTTACCTTAATTCAGTTGTTTGAAAGGTTCTTTGATTGCAGACAGTATGTTAGCTGTGGTTTAAAAATAATCCGATTTAGGATATCGAATTTGACGTTCGAAAGGTAAGCCGTCTGCATTTCTGATGGTTTATTGGAAATGGGTTTCTTTCGGTAACCACTGAATTGATCAATAGTGTTGTTCAAAACTCTTTTGACTTCCAAGTATTGAATGCGAAATAAACATGACAAAAGAGTCGACAAAGGACGACATTCTTTTTGATGGGTCCTTCTCCCATCGAGTGCCTTCACATTCTTAGGAATCCATGAATAGCTGCGAAGATCAATTATAGCGCCATTTATAAAAACTAATAAATATGTTTCATCGTCCTGTTGATGAAACAAATTTCGATCAAAATCATTACTGATTGGGTGTTACTTTATTTTTATGTTACTAAATACGAGTATATAGTCGGAAGCCCATACTCCCAATCCATTAGCTGTGGTTAGACACAGTAATTGTTCCAAACGAAAAGGACACTCTTTTCTCGGTCAGTGTGATTGTGATGGTTACTGTGTTAGTCGATTGTAATTAGCTCTTGTAACGAGAAAAGTTTTATGTCTCCGTTGGGACTTCTGAAACGTCCTTAAAACCACTATAGTCATATACTATGCTGTGCTTTCGTTCTGATAGCTTCGTGAAGTAACATCATAGAAAGGATAAAATAGGAAATAGCAAAACACTCATGTGAAAAAAAGTACAAGGTATTATTTTTCTAGTCCTCTCATACATGGCACTCCTTTTCCTCAATAGCGGATCGGATAACAACATAAACAAGGACGAACAGAAACGAACATATTAATTCAAGAAAAACAAAAAACAAAAAAAAATCAAGCTATCCTCGTATCTCATTGTATCGGAGAGAGTATAAAACATTATTGTTTCTTAAATTACATTTTGCAAGGATTAATGTCAGATGTGTTGTGGGAGCTGTAATGAACTTTAATAGTGGTCTCGTAGTGATTACGGTGGATGATGTGAAAAATAATTGCTTTTACAAACAAATACCGGGCATGGATGAAGCTATCAACGGAAACTTGTTTATGATGTGACTGGTGGAGCGGTGCAAGAGAAGTGCACTAGTGCAGCAGTATGCCAAGAGAAGTAGAAAAATTGTGTTTGAATATCACTATTGTTGGGAAAATCGAAGATTTATTTAATGAACAAGAGACAGTCACAAAGTTTTTCTTATAATTCTTAAATTGAATTTCTTAAAACCTCAATTTTCCACTTTAATTGGTAGAAACTTTCTGACGATCCGTACTGAGGTCTGCTATCTGCCCAGTGGCCCTAACATCACTTCCACTTATTTAAACGCTGCGTTTGCCAGCACTTGGAGTTGCCTCGTTTTTTTCAGTGCTTAAAGGTCTAAAGTGACTGTCAGCTGGTATGTGCTTGGAGGTCAAAAACTCCCAATTCCCCATCCCCCCCCCCCCCCCCCCTCACGAAAGACTTAATTTTTTTATTTTTCAAATAAATTTAGGGTAGCACAACAAAGCTAGTAGAACATTCAGGGGCCCACAATTTTTTGCCGACTCCGAACGGCTAACCCTAAAAGCACTTTCATGGCAGTGTAATTTCTCTCGGAGGGCTTATGAGTTCCTCGAGTAAGTCGACACTAGTGGGAAAAAAATTTCATTTTCTTGTGATTCGAACAACAAACTCTAACGTAACACGAAATTAATATGCCTATGTCGCGGTGCAGCTCATACAGCTCTTTGTTGTATCTTCCTCACCACAAATTGTCTTTCCATACGGGGCCAAAGATCATTCGGAGTATTTTTCTTTAGAAACGACAAAAAGTTTCCCCATCCGCAATAGTTAAAAAAATGTTATAATGACAATGACACAAGCAACGATTTGTGAAACCCTTTTACCGGCCTAATACGTAAATTGTTCACATGAACAATATTTTGTTCGAAAGGTATTGTTCAGAGGAAGAGCACATTATATTTTGCATGTGTTTTAAAAACGTCGCAGGTTAGTAGCTAACTATCGAATAAGTAGATAATCAAATCACACAAACAGACAGAGGACAGTTTATTCCCATTTCGAGTGGAAGCTTAACGAATGCACAAACGACAAGAACGAAAGCGTTACAATTATGTGTTTTTGTTTTCCATAATAGTAATTTTCTGGAAAGACAACAGACAAGATTTATGCAAAGTAAAAGTACGTCTCTATAAACGCCTGAATCACAATGGCGCTTCTACTTTGGTTTTGTCTGACTTTTATGAGTTTAATCATAGGAAGTCGGTACGTACCATCTCAATGTAACTTCGTGACTTCGATCTTACGTTGGTTCACGTACAAGTCAACGTAACGTGACTACAATTCAAAGAAAAAACTTTGGATTGGTTGTTCTTTCGCGTCCTTTGACAATGAAAACTAACAATTTCATCATGTCAATTAAAGGCGAACACAAGATGCTCAACCGTAACAGGGTCGAAGTCGTAGTCGAAGCGTGATTGTTAATCTAGCAAAAATCATCTACGAATATTACAAAAGCTACGGGTGCTCCACAGCAGTTTTGAATTTCGCAAATCATCAAATTTCTTTTGGAATTATACCTATGGATCTATGTACCTACGCACTTGAACTACAGCGCTGTATTGCGGGTAGGCACTGATTGGTGTCAACAATGCAAACATTCAACTTGCTTACCTCCTCATGATAGCTGCTAAGTACTTATCTCATGTAGTCAGCAACTTTCAGCTGATAATAAATACAACAGCTGTAGCATATGAAGCTTACCTTAGCTTGCAGAAAAACGTTAAGGACTATGTGATATTCCAGAATGGAAGTGTAAGAATCTGCAAAGATAAAGAACGGAAATCGGAGGAAAGAGTTCTGGAAAGAGTAAAAAACTGGCTAACTTAGGCCTGAAGTTACGTTTAAATAGGGAAAACAACTAAGGCAAGGTAAAAACAGCTATCGGCGCAAATTAGAAAAGATTTTCGCAAGAATAACTTTGAAAAAATTTTTTCGATCGATCTCAAAAGTCACTTGCCAATTTTGTTAGATGAGCCTTTGGGGGGGTTTCTGGGGTACAAAGGAAGCCTTATCTAAAGAATTTTCTTTTAGAAATTGCAATTACTAAAAATTTTCGCTTGCGACAAGACATTATCAAAACCCCACAAAACCCCTGCATAATGGTTCTCTAAAAGTATTTTCACTCTAACCTGAGATTTTTTCCGTTGTGGGTCTTATAAGACTAAGACTCTGAGATTCGCTATGTTTTAAGAAGAACCAGAGTACATCTAATAATGAGTGGGTATTTGCACGGTGCCCAAGCGTATATTCGTCAAGAATGTGCTTTAGCTCTTTATGTACATTGTACTGCACACTCTATCAACTTTGCTATTGCTGACTCTTGTTAACAAGCTGATGTGCGAAATCGCGTTGGGATCGTGCCGTCTGTTGGTTCCTGCTTTTGACATTCTACTGAACGCACTGCTGTTTTGAATGGTAAGATTCGGGAGCTATTACCAGTAGGAAGATGGTTTCAAAAAACCCTGTGTGAAACACGGTGGGTTCAAAAGCATGAAGCCGTTATGAGATTTAAGGAAATTTATCAAGCTATTGTCAATGCACTCGAAGAACTTCAAACTAGCCAAAAGGCCCTTTTCAACTCAAATTTATCAATAGAATAAGCCATCAGCACTGTTCTGCTATGTTGTTTTTAACGCGCGGATGATATGAGTGAGATAGCTGGGATTGTTTAAAATACGAGAACGCATCATCATTTTTAAGCTAAAGCGGAACGTGAACAGGAGATATTTAATAATTTAATTTAATAATTTACTCCTCCTATTTATCCATACACCTTCTACAGAAAGCAGAAGTCATTTGAGAGGATTCTTAGGCCAAAGTCTGTCTATGAGACAGGGTCCCGTAATGACCTCATCGCGAAAGGAGGAATTTTATTTTGGGAAAGATAAAGTCATTCGATCGCTTGCTGAAGCTTGGCCCAGGTTTGTTTCGCTATCATAAAAAATATAGCTTTTAGTCAAAGCCTCAAAGGTCAAAGTAGTTTTTTATTAGTTATACAAGTTATACAAAAATGAGTTCAATCATTCAGACCAAATGTAAACAAGATTCCGTTTCACACATTGCTTTCTTTTTCAAATGAATGAAAACATTTGTTATCCTCATCAATGGTTACTCGTTACTCTTTCTTGATGAATTCAACTCACAAAAAGCTTACTACCGAGTCTCCATGTTGCCCAACCCGATTCACTCATTTATATCAAATGGACACTGTGAGTATCAAATTTAGCAATGTCTTTCTATAGTATGTGACCCAGGGCCAAATGAGGGTCTAACCATCCTCATAATGGTTACAAAACTAGTTTACTGTGGACGTTGCAAGAAGTCCAGAATAACCGAACCAAATATGACTTTCAACTTAATCCTGAGAAGCAAGCAATGGTGATATTCTGAGCAAACTTACTCAACAGCTATGCTAACAATGGATACTTCCCCATCAGATGGAAAATATTGAAGCTTGTTCCCATATTTAATAAATTTTACAAAAACCAATTATCAGAAACCGACGCATTCCGATCCTCATCAGTACCAGCAAAACACTGGAATGACTTACCCACATCAGAGGCCCAAGCAGAACCGGAACAACCATATGTGCAAAAGAGGGCGCCATGTTCTGCGGACGATTAGGTAAGGGTAAGAAAAATTATCAAAATCAAATAGTGACAAAATGCATTTAATCATTATAAGCAAAAAATGTGTTCATAAGACTCATGCAAATTCAAAATAAGGGGTCCGCCATAATAATTTTTTTTTTTCAACTAGTGCTTATTTCGTGAATGGTAACACTTAGCTCATGTCTGATTTGACAGATAATTAGTTTTATCCTTCCGCTGAACGAATATGGTTGTGCATACGCTGGAACAACGCTGGAAAATATTGCGACATTACTATGAAAATCATGGTAATGTTGCAGAATGTGTGCGAAAACTGCGTACGGATTTTGGAAGAAGAGAAGCACCCTCAGCTCCGTATGATCGTTATATAGTGAAAAAAGTGAGAGAAACTGGCATCCTCATTAATAAACCAAAGTGTGAAAAGCAAAAAACAGTGCGTACACCCGAGAATATTGCTGCTGTGGCAGAAAGTGTGCGTGAAGCGCCATCAAAATCAATTCACCGTCGATCCCAACAATTGAACATTTCATTAAGACGAATTTTGCATAAGGACCTTGGTATGACGCCATAAAAAATTCAATTGGTTCAGGAGTTGAAGCCAACTGACCATCCAATGCGTTTTCGCTTCGCCAAGTGGGCCTGCGAAAAATCATCTTTTCAGATGAAGCTCATTTTTATCTTGACGAAAAAATTGTCGCATTTGAGGCACAGATAACCCGCGCGCTTACATTGAAAAGCGAATACACCCAAAAGGAGTCACTGTTTGGTGCGGATTTTGGTTCAGAGGCATAAATGGCCCATTTTTCTTCGAAAATGAGCAAGGAGTGGCCGTTACAGTCAATGGCGATCGTTATCGGGCCATGTTGAACGAATTTTTGTTCAAAAAAATTTAAGAGGAGCATATTGGCAACATTTGGTTTCAACAGGACGGCGCTACGTGCCACACAGCCGAAGCTACACTCGATGTTTTGCGCCCTGTTTTTGAAGATCGCTGATGTCGTTTGGCCACCTCGGAGCTGCGATTTGACACCGTTGGACTATTATTTGTGGGGTATCGTAAGTGTTACGCCGACAAGCCAGAGACAATTGACACTTTAAAGGACAATATTCGTGAAGCCATTGGTGAAATACAAAATACAGCCGAGGCAGCCATTTGAATGAAATTATTTTCCATTACTAACCGGTAGGATTGTACTTTTAAATAAAAAAAGAAATTTGAGAAAATATTCAGCAGTTTTTTTATTGCATTTAAAAAAAAAAAAGTTATTTGGCGGACCTTTTTAGAATCTATCTCAGCACAAAATAACGTAAAATGAAAAATCACACTACCCCTAAAAAAAAGAGCATTTTCTGTAAATCTTGCAAAAGGGCACCAGTTGAACTCATCACGGCCATGCGTTTAGTTAGATTCGTGTAAGAAACAAAGTACTTTGACACAAATTTGGGGTTCAGGAGAAAATCATACCACAGCACACCCACATTTGAAGTTCCACAAACACGGCATAACAGCCGCCTAAGCAACCATCAAGCCGGTGTCGGATGTCTTAGGGAAAGAAAAAAGAGGCATTTGAAAGGACCTAGCTGCAATAACTGACACAATTTCCTCTGTTTTTAACTCCAGGCCTTGCTTTGACCAAATCAGCAGGCGGCCAGTCACCGACAAAACAAATTCGATCAGGAGTAACTTAAGGATCAAAACTTGGACATTGGCCGTACAATGTATTGCAAACACATCGAATTAGCTGCAACCAACCAATGCAGTGACAACTCTAAGACGCAGATGACCCAGTCATGTACTTCTGCTCGTTTGCACGAGTTCTTGCTGTCCGAAGAGTTGATTTGAAGCGCCTCTGGAAGTTCAATAAACACTTTATCTGCCTTAAAGCAGCCATTTCACTAAATTTAAAAGAAAAACGCTTGACTGAAATAATGTTTCTCTTAAGCAACTTATTCCTAATACCTAATTTGTCAAATTAAAAAGCACTACTCCTTGCAAATTTTGAGTTTGGAATGATATCCTTTTAAATACTTGTACCTATCAGTGCACCGTATTTGGCTTATTTCGGTGAGCATCGATATAGTCCACCCCTTAGATCTCGTCAATTTTCTCTCATTTCCCTTACCAATGCTTTTACATTAATGATTCCTCCCTAAAGTAGAAATCTTAAATAATAACCATTTTCACCGATTTTCATTTCATTGATTTTGTTTTTGTTTTACTGTTTTGGGTAAACTTTCGCCCTTTGAACACAATCCGACTTCCATAAGTTAATGAAATTTAATCGAATTGCGGCAAAAACAACCTTGGAAAAGATCCAAGTGCTAAAGTGAAGATAAATGGACCCACACCCATCCCTCACTCACTATACCATCGACCTTCACAAAACAGTAAAAAAAAAATGCGTACAAAAGTCATACGAAACTTATTACTTAAATAAAGTTTGTTTGAAACGAGGGTAGAACTTAAAAGAAACAGAAAATCCCTTAAGAAAAAAAAAAGACAAAAAAAGAAGAAAAAAAAGCCAGAAGAAGAAGAAAAATGAAAAAGTCATTCACTAGAAATAAAATCACTGCAATGAATTGAATGTGCGCCTTGGCCGAACATCACTCACTGATGGTTCTTTACAAAGCTCTTTCAATGCTTATTTAGCGAATCACTAAAGTCAGAGAGGATGATGACGATGATGGCTGTGGTCTGGTCGGTGGTGATGGACACTCGTCCGTCCACCATGAACGTGAATCCAAGGTTTTTGGGGCGCAATCTGACTTTTTCATTGATTTTTTGGGGGATTTTCAAGTGATTTTTCACTGACGAAGATAATGATGATGATTTTCTTCTTTTGTTAACCATTCACTGCTTTAAAGAGAGAGAGAAAGAGAGAAGAAGAGATACTCATAGTCATAGCCATGACTTTTCTTTCAAAAGATGTTCAGACCTGATTGTGCGGGAAAAGAGAACTTCGACAAAGAAGCAGTGGGACGGTAATCTATACAGTTTTCCAGTTCGAACTGATTTCAATCAGAAACTCTAGGTCTTTTCAATATACCCCACCGAATAACCGATAACCGACCGACAGAACGAAACGATACAACGCAACGATGCGATGGCCAAAATGTAAGGGTATACTACGAGTTCGTTCTGGTATGGGAACGACTATATACCTACTGTGGCGCTAACACTTCAAAAAAATAAAAAAAAACGCTCTTTTCCAAATTGGAATGTGTTTTCTATTTTTTACGATTTTCGCACATTGGCGAAGGGAAAATGAATTACTTACAATAATACAATTCATTCTCTCAAAATTGGACGCCCATAACAACACAGGCACGGGATTGCACAGCAGCAGCATAAGCGAAATGATTTTCACTCCCACATCTGCAGGGGGTGGTGGTGTTTCTGTCGATATGCGATGCAAGGAAATTTCACCGGGTTACTAATTTTTTTTTATATTTAAATTTAAAAACTAGTGTCCGACCGAAGCTTCGGCTTCGGCTTCGGCTTCGGCCACATTCGGCTAAAAAATCTACAATCGGCTAAACCTTCGGTTTCGGCCAAAATATGCCGAAGTTTTGGCCGAAGCCGAATGTTTTGGGCTGGAAAAAAATTCCGTTTTTCGTAGAACGTAGAACAGTGTGGAGTTATTTGTAGTTCTTTTCCTTAATTTCAATAAAATATTAATACTAGTTCAAATTGTTACTATTTTTGAATCGTTATTATAATTTATCCCGTTTATTTGGTTACTGCATGCACACATTAGATTCGTTTTGAACTTTACCCAGAGTTGACCCAGGTTTCCTTGAGAACTCTATGATTCCTCAAAAAACACTAAACCACAAAATCACCACAAATCCCTGTCATTTGAATAAAAATACATGCCATTTAACAGCCCTCAACTCGAAGAAACCAAGGGCGAATCTTTTTGTACCAAACCCAGGTCAACCCCAAGGCTCAAAAAACACTCAGTTTGATTTTCAGGGCAAACTTAGGTTTTTCAAAAAACGCTTTGTGGCGACCACAGAGTGACCTCAGGGCTTCAACTAACGAACCTATTCTAGAAAAAAATCATAATTTTTTTCATTTTTAGTCAATCTGGAACGAAAATTCTTCAAGTTATTGAAGCTTCGGCTTCGGCTTCGGCTTCGGCCGAAGGTTAATATCAAGCCGAATAATCGGCTTCGGCTTCGGCTACAAATCGACCTTCGGTCGGACACTATTAAAAACAAATAAAGTTAAGAGTTGTTTTAAATTTCGTTTGATTTGAGAATTTCGGACTTCGGCAAAAGGCTTTCTCTGAGGACTTCTAGTTTGCATGTTGGGCCCTTGTCCAATATTGAACCTGTCTTGGATTCAAATCAAATTCAAAGATATCCTGATCCTCAGTATTATTTTGAATTTCATAGTCATCAGTAGGAATTTGCTGCTTTTTTCTTGTAATCTCCTCAGAGCTTGGTTTCTGTTTAAAGTACTGCTCTCAACTTTGGCACCTCTACAAACCAATCCATTTCAGTGGCACAAACAGAACCACCCTCCTTCTGAAGAAATCCACCTTCACAGTCTGTGTTCTTTATTGGAACATAGGTTGAGGTTGCCACCTCAATATCAATGCACAGGGCAAAAGGATATCCCCCATCGACATTTTGTCAGATCATGGACCCTCCGCCAAGCTGGAAAAATAAATTAATTAGACTTGAGAGCTTGTTCCGCCTTTGTGCGATAATGAAAATCACATTTTCATTATCATCATTCATTTTGACTTCACCGTGTCGCAGTCGTTCGTCTCCTTTTTCGAAAAACTTTTGTGTTTCCTTATATTGTTTGGCCACATCCTTCTTTACTTGTTATAACTATTCAATCTCTTTCTTCAAATTTGGCTTTTTGTAATCGTACGCTTGTCGTCTTTTTGTTATCTTCATAGAAGAACAAAAAGAGGGCCTGTTTAGGCTTACGGTAGGTGGGTGCTGGAGGTCCCTGAACAGCTTCATAGAGATATCATTGGGATGGGATAAAACCGGTTGGTGTAGACTGATGTCTGTGATGTTCTTATGATGAATGATTGATATTAAAAGCGTGTGTTTTATTTCCGGTTCCATAGCATTAATTACTCTTGCTGAAGATTTGTATTTCCCTGAATAAAAAAAGTGCGCAGGAGATAAGGATGCAGCAGCAATTCTAGAATCTCTCCATAGAACGAGGGAAACAGTAAACGTATTAGCATGAAAGTCATTCTTATGTGTATTTATCGTGAGCTTACACTTCATTGACTTTAAGTTGGGATTCTTTTATTCGCAAATGCCAGACTGCCAAATGGCACAAGATATGAAATTTGAAAATGGGGTTGATGCGATAGAAGCATTTTCTTGTCGGTATCAAGGGGAGAACAGGAAGTTGGTGGAAATAATCTCGAATCAGGAAATATTTCAACTATTTTATGATTTTCCGCTCTTTCCTAAATTGACTCATCGAATTCAATTTAATCGAAGGAACAATGTGAAGTATATGGTTGATACTGTATACGCAATGCACGCGCATTATATCGAAGAAGCGTTTGAAATTAAATACCTTAGCTATAAAACAGTGAACACTGAGACGGTAAGGAGGAACGAGTCAAGGGGCTGTTGGTGAATAAGGAAGAACAAAACGCTTCAGGAGAACACGACAACAAAGAAAAACATTTTTATCGAATTGAGTTTGTTCTGGTATGAGAACCTTATCGAGAAAATAATGAAGGATGTGACATCAAAATTTTTATTAAAGTGTATTACTTCCAGCCCGGGAGTGTTCTGGATCAACTTTAATAGATACTCATCTTACGCAGGCAGTGTTCTGGGGCCTGATCTATTCGTCTTATATTATAAAGATTTTCCTCTCAAGAATATGTTGATGTACCATAATAGTGGTATACTAACGCGGTTGGAGGAAAACAGGATTAAACATAACATAACATAACCGAAACGTGGCAATAGTCTTAATTGCCACGTTTCGGTTTAATTGGAACGCATGACTTAAATTTGCTTGAGCTCACGAGTTGAGTAAAATAAAAATAAACAAATAAATAGGGTGGCGCAACAGAGCGAGCAGCTCCTGGGCCTAGCGCATTTCTCACAACCATGCCTTGTGAGGGAATGGAGGGGACCTACAATTTTCTGCCGGTTCCGGCTAATTGAGAAAGCCGGAACCGGAACCATTGTAATGAATTAACTTACGGGGAACTTTGCAATACCTCGCGAAAGGCGATACCCGTGGAAAAACATTTTTGCCTCTGCTGGGATTCGAACCTCGAATCTCTGGGTTAGCAGGTGGACATGCTAACCATCACGCCACGGGTACCACGAGTTGAGTAGTGAGTATTAAATTTTCGTTTAAGAAAAGCTTTTAACTTTCCAGCATTTCGAGCACTGTGATCTCAAAGAGATCACAGCACTCCTACTTCTCTGTCTTCAAAACAGTAATATGCCCGCTTGGTATGCCGCCATTGGAGCCAGTTTAAAAAAAATGGTTAATCCTTTTAATGTTTGTGAGGTTGGAGAAACTCGGGTTTATTGTATTAGGTGTTATAATTATAATTTTACTCGCTTAGAAAACTGCCTAATTATTGTTAAATAGAAACAGAGCACAAACCCGATGTCTAGTGCTTTTTCACAACCATACCTTGAGACGAATGGAGGGACTTAAGTTTTTTACCCGATTACGAACGGTTAATTGAGAAAGCGCTTTTCGTGGCAATGAAATCACTATCAGAGGTCTTGCGAAGACGATACCATTTTGCTTTTCTGTTGGTATTCGAACTCCGAACCTCCCGCTTAACAGCACACATGCCAAATACTAGGCTAAAAGCGACTGTTCTTGTTATCTAGTAATTTACTTCGAACAAAATCTTCATTATGGTTTTACTTGAGGTTTTTCACAAGCTTGCGACCTTTATACTCTTCTGTGGGACTTTGAGGAGAGCAGGCAAAGAACACCTTGAAAGAGAATGGCTATAAGGCCTTATCCGCTTTAGAAGAGTAGCTGGGATGATAATGGTCCTTAAAGATAACCTCAAATAAATAAATAGGGTGGCGCAATAGAACGGGGAGCCCTATAGGCTCGAGTGCATCTCTCTCAACTATATCCATGTGAAGGAATGGAAGGGATCTTCAATTTGCGCCGATTTCGAAGGGCTTATCTAAAAAGCTAGTCCGGTAGTACTACCTCGGTACTACCGGACAGCTCAACCAATACTGGTGGACATAGCACATTTAGTTACAACATGCCATCAATCCACTTAAACGATCTCATTCCAAAAGAAAAAAATAGTATGGGCAATTGAGAGCTTCAAACCTTGCAAATCACCGGGACCAGACAATATAACACCTGTTGGGCTTCAGAGATCCCTCAATACGGTTTACCAATTTTGGAAAATATATTGAGGAGCTGCTTAAAACTGGCTCATATTCCCGTTACTTAGAGAGAAGTGAAGGTAGTGTTCATACCAAAAGCTGGAAAATATTCCCAAACTAACCCCAAAGATCTCCGACCTATCAGCCTATCTTCTTTTGTGCTAATAACGCTATAGAGAAGTTGATTGATATCCACTTACGAAAAACGCTTGAGAAGTCATTTCTTTCTCAAGCCCAACATGCATATTGCAAGGGTGAATCAGTTGAAATGGCTCTACAATAGAATACTCGCTGCAACATATGGAGTTCGCTATAGCTACTTTTCTAGACATCGAAAGCGCCTTTAATAAATGTCGAAACATCTGCGATCTCCCGAGCACTTAAATCTCTAAAGGTGGATCCCTCAGTTGATTGAAAGATTCCTTGAAAGTTGAATCATAAACATAAAAAGGTGTAAGTAGAGACACTCCGCAAGGTGGAGTCTTCTCTCCTTGACACATTAAAAGAACTGCTTCAACATGCTCCAAACAAATTTTTAAAATGGACCAGTCAGTGTCAGCACATAGACCCTCCTTTCATTAACGGCACACAACTAACTTTCTCCAATGACGCTAAAAACTTGGGTCTAGTTTTAGATAGAAAGCTGAGTTGGACACCAAATGTACAAGAAAGACTGAAAAAAGCTACAGTAGCACTCTTTTCATGTAAAAAAGCCATAGGAAACAAGTGGGGACACACATTGGCTTTAAATCTCGGTCATCATATGGTGTTGCAGTAGATATGGTGGTCTGCACTAGATAAAGCAATTTATCGAGACAGTCTCAGCAAAGTCCAACGCTCACCATGCATATATATGAGCGGTGCCCTACGCACCACCCTTTCAGCGGCACTGGACATCCTGTTTCACCTAGTCCCACTTGACATCTACAGTAAACAAAAAGCTGCGAGTTCGGCTATTCGATTACAAGAAGTTTCACATTACACCAACAACAACCTTGGTTATGCTGACATTCTGAACGAATTTGGAATCCCCAAGCTTAAAATAGACTGCACCACACCTAAACTTGGAAAACGAATAGGTACGTAAATTTTTATACCAACGCAACGGTTCAAAAACATATGAATGAGTAGGTAAGTTGTGGTGTCTATTCAGACAAAATGAAATTAAACATCTTGCTTCGTTTTGCAGATCATTGTAGCGCATTCCAAGCCGATGTGATGGTAATTAGCGAAGTTCTGTCTTGGCTTAGAGAGAACATGGTATCCAAAAAGGATATATGATGTATCTTCTCAAACAGTCATGCGTCCAAATCCCTGGCATCAAATGCCATCAACTCAATTTTAGCCCTTAACTGCCGATCATCTCTCAACAAGATGTCAGAGCAGTTTACCATTCAACTGTGCTGGGTGGCGGGACGCTGTCTTATAGGAAGACATGCCGCAAGACTAGGCGTCGCCTCAAACGATTTTTGCAGAAGCTGTTTGGATGAGGAAGATGACGAGACTAGTCTCCACCTTCTCTGTTCATGTCCCGCCTAAGCTCACAAACGTAAGATACACCTAGGTTCGTGTTTTTTTAATGACCCTAGTGATCTTACTCACATCGAAGCCCTGCGTCTCTGTCGCTTCATTTTAAGCTCAAAATAGTTCCATTAGGATGAGGATACATTATATTCACAGTGGTACCACAATGAGCCCAACGGGCCTAAGTGTGTTAGCCGAGCTGACAGCCACTTTGTCCATACCTAACCTAACCGAACCACCTCAAAGTTACGTCTGTCTATTGTGACGATTTGTCCAATTCTTCGATGCCCTTGCTTGATGACAGCTGTCCTTTGTGTAGCTTTCATTAACCATTAAACTCATTCTTGCCACTCTTGTTTCAAAACAATATATTTCTTTTCCTTTAACTACCAAACTTCATAGTCGTCTTCCATACTAAATTGAAAACCGTCTGAAATTCTGATTGAAACCGGTCCAGCTGTTTTGACGTCTCTAAGAACCATACACATATCGATTTTTTTACACATACAAAACTTGATCACCTCCTTTCGACGACCAGAATCACTAACTTTTCATATTTCATTTTACATATCTTTCAAAAATAAACCCTTCGACCCTTCGCTTCCATTTCAAAGGACTTGTTTTCTTCGCTGCATTAATTGTAGCATATTCATTTAATTCATTTCCATCAAACAAATCATTATCTTTCGTAGCTCAGATAAAAGAAAACAAAAAAGGGTTTGCTTTACGAAACTTTCTGACATCCAACTAACATCTCTTTTGAATTTAAATTACGCCTTACAGGTGGACAATGACATCAAATATTTAAATGTTTCCTTTTAGATTAATGTCTTGATTTTAGTTCAAAGAAAATACTCACTTTAAACGGATAGGGACGTGATAAGAAAACATGAAGTTGCAATCCTCGAAGGCACTAATGGCTGATCTAAAATTCACAGATGGGTTAGCATTTGACAGATTGTTGGCATTATCTGGTAAAACTTTTCGAATGATAAAACTTTTTAATCCCTTTATTAACTAGTGGACTGAGGATTTAGAAACTTAAATGATTTTAGAGAACTATGCGGGTCGTGGAAACGAAAGTGTGGCATAAGAGTCATACTGAAGTATGCTTTCGAGTAAAAACAAGAATTTCATTAAAATTGGGATAGTGTCTCAGTTTTCAGCTTCCTTACAAAGGTCAAGCTGTCACTAGTTAGAAGCGATGAAGATAAAAAAAAAACATGTCAATGTAAGAGTCTTAGTGCCTGGTGTCTTATCTTCTTCTTTTGTCTAAGCCTTGATTTCTAGGGCGGCCGTGGTGCAGAGGTAGAGTGTTCAGTAGAAAGGCCGGACGCGTGGGATCGAATCCAGCTCTGGGCATCTACCTTTCTTTCAGCCTCTAAGTTTCATCAACCACTTTATTTCCATCTGCAGCATTACGAAAAAACAGGAAGGATGCTCCCCTAGTAGTAAAATGGACCGGCAATTAGGTTTGAGTGCTCCAAATTAGCATAAGGTTCCTCTTTTTTTTTTTTATTAAATCTGATTTCATTAACTCGTACTAAGAACGAAGACAGGACTCAAAGCCGAAACTTTCTAATTTTTGATTCTGTCACATTTTTCAACGAAGACTCTATTGAAGCGCTATTGGTTGGTCCGATAAGCTCAGGGCTCTTCGTTTACCTTTTGCGTATATACAAAGTTAACGTACTTCCTGAGATCTCACCATAAAGATAAACCAATGAATAGCTTCAACGCGCGTAAAGCTTTTCCAACGAATAGTTCTTCGTCAAAAATATCTCTGCTTTGTCCTTGTTCTGAGCTGCGTGATGAATTACTTTTAGGAAAAATGCATTTCCATTTAAATTTGCGAATACAATGAATTTCTGGTTCCACAACAGACTAAAAAAAAGACGAGATAATTTGCCTTTGCAGTTCTTTATTAAATCGCTGTAATCCCTTAATGCAAAACGTCCTTTTATTCTATCTAAAGTTAGCGACATTGAATATTCCCCAATGGAACCTCGCACTGGCACTGCCATCCCTCTGGAGCTAAATGTAAGCATTCACAGAGACTGGGAGGAAGGGAGAGACAGAGAGCTCCAACTATACCAAGTAAACCATGAAGTTTTATTTTTTTAAGCGTGACCAAAAGGAAGGAAAGCAAGTACCATAGCAGAACTGTTATCTTTGCACCATCTGGCGTCCACTTCCATTCAATGTGATTGAGAGAATCAAATGAGCCGAGGACAATTGAATCCTTTTTGCATTTGCATTTATAGCAAACAGAATTTTCTTCTTCTCCTATGACTCGCCCAACTCATTCCGCATTCATTCATTTTCCAATGAGGACGTGTGTTGCGTCGAGAGCGATTATGTGCTAGCAAACAAAAGAGTTCCATAAGGATCTACTTTTGAAGTTCTCGCCAGCTCTTGTACTTATACGTTCATCTTTCAACTCACACACATGCTGACCTTTGATTCTATTGTAAAATATTTCGGTCATATAAATTTTAAATTGCTCGAGCTGTGTGCTTGCCCAGCATTATATTACACACATACATTTATCCCTTGAGCTATGAAAAGATTCGCAATTGAATGGTACTGCCATGGTTGAGTTGCTATTTGGTAGGGGGGCCGCCTTTCAAAAAGTCCTAGATCTCTCGGATAGGACGCATCAGAGTTGAGTTGAGGACGTGCGTCGGTTGTGATGTAATTTTTCAAATTATTCATCATCCCTTTAGAGAAGCTTATTAGCATGTATGTTGTGCTTTGTGATTATAAAAGGGGGCCACAGTGGGAGTGGGAGTGGGTCACTATTTGATTTAACTTATTTTGACCTCGTAGCAAGTTCCTTTTGGGTTAATGTTCTATCATCTATCTGGTTGTGTTGTAGTAGAAAGTTAAGCTTATGAAGTTTTTCAAGAGGGGACAAATTAATTTAAAGCGATTTGTGCGATGAGCCCTCTCTTCTTTTTCTTCTTTATGACAAATTGATTGAATTCTGCATTGTGTGTGTTTGTGTATATATTTGGGGAGATTTTGTCTAATAAGATATAATTTAGGATTTAGGAGATATTACATGAGTCCACTTTATATATACCTTTTCATTTATGTGGGGCTAAGCAGATTCATTTATAAAATTTTCAATTTAGAAATTAGAAAGGACAAGCTCTTAAAAAGAGATAAATAGGCAGATTACTATTACGCTAGATTATAGCAGTTTTCGGGAGATTAGATAAATTTGACTTTGCAAATATTTCTGCCAAAGAAGGATCCTCTCGAATGATGGTGAAGGCTTCAAATTTTATATTTTACAATTAAAGTTTTCTAATTTTCCACTAGAACTTCGTAAGTCTCACAAGTACGTACAAATTTTCAATGCATCCTTCTTTTACGACTTCGTTCGTCCATAGATACTAAAATTTTTATTGGAGCCCTTCATAAAGCGAGTTCCGGTCTTATAGTTTATGAAAAAATTACTAGAAACCAGCTTCGACGATTCTGCTTTATTTCTGCTTAATCTGCTCAAAAGTATGAGAGTTAAAAAGCATTTGAATTAAAAACTGAAAGAAATCCTAAACTGCTATAAATGCAACTTGGAAAAACAACCCGTTCCGTGGAAGTCCGATATTCGAGTTCTAGAAACATTAAATTGTTTTTCCCCGGGTATCGCTTTCCGCGAAGAGCTGATAAGTCCTCCAAGAAGACGCCATAAAAAGTGCTATCCAAGTTAGCCATTCCGAATTGGCATAAGATTGTAGGTCCTTAGAATTCGTTAGAGTCTTTCTTTGCTTTATTGCGAAAACCTTCTCTAATTACATAGAAATAGTTTAAAAATACAAAAAAAAAAACAACTGGAATTAAGTCACATCCCTGCCTTACCAGGATTTCTCAAATAATTATTCTGCTTGTAGCCTCGCGAGACCCTACGAAGATATTATTTAGAATGTTTAATTTCGGTCTAGTGAAACAAAGCAGAATACGTTCACATTCCACAAATACATGGAGCTCTATGTTGTGTCCCTAAAATGTGTCCACAGTTCTTTTAGGGAAAACGTTTCCTCTTTCCAGTACCCTGGCTGAAAACGACCCATGAAGTCAAACTTTTCTTCAGCAATGATTTTGTAACAAATATTCAAAAACAAGATGTCCGGATAGTTTAGGGAAACGTTGGGTCTATTAAGCTTATTTTTTTGATTGTATGGATTAATGAAGCTTCTTTTGGTTGCGAAGCACAATTCTAGACTTCATTAAAAAATTGGCAGTGGCATGACCAGTGACGATTTTCTACGATTATAAAATCCAGCTGTGATTAAGTCAGAAACGAGAGATTTACAGCCTTTCAAAACTTCTACAAATCCTTATTCAGAAATAACAGTATCAATACTATAAATACCCCGAACTGCTTTTGCTCGATTGAGCTCTTCCTTGTTGTTAGATTGGGCTGGGTTATATATGGCTGTCTGAGTACTGAGTCTTCCACACTTAAGATACAGAGGGTTCATTATGATACCACTGAGACCAGAATGTTGTTCACCTTCTGATTCCCATCTAAGGGATAAGAAAATTGATCACCCTCTAATCGAACCTGAATTAACAAGTTAATCACCAGTTAGTCAAACCATCCAGAAGTTCGTATGAAGAGGGACAGACTTTTAGGGTCTTTGTTAGCTGGTGTCATCAAACAAGTGAGTTTGATGAGTGAGTTTTCGGTCTGTTAGAGAGCGCAGGGCATGAACAAAGAAGATGTTAGACTGTCTCCTCCTCCTCCTCGTCCTTGTACAAAAGTAATTGGAGTAGATAGCAAGTCTTTTGGCGTGTCTAACTATTAAGCTACGTGCACACGATTGCCAGGTCAGCAAATATTGTCGGATTTGTCAGTGAAAAATTTGACTCGAATGGCTGACAACCGTGTACACACCAAATTAATTTACAAAAAAATTTGTTTATCAATCATTTTGAAGACAAATTATTTGTAGATGCGGCAATCGTTTGTACACAAATTTTTTTCATTTAATAAATTTGCCGATATACAGTTTAAAGATCATTTGCAAATTTATTAATTGGCTGACAAATTTGGCAAAGATTACAAGGCAATTTTTTCGACGGATGAAATGTGACAATGAGCTGAAAATGGATTTGCAGATCCAAAATTTGATATGCTGTGTACACGGTTTGCAGAAATCTATAGATGTTTGCAAATTTATTGTAAGATATTCGGCTAAATTAGTTTGTCGACATTGTTAGCCAAATATTTGGCAACAGATTTGCAGACATTTGTAGATTTCTGCTAGCCTTGTACACACAAATTCAATTTTCACCTCATTGTCAGCTCAGTTTCACACATTGTCAGACGTTTGCTGATCTGACAATGATTTTCAGACCAAATCGTGTACACTTAGCTTTGGGCAGTGTTCTGTTAGGACACCTAAGGTTTAGCTAAAACGCAGATGATTTTTATTCAACAAGCTTTTTGAACGTTTCGAGTACACATGGCGAAATTTGTTTAGTCATAAGGCAAGTATTACTCTGCGTCCACCTAATGCTCATCTTCTCAGAAGCGTCCTGCTTTAACAAAAGTTTAAATGCAGCGGTGGGTATACTTATGTTGTTCCTTTCAAATCAAAGACGAGAAGTCGTTCCCTTTTTGGCGAGTTCGCCTGCCATGAAAGGTGAATGTTGAACTGTTTAGACATCTCCTTTAGAGAAGTGTAACAGTTTTGAACCGTAGTACATTTTGTACAAACAGCGCAAAAGAGCTTTAAGAGCTGCCTGACTGAACGAGAAGATATGAATATCCGTGAAGGATATAACATTTTCTCTGAGCCAGGAGAGGACTTTTTTATCGCCAGAATTTCTGCTGGGAACACACTACACTTCTAGAAAAGGCTTAAATTCAGCCATTTCTAGAAAATTCCGCTTCTAACACAATCACAGGTGTAAGATCCGTCAGTGTAGAAGCGTAAGGCTTCATTATCTCATTATCCAAGAGAGTACGGTTCTCTCAAGCTTCTTTTGTGGGGATTGAAATAAATAAATACGATGGCGCAACCTCGGGGCGGCCCTAGAACATTTCTCACAACCATAGCTTGTGAGGGAATGGAGGGGACCTATACAATTTTCAGCCAGTTTCGAACGTCTAATCGAGAAAGCGCTTTTCATGGCAATGAATTTTCTAACGAAGGACTTGCCAATTCCACGCGAAAGGCGATACCCGTGAAAAAACATTTTTGAGAGGATTTTTACTTGGTAATTGTTATCAAACACCTGGATGAATCTTAAGTTATTTAAAATATTAGTGTGACCAATTTGATTGCTGGTTCACTGTTAATTAGATTTTAGTCGAGCAGGTGAGATCGCTGCTGACTATTTGCCGAAAATATCAAGGGGTGTAAAGTTTAGTAGTATGCCAACCGAAGAGTTGTCCTAAGCTCGCCGCGAATGCACATACTACCCGTTCGCTGGACAAGCTGTATCAAGCTTAGACAAGCTTGATACAGCTGACCTATTTGTCAAGTACGTTTCACCGTGTTACTACCCCATATATGTTAGAATAGTTCTTATGACTCTTCTCGTGAAAAGAACAAGCTCCGTTTTAAGAGGGATGATATCTCGAACTTCTGCCCAGTGATTGAGTTTATTTAGAGGCGCTCTAACAGACTCTGCGGCTCTGTTAGAGTTTGTGGGTGTTAGTCTGAGACAGCAATTGCCACATCATCCACGTAGGTAGAATAAACTGCCTTGAATCTTGCTTCTTCTAAACCGTTTGACAGTTTGTTAATGACCAAATTCCAAAAAAGGGGAGAGAGTACTCCTCCTTGTTTAGTCCCTCTATTGGTTGTTCTACTAGTTTCGTAATCACCCATCTTTGAACTGATGATCCTGTTTCTCAACATAAAATTAAGATTGTTTTTGATGAGGTCTATATTAAGAAAATCAGGAGCACTTGTAATCGCTAAGTTTCTGACTTTGTGGAAAGCACCTTTTATGTCTAATAGCGTTTTTCATTGAAATTCGATAGATTTACTCTCAAATCGAGAACTACTCCTTTCAATGGAACATGTTTTTAGGTTTTTTTGCAGGTATTGGCGGTTAAATTAATGTTCACAAATAGGAATTCATATTTTCATATTTTGTAACTTGTTTTATTCAGCAAATTACTGAATTCTAACTTATTTTCTCGTGTCCTCGTAATTTATAGCAATTTTTTCAACCCAACGCTGGCACAACAAATTGAAAATAAACAAGTTATTTTCCATTTAAAGTTTGGCAGAACAAATGTTTTTGCATGTGTGCATGAATTCAGAGTAGATCTCCCAACCAAATGGGAGTAGATCTTTAGCGTTTAGAGTTACTTCGGATCTACTCTTTTTTTCAATGAAACATGGAAAGTGGGAAAGGAGTAAATCTTTTCGCAAAAGGAGTAACTCTTTTCGTCATTGAAAAACGATATAAGAAGGCGACCAGAGTGTACCTACTCTTTGTAGTGTATGGAGTATTCAATGGCGCAGATCAGAGAATGCAGCGCTGTTTCCACTGATTTACCTTTAGTGCAAGTGTGTTGTTCTGTGGAAATCAGACAAGGTCCAATTTTCTGTCTTAACTATATGTCCATTACTTTTTCCAGTGTTAGAGTAAGAAAGTTGTCAGACTAATAGGCCTTAAATTTTTTAGGATTACGTGGGAGCATTTGCCGGCCTTTGGAATGAAGACCACTTAAGCTTTTCTCCTTGTTGAACCTTACTGACACACAATTCTCTACATGTAAGAGCTTTGACATTTAGAGCAGTTGATGAAAAAACAAATCCCAGGACAAACTCAGGACTTCAACGAACAAACCAAATAAAATTGGCCACTAAGTCAAAATGTTTTTAAGAAAGTGAAGCAACCATCTACATTGTTCTCAAACAACTATACAGATAAATAATTACAAAGGAAAAACAACAACTACACTTCTTCTCTAAGAGTGACAATAAAACTCACCCCACCTGAGATTCAAAATGAAAACAAGAAACAATCATTGCAACACTACTTTACTCTAAAGCGAACCATTCACCCCATTCAGATGCCAAGTAATCATCCATTTATTACTATAACAGTAATCTCTGGCAGTCATTTGAATTGCCAAAGATACTGCTGCTCTGAGCATTCCACCCAGCATCCGGTAACAACCAAACTAAAATCATTCGAAAGCCATGTTCCAATTGTGAAATTTGAGAATTCAGCTTCAATCATTTATCAACGAAGACAGCGTCATTTTGGAAAACTATAGTTTGTTCTTCCCTATTTTGGCAGAAAGGGAGGACGAATCTTATACCCAAACAGGCGCCTTTTGTTCTGTCTCTCTGGTCTCTCTGGTCTACATCTAGAGACAAACAAAAGCTATCATTTCACCGCCTGATGATTCTAAAAACCAACCCACTCAAAAATTGATTAATAATTGTCTGGGTGCCATTCTGAATTATTTCGTGATGATAAATCACAGGCAAAGATTACGGAAATTAAAATCTACCAAATGCCAAGGCGTGTAATGCCATGGCCAGGCCATCAGGCTTCAGGCAGACAAGAGAAGGAAGAGAGAGACCAAAAGATATCACCGTCATCGATCTGCCAAAATGATTTACACTCCATTTAAAAGGACAACAAACACGCATAATTAATCGATGATAATTAAAATGATAACTAAGCCACGGTCTGTCACCGTCATCGTCACCATCATGGGGGGGGGTTACTTTATGCTCTATGAAGACGTCCTTGTGAAACAAAAACGTGAGCAATGGCCTAGATGGGGTTGAGATAGGTTTACATGATTGTTGTACAGCAAAAAGTTGAACAGATCATTAAAAATCCAATTACCACTAATAACCGAGGTAATCATCCGAGGCAAGGAACAAAAAGGACACGTAACGAGTACACCAAAAAGGCGATTAACTTGTTGGTGTCTTCGTCGGTGTAGTCATCGAATGTATCATCGTTATTATTACCATCATCTCAAGTATGGCGTCTCTCGACTCTCGACGAGCTGGAGAAGACTTATACATCATTTCTCTTACCTTTCCTTAAAAGCGAAAGCGAAAACCAACCAGGACTAAAGTCTTTTCCCCCTTTTCTTGCGATTTTTTTTATTATTTTTTTTTTTTTTTTTTGTGTCCGGCCCCTTTTTGTGTAATCCGCTTTTAGTTAATCATGTCATGTTATTAGTCACCCCTCATCTTTGATTCTTTTAATTACATTGAATCCATCATAGAGCTTTTGTGTATATGAGTGGAAGAAGGACAAAAAGTCAAAGAACACCCTCGCGCTGTTTCTGATTGTGCTTGTTGTAATAACTTGTTCATGCCCTGAATTAATTTTGAGCAGCAGTTCTGGTGTTTCTAAGCAATAAACGATGAAACGTCCAACAACAAGCTCTGTTAGTTGAGTATTTCACAAAACAGTTGGGTATTTTTGCAGAGGGCATTCCCATGGTTCGTGCATCTTCATCTAGTTATAAGCTGTGCTTATGCGTAAGAAAAAAAAGTTTCCTAAGTACACCACAGTGTTGAACTAACTTGCTCATAAAAAAAACTCATTAATTTAAGTACCTACCCTGCATATAAATAAAAGAAAAAGGATTTTGGGTGACCATGAAGTTTGGAATACTCATTACCGACGAATTCCTCGATCTCCAATTAGATTTTAATTTCATTCAATAATCTTCAGATTTAGCCTTGGCTAACCTGACTATGACTTTTACTTCTATTAACTCACTTACTCACTCGTTTACTTCTTTTAACTCACTCACCTGACCCTGAACAGATTTCTGACCTAAATTCACGCAGATCTTCATTTAAACTAGAATTCGATGAGATGGGCCGAAATCTTACAACAGCTCTCGAAAATGATGGGCGAATTCAAAGCCAAAGAGGCAAAAAAGAAGGAGAACGAGGAAAACGAGAAGAACGAAGAAAAAGAGTTGGAGAAGTAGTACTAGGAGCACTAGGAGGAGGACCAGGAGGAAGACGAGCAGAAGGGCGAAGAGGAGAATGAGGAGGAGCACTAGGAGAAGAACGATAAGGACAACAGGACGAGGAGAGGACAGAAGGATGAGAAAGAGGATGAGGATGAGGATGAGGAGGAGGATGAGGAGGAGGATGAGGAGGAGGATGAGGAGGAGGATGAGGAGGAGGATGAGGAGGAGGATGAGGAGGAGGATGAGGAGGAGGATGAGGAGGAGGATGAGGAGGAGGATGAGGAGGAGGATGAGGAGGAGGATGAGGAGGAGGATGAGGAGGAGGATGAGGAGGAAGATAAGGAAGAGGATGAGGAGGAGGAGGAGGATGAGGATGAGGAGGAGGAGGAGGATGAGGATGAGGATGAGGAGGAGGATGAGGAGGAGGATGAGGATGAGGAGGAGGATGAGGATGAAGAGGAGGATGAGGATGAGGAGGAGGATGAGGAGAAGGAGATTTAGGAGGAAGAGGACGAGGAGGAAGAGCACGAGAAAATGTACAAGAGAGAGGACAGGGCTAGGAGAAGGTGGATGAGGAGTATATGGACAAAGATGAGGACGATTAAGAAGATAAGGTTCAGGACGAGATGGAGGATGAAGAGAAGAACGAAGAGGAGCACAAGGAAAGGCACGAGGCTGATGATAAGGAAAGGATGCTTTATGAAAATCACAAGGAGTAGGACTAGGAAGAGGACGAGGAGGAGGTTGAGATGAAGGGCGATGAAGAAAACGAGGAGGAGGACGGGAGAGAGCAGTTCATAAGAAATTGCTTTCACCGACACTAGTGCTTGCTCGAGGGACGGCGCAGTATAAGAAAACCGCGAATCAGGTGGCGAACGCAAGTAGTAGGAGAGGACCTCAACCTACTTGGCGTACAAAACTGGAGGCAGCTAGCTAGGGACTGGCTGGAGAAGCATGTTGGTTGAGGCCTTGGTCCGACCCGGACTGTAGCGCCACCTTAAGTAAGTAAGTTAGTGCTTGCACAAGAGCCATGTATTAAAAAAAAAAGTGACATGTGCTTGGTTCACTTAAAAACAACAAAAAACCTCACTTGCAAAAGTACAGCGCTAAATGATTAAATGAGGGATGCATTTGACAGTAAATGTGTTCAGCCGTAGCAAAGGATGAATGGTTTGACAACTAGAATTTTCTCTAACTACAAATTAAAAAATTTTAAATGCTTATTTAATCTAATTCTTGAAACACTTACAGATTTACTTCAAAATCCAGATGGTAATCGAGGCCCTTTAATGAATATTTTCGTCGCGAAAACACAGATCACTAAAAAAATATGTTCACAGAAGGAATATAAACCTAAGACATTTATCTGGATATAGCCCATTTAGAGCTGAACTAACTAAGCACATCACAAATGTAGTGAATGATGATTGATGGAAGTTTCTTGAATCAACTTTTCGAATCACAAACAATATTTTAATACGCGCACATGTATTTGGTAATTAAGAACTAAAAATCGACTAGGATTTAAAGAAGCAAAAAAACAACACGATATTTTGTAGCAAGGAAAAATATATAAGCAAAAATCACCCACTTCCACCATTGAGTTTGTATACATAGAGGAACCATGCTCGCTTGCGTTAAGACGTCGATAGATGTCACCAAGTAAATAAATCGACATTTGAAATTTCAAAGCAAGAGTTTTCTTGTGCTTTTCTCCATATCCATGACGTTTTCCCTGCTTCCTCTTTCCGCTGCCTTTTTTAAAGTCAAATTTCTGTGGAGAGCATTCCACGAAAAAATTCAAATGTCGATTTTATTTACTTGGTGACATCTACCGACGTCTTAACGCAAGCTAACATGGTTCCTCTATGTATACAAACTCAATGCTTCCACGAAACACGAGCACTCGCATTTAGCATTGAACAAGAATTGCAATCTGCAAAATTTATGAAAAAGAAAATCGCACGCACGTTTTGACAAATAGAACGAGTTTGATAAAACCAAAGAACTTTTCGAAAAACCAAGAAAGGGCAATTGAGACTTTTTTGAAATTTCATTAGATATGATTAAATATATTTCACTATATTTTCTTGAGGAACACAGGTGCACGAGCTCTGATTGATAAAACTCGCCAAAAAAATTAGAAAGCGCTTCAAAACACCGCACTTAATTGAATACAACGTACTTGAAAAAAGGAAAAATTGATATTAATTTAGAAATATTTGCAAATAAACTGGGGAATTTGTGCAACAGTCAAAAATAATACGTCTTATCACCGCCACCGCACCGATTTACTGAAAAACTTTTGACAGGAGCTCAGCTGACCGCTCTGTTTGTTATTAGTAATCTACTACATTCTATAACTTATCGAGAATCGAGGCTCGAAGCATGAACTATTCTATGAGCTTTATTTAAATTTTGAAACTGAAATGTATGTTTGTAAGTATCTATCTTAGTAAGTATCTAATTATGTTAAACTAAATTGAATGTTAATTAAAAAAATGGCCACATCGCATTAGCATACATCGAATAATGTTCGAAGATCACAGAAACATTCACATTAGAAAGTATTTTGCTAGAAGAAAAATGTCCGACAATTATAAGATATAGTTTTTCATTCCGCACAAATTATGTGGAGCATTTATGTACTTCAATGTTCCAAAAATCAAATTTATAAATTACTAGCGACCCGTCCCGGCTTCGCACGGGTACAATGCTGATACTCAATACACTACAGAAAAACTGTGAACGCGTTGTATATAAAAACAAGGCGGCCCGCTATGACTTCGCACGGGTATAAAATATATAGCCTATGTCACTCACTGAAAAAATGATTAAGATCGATCCAGTAGTTTTGATTTATTCATTACTGAACGCGTTTAATTTGAAGTAAAACAATTCCCCTTTCCATATACCACGAAGATTTCCTGCTATCTTTGGAATTTATTGATCATTAACCATAACCAGCTCCCGAAAACAGAAATTTTTCATTTTTAACAAATAGTTTATTGTTTTGTTTTGAAATATTTAACCGTCAAAAAGCTTTTCGAAGTATTTCTAATGTTGCCAACAGGAGGTGTCACGCAGTAATTATGTGTATTTTAAAAGCTTCTACTTTATTTAGTTTTTGGCTTTTTTCACTTTGTGATTCGATTGTAGATGGTGTTCAACTGACATCGCCAAGATGGCTGATAACACGATTTGGAATTTTGGTGCACAAAAGATCGATTGTGGCATGGCATACAATCTGCCTGCATAGTCAGAACAGAAATCGTCCAAGTATTTAAAATTTTATTAAAAAAAAGTCAAGGCTCTGGAACGCCCTTCTATTAGCCGAAACATTAGATGCGTCCACTACACAATTCGTACAAAACGGTGCTGGTTTTACAAGCCTCAGAGCGTCAATATTGCTTGTCAACGTAGCAGCCCAGGTGAAATAGCACCTTGTCAGAAAAGATGATTTTTCGCCTTAAATCGGTTTGCATATTAAGCTACTTTAAGGCCGAAACTGTGAAGCGATAACGAAGCGGTTGGCATACGCTTTCAATCTTTTTGAGTCAATTAGACCTTATAAGACCTTGTTAGGACTTGTAACACAAAGCTACAAGTACCTGTAATACAGTTGAATTATGACAAGTGTAAGAAGTTTCTATAGCAAATAGATACAAGTTTTCCAGTTCTTCGACAAGTGTAATGCACATAATTTTCAGTTTCGGATCGGATTCTTTGCAGGTAAGAGATTCTTTTGGATTGAACGTACCGAGAGAAAGCTAAGAGATCTTTGGAGACTTGCAACGAAGAGATATTCAGGAGCTCGTGGTATTTATTGTAGAGCTGCCTTAGGTGTTGAGGATCAGAAGGAAGTCCTTCCTTTTGAATAGACGCTAATATACATAGCTTTTCGTTTTACCGTTTACACACATATCGTCTGGTTTATCGTGAAGATAAACTAGGAACAGACGAATGTTGTCAAACTCCTTACTATCTCTAAGTTTTGAAAAAGCCCGTTATGCTCTGTTATGGGACTGTTGCGTGAGTTTGACATTAGGAGGTAAAAGAGGATCGAATGTAGAGCGAGATTCGAGTGGCGCTTGAGATGGGCGTGGGTTTAAAATATGAGAGCTTATAAAGTTAGGGTATTTAGCTACTGAGGTGAGGTTGAAACTACGAACAGGGTGGGATTTTGTTGGGCCACAATTATTTAAGAGAGGGGATTGGGAATCACGGTTAGTATAGAAGGATACCTGTTGATGAGCACGTTTCTGTTGGACTGCGGATTGCTGTAAGGACAGTCTGGGGTTGTGTTGGGGCTTGGGTAAGAGTTTAGGCTGAGTTATAAAATTTGAGCATGGAATACTAGATTTTTGAGATATGTGGGGCTTGGGAACCCTAACGTTCAACCGATTCAACAAAGTGGTCGAATGGAAAGCGTTGCTTGTGAATGAGTGTGTGTGCGCAGAAATATACCGGTAGGAGACAGTGTCTAGACATATTATGGTTGGGAAATGGTTTATAGCAAACTGCTATAAAAGCTCTATATACTGTTCCAAACTGCTAGAAAGCAGATGTGATATGCTTTCCTATAAAAAAGAGGCGGCTTATCCAACCAGAGAGCCAGTATTTATTGTGAAGTGATGGTGTAAAAATTGACTTAGTGTGATCGAATTGTACATTTAAATATCAATTAAGACTGGTATAATTATAATTTTGTTCGAACTCAGCGAATATTAAGGTATATTAGTAAAGCTTCAGAAGATTCAGAAGCCACGTCGTTGTTTAAGCATAAAACTGACGTTCTGTCAAAATTTCATCCGGATAACCGCTGTCAGTGTCAAAATATACTATGATTTAAAAAAGACTATAAAGTTGGTGCGGTATGAAATTTATACCAGGAATGAGAAGCCATCTTCTTCTTTCCATTTCTGGCGTTACGAGTAGTGATCTTGAAGCGATCACAACTCTCCCACTTTTCTGCTTCACACTAGTGATCCGCCTGTGGGGTACGCCGCGTTGACCTCAGAAAGCGTCGGCAAGCCTCCCGGTTTTGGATTGTTCCATGTCTGAGGCCAACCAAAAGCTGCTGTTTTTGCATTTGCTTGTACCAGGAGTGTTTTGGCCTGCCTTTTCTTTTTCGTCGCGAATTTGTTGAAACGTTGTACGATATTGCCTTTTGGACGGGGTTCTGCGGATCTCTCCTTTGAACATGACAATACCAACTGAGCCGGTCGTGCTGAATTTTGTCCAAGATGGTACTTTTGACATGAAGGCTTCCACGGATCTTAGTACTTCTAATTCGATCAAGCTTTGTTACTCCTGCTGTCATCCGAAGCATCTTCATTTCGGCTGCCGTCAATTTGCTCTCATACTTTTTGTCCAACATTGTGAACCGTATGTCAGAGCTGGACGGACAGCTGCTGTGTAGAGTCTTCCCTTCAGCTTAGGGGGCATTTTTCGATCACAGAAGATAGCGGAGTTTTCTCGCCACTTCATCCACCCTACGCTTACTCGATGATTGATGTCGTCATCACAAGTTGCTTCACTATTGATCATAGATCCCAGATATTTAAACTTTTCACACTTGGGAAGCACATTTCCATTCAAATAAATGTCTGGAATAGGCTTGTCTGGATCAGAAAAAGGGCAGCACAGGTATTCAGTCTTTTTAGCGCTAGTACGGTACCCATTTCCTTCCAGAACATCAATCCAAACGTCAAGTGCTCGTTGCAGGGATGTAGGATCCTCGCTTATGATGGCTCCATCGTCAGCAAAGAATAATTGTTGTACTTTATTGTCCGTTACTTTTCCTTCGAGCAAATAATCCAGAACAGCAATAAAGAGCAGTGGACTCAAGACACTTCCCTGATGTACACCTACTGTTATTTGGAATTCTTCGGTGACTCCAGCTGGGCATCTCACTTTTGTAACTGCTCCCGCGTACATGTCCATAATTATTCGCACATAGGCTTCAGGAACTCCTCGGTGTCTGAGGGCCACCCATATCAGATCTCGTGGTTGTCGATCGAATGCTTTTTCGAAGTCAACCAACACAATATGCAAATTCTCTAAGGCATCTCGGTGTTTTTCCATAATGATCCTTATACTTTGGATTGCGTCTGTAGTTGACTTACCCGCGACAAACCCGCATTGGTCATCAGAAAGCCTTATTATTTTCCGCAGTCGGCTATCCAAGACCCGCTCAACGATCTTCATAGTGTGGGACATCAACTTGATCGAACGATAGTTGTCACAGCTTCTGGTATCTCCCTTTCCCTTGTACATTGGAAGAAGAAAACTTTCCCTCCATTGATTAGGCAAACTGTCACCTCTTATAAGTTTGGAGATGAGAATCGTGAGCCATCTCAACCCGATGTCTCCCATATTTTTCCAAAACTCATATGGTACCTCGTCTGGCCCAATCGCTTTGCCTTTTTTAGAGTTATTAACTGCCTCCCTAACTTCTTCGACTGTGACGTCGGATACTTCCGTAAAGTTAGGTGCAGCTGTTGGAAAGTGGCGCCGAGGAAACTGTTCATTCAAAAGATCATCGCAATACTGTCGCCACCTGTGAAGAATTTTGTCATCATCCACAAGTAGCAGTCCTTGAGCATCATTTATGAACTTTGGCGAACGAATCTCCTGCGCATTTCTCCTTCTCTGAGCGGCTATTTTGAAAATGGTTGCTCCCTTATTCAAGTTACTTTGTCTTAGCTCTTGGATTGCCTGATTTGCTTCAGCAGCTGGAGCAGAAATCTCTTCCAGCTCTTGATACAGGCCCTCCGTGCTTTTTGCTTGAAGTTGGGCGCACTTTTTCTTCGCTTCTTTTCTGCAGCTCTTGTATTCCATTTTGAGACGCGCTTTTTCATTTGTATTTCTTGAGGGGCACTTCGACCAAGCTTGGAAAGCTGCTTTCTTCTTTCTAATCACTGCTTTAGCCTTATCATCCCACCACCAGGTTTCTTTAGCTTGTTGGTAGTGTCCTTTTGAGACTCCTAGCAGTGATTTGGCTCTCTCTAAGCAGGTTCGTTGTAGGCGATCCCACATATTTTGTGCCGTGATTGCATTTGAAACTGCGTCGATGGTATTACACAGCTGACTTCGCATATACGAAATGAATTGCTGTCCTTTGGTTTTCTCCAGATTGTACCACTTGATTCTCCTAGGAGCCTTTGTTTGTTTGACTTCCTTCACCGCATCCGTAAAAAATTCTGTTAAAAGAAGACGGTGTTGTTGAGCGGCAGCTTCTCCTAGTATCACTTTGCAGTCTTTCACCCGAGATTTCATGTAATTGGTTACCAAATGGTAATCAATCTGGGTTTCATTTCCTCCACTGCTGTAAGTGATAAGGTGTCGGTCTTGTTTGATGAACATGGTATTTAGTACGATTAGACCGTATGACTTGCACATATTTAGAATATCTTCACCAGGAGTGTTCCTGGTGCCGAATCCCAAACCTCCATGGGAGTCTTCATAATCCTCGTTTGTCTTCCCGACATGTCCATTCAAATCTCCTCCAACAAACAAATACTCTTCTTTTGGGATGTTCTTAAGTAGGTTATGAAAATCAAGCCAGAATGCATCTTTTTCCTCCTGCTCACACCCTATTTGGGGAGCATATGCACTGATGATATTCCAGACCTTTCCTTCCATCACCAATTTAAGAGACATCAAACGGTCACTGGACTTCAAAATGGTCAACACGCTGTTATATAAACTTTGGTCATGGATGATACCGACTCCGTTCCTACCTTGTTCTGTTCCATAGTAGAACATCTTGTAAGCCTTGGTTTTTACATCTAAGAAACGGGCTTTGTTTGCTGTGTTTCGCCATTTCGTTTCCTGAACACACAAGATGTCCACTCGCCTCCTTCTCATCATCTCTTCGAGTTCAAGACTTCTACCAGTCATACTTCCAACGTTCCAACTCGCGACTCTAAATTTTCGTCCAACTCGTTGCATTACTTTGCTAGCCCCCGGAATCCGTATAGCTCTGACCCGAACATTGCTGCTCGGTCCAGGACCAGCTCCATGCATAGCAATGGAACTGCCTGGCGGGGTAGTGCTTCTTATGTTTGCAAGTACTTCCATAATGCTCAAAATTTTTCAAAAATTTTCCTTTCATCCTTTTCGACACATGCTTACTACACCGGTAATCTCCAGTCGTGTTAACCCCGGGATCTGCATGCATACTTGGGGAGAGTTTTTAGGTGGTATGTGTGCCGCTAGACTCACTTTGATGTTAGTCGTCTAGATATGATTGCTCCTTTAGTCGCCTTTTACGACAAGCGGGGAGGCGCTGCAGTGCTATTCTAACCCGACACTGCACGGCAAGGAATGAGAAGCCATGGCATTTAAAAACAACAACCTGGATAAAATTTTCAAAACCGCTTAGGCCTTTAATAGAGGCGACAAGTGGCAATAAATACGTTCTCCCCTCCGTGGTGCTACTATAGTTTAAATGTACAAGAATGAGGAGCACGGGAGTCAGTTTTCGAAACCATACCTTGTGAGTAATAGAGGGGATCTAGAATTTTTTCCGACTCTAAACGGCTTATCAGAACGCACTTCTCATAGCAACGAAATTGTCATAGAAAGACTTGTTAAGGAAAGTGTGATACGAATACCAATATATGGGAGCAAGCTTCAGTTTTTCTTCGGTTTCCAAACCTCTAAGAGGGAAATTGTATGATTACTTGATGGGTATCCGTTACATGGACTTACTCAACTGAATTCAAAAAAGCACTCTGCTTGAATTTCCAATTCTTTTTTAAACAAATTTTTACTGCAACAATACTTGCCCCGTAGAAATAGAGAGAAAAAAAAACTAAATGAGTACGAGTTAATATTGCAAATCGCTAGCATAGGAAGCAAAAAAAAAAAAAAAAACTATTTTTTGGGTCGTTGTCGAAGTTTTGCTGTCAGAATACTCCAAAGAGGATTTCTCCGCACTCAATATAACTGGTTCAGTGAACGACCCCCAAGATAAATTCATATCCACTTTTGGCTATCATACTTTATTGCCATAATGAAAATCATCTTCAAAAAGTTCACTTCTTCGTTGAAGGATTTCCTCTCACAACAAGTAATACCACATCGGCTGCTATGGGATGGCTCAAAGTGAGTGAGTATAAGGACTAAGGAGGGTGGGTGTCTATGGTTAGTACCTACCATGCGAATGGTACTGGTGGTCTGGTCTTTTCGTTGAAGGTAATGGCCCTAGTAGGAAAGAATGATGTTGCAACAAACACAGTTGGAGGTGCGTATTGGAAGGAGAATATGAAATTTACTCAAAGTCCTTGACGGGGTGTTGTTAACGCTTTCTGTATAGTATACGAATATATACAACCTAAGGTGAGCTCTGCACACATCCACACGCACACAGACTATTATTATTATTATGTGAAGGTATGTTTCCCATTTTTATTATTCGCTCAAGTTATGATTACTCTGGTGTTGCGAGCAGAATATTGTAAGTTTTGACAAGATTTATGTTGTTCGGCATTTGCGTTCAAGTTCATAATGCGAGTAATAATATTAATAATGGAGACCATTCCTTTTCGTCTGGATCTGATGGATGTAAATTTGTTACAAAGTGTCTTTAAGGAGTTCCACAACGAGCCTCTATACCTCTTCTTGGCTTTCAATGTTTTGACATGGTGTTTTGTATTTTTTTGAAAAAACCTCATGGTGGTTAAGGTGGTGTGAAGTGGAAAGTTTATTTTTTTTTTTCTTCTTCTTCTGTACATTTGAACATTAAGCACATGGCTCAGTTTGAAACTGGGGATGAGCTCGGTGACAGTAATTTATGGAACTCCTTTGGCTGGGAAATGTGTAGTTCAAAAGGAAATGAATGTTTCATTGGGAAAAGCGTGTGTGCGGAAATATGAAAAATATATAAATCATTGATATTGCTGTGTTTTCGGCTCAGATTAAAGCAGATGTATGGTGATTTATTCTTTCACAAAAGTCTAAGGTTAAGAGCTTTAAATATATTAGTCACAAGTCGAAGTGTATAGTGACAGGACTCACGGCAGGATGCTTTGTATGAGTAGGGACATTTCTAATGTACGGCTGCAGTTTGGGAAAAGACATTTTTAGTTAAGAGCAGTAAAATCTAACAAAGTAACTGTGAGTAATGACAAAGTGTTTTTACGAAAAAAAAAAACAGTTCAACGTGCATGTGTGAAGCCACAGAAGGTTCAAAATTATTGAGGACTTAGTCATGAATTTCACATCGATGAGAATTCTTTTTTAAAGCTGAGTCATTACGCCAACTCTGGTAAAGTTCTTTACAAACATTCATTTCTTTAGATTTTTGTGAACCATGAGGCTTTTAATTAACCTATTTCCAGTCTCAAATAACCTAGAAGGAACTTTACAAAATCCTTGGTATCTACGTCCTCCAAAATGGGGCAAAAGCATGCATATATGCACCCTTTCATAAAAAGGTGAACATCCACTGGGCTATTTTCAACATCATGATCACCATCATCATTGATGAACTGTGGAGAAAAACATTGAACGACGAACTGTGGAGAATGTAAAGCTTCGTTGAAATTATCTAAAAGATGCAGGTTCAAGAAATGAAACAAAAAGTAGGAATCTTGCACTTGAAGGAAAGCAAAATATCATCAAAACCTTGTTAAAGCACAGAAGTTTCGAGTGGGCGGCTTTTCAAAGTCTTGGTGTTTGGTGTACGTCTTGTGTAGCCTACAAGAAACCGAATTGAAGGGGAAAATGGAAAAGGTCAAAGTCTTCTTTGGGCTGTAGCTATGTTAGGCACAGCAGGCGTGGTGGTGCAATAAAATAGGGTGGCGCAATAGAGCAAGGAGCCCCTGGGCCTAGCGCATTTCTCACAACCATCCCTTGTGAGCGAATGGAGGGGACCTACAATTTTCGGCCGGCTCCGAACGGCTAATTGAGAAAGCGCTTTTCATATGGCAATGAATTTACTAACGGAGGACTTGCCAATTCCTCGCGAAAGGCGATACCCGTGGAAAAACATTTTTGCCTCTGCTGGGATTCGAACCTCGAACGTCTGTGTTAGCAGGTGGACATGCTAACCATCACTCCACGGGTACCACGTGGTGGTGCAATGGTCATAATAAATTGAATAGGGTGGCTCAACATAATAGGGAACCCCGAGGTCTAGCTTTTTCTCTCAATCGTACTTTGCGAAGGAATGGAAAAGACCATATCAATCTTTAGCCGATTTCGAACGGGAAAGCGGTTTACATGGCATCAAATTACTGTCGGGGCAAATTACCAACTCCCGCGAAAGGCGATACTTCGTGAAAAAATTTTGTTTTTGGATGGTTTTTTTTTTTGAGATTCTGCAGTCACGGATCAGTCTTCTTACGAGTATCGAGAAAGTTGTCATTAGAACACCACTGGGCTGCAGGCTTTCGATAGCCACAGCATAGGGCATTTCCTTGTTGAAAACGGATCACTCTTCTTATGGCTATCGGCAAGGTATTCGAAAATTTTCTATTCTGTTATTCCACATGGTCTGAGAACGCACAAAATTATTATTCTATAAAACTAGTACAGTTTCAAGGAGGGTTATGATGCCATTACAGTTCGGGGTGAACCTTAGTCTCAACCAACATCTTTCGCCAACAATTTCGATACCATTCATGCCGTCAGATATTCAAGGGAACAAAGCTAAAAATAGGTGTAGGGAAGCATGTCTGCTTGACTTAGGAGATCACTTTCGGTACCGTTTGGTTAGACATCCTTTTGTATGAGTTGATCAGATATTATGGCGTGAATCAACCACCGATTATGTTCCAAACGACGTGGTTCATGGCAGAACGTTCTTTGTAAAAAGTTGCAATGAAACTTCTGTCAGAAGTTTCAAGATTAAAAACGGTTTGCAACACGAATCAGTACACTTGCATATTTTATTAAGCATTTACATCGGTGATTTAGTTGTATTCCTTCATCATGCTGAAGCGTACGCCGATTAACTTATTGCCTAGCGTAGAGAACAGATCCAAAGCTCGAAGTCATGGAGGGGACCTACAATTTTCTGCCGGTTCCGAACGGCTAATTGAGAAAACGCCTTTCATGGTAATGAATTTAGTTAACGGAGGACTTGCCAATTCCTCGCGAAAGGCAATACCCGTGAAAAAACATTTTTGCCTCTGCTGGGATTCGAACCTCGAACCTTTGGGTTAGCAGGTGGACATGCTAACCATCACGCCACGGGTACCACGAACTTCAACAAGATTTAGCAATATTCCGATACTGAAAATACTTCCAAAAATCCGAAGAAATTATTTTTAGAACCTCAACGGTTTGGCCCTCATGAAATATTAGAAAGAATTGGTGAACTGATCTCTGATCGATTGTCTGGACGTTGCAAAAATGCTGGCTTACAAAGTTTAAGTGTGTAAGACTTTCGCCAAAATAGGATCATAGCGACACCACAATATCTCTGTAAAAGAAGTTCAGCTTAAGAACCGAGCTTGTATAGGGTGTTTTTTAGAGATTGGTTGAATAGGGATACAACTAAAATTTTATAGTTAAATCGGCCAATTCTAACGTCATTTATGTTCAGTTTGGTTTGCGATTTTATCATAAACAGGTTGACAAAAGAACAACGCTTGCAAATCGTGCAAATTTATTTCGAAAATAATGGTTCAGACTGCGAATTTTACCGCAAGCTGCATCCATTTAATGGTCGTCATAATCGTCCATCAGAGCAATTAATTCGGCTAACGATGGATCGTTTTCGCTTCGCACTATTGCTTCGTCTACTTTATGTGATAATATGCATCCGCACAGAGACGTTGAACAGTGCGCAGCGAAGAATCAATTGCCGCTGTAGAGCAAAGTGTTAAAGAGGACCCGAATGAAGCGATTCGCCACCGTGCACAGCAATTGGAGCTTTGCCCATCAACATTTTGCAAGATGTTGCACCAAGTCTTGGCTTACGACCTTAGAAGATCCAGCTTGTACAATAATTAAATACGCCAAACCACGCAATGCGCTGTGATTTTGTTGTATGGGCCGAAAATAATATCGATCTCGATGCTGATTTTCATCGCAAAATTTTGTTCGAAACTCATTTTTGGTTGAAGAGTGAGGAGAATCCTCATGAGTTCCTTGAGACGCCATTGCATCCACATTGCATCAACAAAGCAGAAACGTTAGTGGGCTTGGAAGCCAACATTCGTGGCATTATTGCCGACATACGGCCTCAAATGCTCGAAAAGTGGTTGAAAGTTGAACCTCTTCTTAACTTGACTTTATTCGAGCCAGCAGCGGCAGCCAGACGCCATTAATTAATAAAATTGAATAATTAGTGGCATAAAATTATCCTTCCAATAAAAGCTAATTGAAGGACATTAAAAAGATTTTCTTGTGTTTTCTTCAACTTATCCTGCATTTCAATTCAAAGAGGCGAGCGAAGTCTTCGAATTTATCCAAACGTTAACTACCAGATCATTCGTTTCAAAAACCACCGTTGTCTTTTTCATATTCCACAGGTAGAATTTTAATCACAAAGTCTTACCTCACAATTGAAATTTTCTTAACTGGTACAGATTTAGATCTTCTGATTTCTTTTTTGAAGCCCTCGTAATTTTCAGCTTCAAGTAAATGTTTTTCTTAACGGACAATGCATTGAGTTCTATATATTATTTCCCGTATTACGAATAACGCCTAGTTTCTTTTCCCTCGCGTTTCGTAATTCGCAATACATGCCCTTATTTCTATTCTAATTTATTCTTTCAAAATCAATTTGCTGTTGAATTGTTCCCAATTGATGAGCACTGCTCCTGGCATAGTAAGTTTCTCATCTCAAGATTTTTCCTCTGTTCAACGTCAGTAGGTTTCACAGCTTCACACATAAGCTCTCTTAAATTGTTGAGGTTGCCTCAAACCTATTCTATATAAGACTTTGGTCTATTTAAAAAGGGCTTAACTTGAACTAAGCTTTTATCAAGATTAAAAAACTATTTGCTTATCAAGAAACATCAGTAATCAAAAACCGTTCAATGTTTCCTTTTAATTTCCATTAATCATCGTTTGAAAACCGAACTCTGCTTCAAAACTAAGCCCAAACAAACAGATTTTCGTAAAGCATGTGCTTCTGTGGTCAAACTATAAATTTAAGTCCCATCCTCTGTCTAAAGCCTTATCATATTTATTCTCAAATAAAATGAAAAACTATTCAAGTCAGTACCAGCCTGTTCCTAAAATTCTCTGTACTTACTTAGAATTTTAAAGGACCACACATTTTTTCCAACCCTTCTTCAAATAAGACAATTAGCCTCGTGTTTAGTATGGGTGAGCCATAGCTTGGGTTGTCGAAACACACGTTTTTATTAATTAGCAAACCCTATCTGACCAAATCTTACAAATTTGCAAAACCAAGCACTGCAGTGTTTCTTTTGCAACACCAAATTAATATAAAACAGGAATTTCAAAATTACGTGACGACCCAACGTCAATGTATTTTAGAGCTAGCAAAACTGCCTCCGTCATTGTCGTGTTGGTCGCCTGACCATAAGTCCACAGAAGCCTCCCTCTCAATGTCTAATTTCCATACCCGAATCGATTATCTGACCCTGGGTTAACTTTAATTAAATAAGTTATGTGCGGTTAAGGACCGAGTGCTGATGCTACGCAAGTTGTTTTGATCCTTCATCTGTCACGTTTGAATACTAATGGATTGATTAGAAAGGTCAAACTTTAGCTTTTCTTTGATGCTATGGCTTTTAGTCTTTACTCGCCGTCTAACCACAAAACAAAACTTCCCCAAAACAACAGGTCATCGATTTGAGGAGCATAATGTGGGCTGTGGGGTTGGTTTTTGTATAAATTCTTATCGTTTGTCAAGTTTACAAATAATATAAATCTGTCTACTCGACCCTTTTTCTAAGATAGGAGGTTTTACACTCAAATGGTGTATAGGTAGGTACATAGTGTTGTGCGAAACCGAAGAGTGGAGAGCGAACACACAAGTTTATGATTTATAAGGATTCCGATATTGTGTTGCCCTCCGTGAAGGCAATTTATCCCTCAATTTTGTGCAAAATAACCATCCCCGATTTAAGGCGACGCGACGGTTGTCGTAGTCGTCGTCGTCTCTTGGTGGATTGCGAATGCAAGCGGTCGCCATTACACAGCTTATCTCACTTACAATTCCTCGCTCCATTTCTAAAAATATACAAAACACCATTTCTTCTTTTCTTATTTTTGAATGGATTTCGCATGAGCAAAAAAAAAGGACTCAAAATTGGTCCGCTCCGGGTGTACCCCGGGACAACAAGGATGATCTGACCTGGCTCTAAGGCAAAAATCGTGTTAACTATCCATTAGGCAATATTTCCAGATGATTTAACACCTTCCACATGGATGCATTTTTTCGGGGAATCCTCCTCTCTCATTTATTTATTTTCTTCTTTTTTTTTGTCATCTGTATCACGTTTATACAGGATATCCGCAAAAAGGATATGTTTGTTAGTCTGTTAGTCTACATATGCTAAAACGAGTGTAGACGAACGAGCAGCTACAGGGCAGAGCACCTATAATACCTATGGGACGAAAAAGGGTCTTTCAATTGTTTGGTGCATATCTCTGTTCCAACAATTTGTGTATCGGGAAGAGTCGGGTTATCTATAAATTATAGCATCGGTGAAGTAATGACGCCAAAATTCGATGATGGCTTTCGGGGTGTGTGGATGTGGATGTCGTATCTCGTATGTCGATGATTTTGGTGAGGGTTTCGGCTGTTTTCGATAATTAAAATGTACAACGAGTGTGGAATATGTGTGTAAGAGTTATGTCAAAATCAATGAGAGTAATTGAGGTGCTAGAGTTCAGACAAATGTCCTTGGAGTATGGGCTTTCAAAATTGCCCAAGTTGATGTCAGTAACAGCAGGCCGTTTGCGATGGCAGTGGTGGTGGTAACTTAATTTGGATTTGTTGGCATGAGGTGGACTTCTGAAGTAATTATCCAATCAATGAATTGGAATGAAAGGGAGATGTCTTTCGAACTAAAAGCTGTGTGTTTGGGCACTTTTTTAATGGGAAGTGTATGAACGTTATTATCTAGCCTGATTGAAAATGACGACGATTATCATTTGTACCTAGTAAGGTCAAATAGGGTTAACTTATTAAGTGTTGAATTGGATTTTTATAGCCCATACTTTTGGTTTACAACGCGAAAAGTAGACAGTTTTCGTCAAAGGTCGCTTCATATAAAATTTGTGTTTATGGTTTCAATATAGACATTACGGTCTCAAAGCAAAAAACCCCTCAAAAGCCAGGAATTTCATAGCTTAAGTTTGGCTTTCTAAGACCCCCACCACTGTGTCATTTCATTTTAATGCTCCAATCCCTCCAACAAATTTCAAGACGCGGTATTCTGTTGAAATTTTTACTTTTGATTTATACCCCGAAAATTGGGGTATAAAAAGGGCAAAGTAAATAGAAACTATCACGGGCACCTTTTGCGGAGCACTGGAAGTACTTTTAGTTGGGCCGGCACTATTCGGGAAAGGGTCTGATTGGTGTCAACTTATGGCGGTGCGGAACCGAGAGGCTGCAACTTACTATGCGTGAACACAATGAACTGCAAACGCAGCCGCAGCCGCAAGAGTTAAAATAAAGTTAACTTGTGCGGCTCCGGCTTGCGTTGTTTTGTATACATCATTGTATTCACGTGTACTTAATATTTTGCGGTTGCGGCTTCGTATGCGGCTGTGAATCATTGTGTTCACGCAGTTATAGTACACGTACTATACCTTTTCGTGGCAACCACTGGGTACTGGTACTCATCCAACCGGAGGTGACTTGCCGAACTAGTAAATGCGAGAGTTGACAAAAGGACGAAGAGCAATAGAGCAATACTATAATGCTTTACAACAGACTGTCAGAATCTCAGTGGTCTGCCAGAGCTTATGGGGAATGTCACGATGGAATAACATCCAAAGCACCTGTTTCTCCAGATTGTGGGTTGTGTGCGGAGTTAACTACCCAACCACGCTAAAAACATCTAATTCCGAAACAGTCACGGACAACAACAATAAGTTCGCTGTTCACGACCCTAGCAAACGAGAAAAGGACAAAAACCTCTGGACCTGCACGTGGAACGTCATATCACTAAAGGGGTATCGTGCAGCCGCAGAATAAGCGGACGCTCTAGACTGCTACAAAGCAGACAAAACCGCCATTCGAGAAGTGCGACGGATTTGGGCGGTCATAAAGAAAACGAAAGACAACTATTAAAAAATCCACTGTCTACGAGCTCTTCAAAATGACGTGAAAACCGTTCATTGCAATTTTAACTCAAGACTAAGGAAGGGATAAATCTTTGAAGGCACAATCCTTAGGCAAATCCTTTTGATCATATTCCTTTCGACGCAAGACACTCTTCCAGATTATTTGATACACAATCCTTAGGCAAATCCTTTTGATCATATTCCTTTCGACGCAAGACACTCTTCCAGATTATTTGATACTCGAACTTTCCTAAAGGCAGCTTTGACTATTGCAGGGAAATTGCAGAAGGGAAAACGCTAAACGCAGAAGGGAATGCCCCACTTAAGTGGAAGAAGACCTCAACTTACTGAAAAATATTACTGGCATCAAAATTGTTGCTTTTGGTAATGGTTCACCCCCAATAAAAATTCCAACTCAAGAAGGCAAGTATTCGGCTCTACGAGGTAACCGTCGGTGCGGAATTCTCCGATATCCTACGATTCGGAGACATTTTGCTTCGCGGTAGTTCTCCGATCGGCCGATCCGACGTCCTCCGATAAGTTTTTGCTGCGGAAAGTTTCAGTGTTGGGAATGCAATGCGTTGCCGCATTTGTGAAAAATTTCTTACGATGACAACTACTTTGAAACAAAATTGACACTCCGAAAAAGAATGCGTTGCGGAAATTCCTATCCGACGGTTACCTCGATAGGGCCGATTGGCTCTGCCTCCTTCTTTAACCTTTACCATTTGATTTTGTATTTTAACGGCTTGCAAAAAAGTATTAAGTGCACGAGATTTAATATGTCTTGCGATAAGAACGTTCACCTAATCAATTTGTTACCCAAATCATTGAAAGCTGTCTGAGCCTGGATTCCGCAAATTTTTAGACGATTTGCGTCCAATGGGCCATCGTCGATTGTATTGGCAAAAGATTGTTTCATGTAACTTGGCTTTTAGGGATTGAAGGATAGATTATCTACTATCGTCTTATGAATGTTGGTAGCTATTTTAAGGTTCTACCTAGAATTCAGATGATAGTCGTTTTAAAAAGAACGACATGCAAGCCCTGTCTATGACAAACTTAGAAATTTTGTTTAATTTTTTTCATTTAGGCTGTACTTACTTGTGTATATTTATTTACTGTGAATCCGCTAGTCAGCTATTCGAGGTTAATTTAAAATAACTTTTATCACAATAATGCACTGTATCAAGTGGTGAATCAAAAACTAAGGCTTTCTCAAAGCACACACGTTTGTAGTTGCAACAGCTACAGAAATGCCGCGACAACTACAAATGTATGGAAACGCGGTGTCGTTCTTGTCGCCTAATGTGCGCACTCTCATTAGTCGCTTTGTAAACATAATTTGACAGCTGAACTAGTAGCTGTATCAACTACAAAATCGCTTTGGTTTGGGAAAATTAAACTTTATTGAACTCATCTGGCACTTTTGAATACTATTGGCCTATTTTATGACACAAAACAATGCTAAACTAGGTACTGATTTTTATTTTTTTATTTTAGGACACAAATCAGTGATATACAAATTCTAACACTTCACGTCACTAAATAAGAGTAAAATAATCTGTCATTTCTCACAACGAAAACCACGTTTTATGACGTTTACCACAAACCACGTTTTAATTCCGTGACACTTGAATTCAATAGGACTATGAAAACGCGCTCTGTTGGACAAAAGCTCAACATACAAGGTTGAGCTCTCGCGTTTCACTACCACTATCAACTTCCTTGCCTTGGAATTGTAACTAAGAAAACGTTCCCTGCATGATTCCGTAAAAGTAACAGTGGAACGAAACGAAATAACAACAAGGGCACATCGACTTTATTTCTTTCTTAATCGTTGAACGACTTAAAATAATAAACAGAATCCAAAACACAATATTGCAAAGTAAAACGCGTGCAAATTAATAAGTCAGTGCAAAATATAAGCAACATTGACTTTAGCCACTTGTTTAAAAACTACGAACTCAAAAAAAAAAAAAGAAACGCAAAACAACAATAGCCACGAAATAGATCGACAAATGTAGTCGTAAATGACAGCGAGTATCGTGAAACGCAATGAGGAGTGTTTTGCGACTATCGTTATTTTTAATATATTTTTCAGTATAAGGAATTACGAAACCCGACTAAAAATAACGAAACTGAAAATAACGACAAGAGTATGAATTACGAGAATTGATACAAGAAAATGTTGGAACGATAACAAAACGACCTACAAAATGTCGTTAATGAAATCGAATATCGTTTCGTGAAACGTAATCGCGACGTAACGATAGCAACTGGTGGTTAAGAAATTTTAATAAAAACTAAAAAAGCTAAAGTTTATGGATTTGCAGCAGTCGGCCGAGTGGGTTGTTTAGTTTCTCAAAGAAAGGAATTATGTTCCTTTTGCGGCCTCAGACCCAACTGACACAGCCGTACAAAGTTGTTCTTTTTGACGCTGATTGAGAAACACTGAAGGCCTCAACCCATAGAATCCGTTGCGTCCGTTCGCTCTCGGATTCACCTGACAGCTCGATTAAATACACACGATCTTATGAGAGGTGACCCATAAGCATCGGATGCAACGGACGCAACGCAAAAAGTAGCCCAACTTTTAACTTTTTGCGTCCGGCAGAGGAGAGACATGCGCAGTAAGAACCAATTTGAAATTTTCTCTCTGATGACATGCGCAGTAAGAACCAATTTGAAATTTTCTCTTCTGCTAACATGAGTGGTCTTGTTGAGTTGAGACACCGCAACGGATTCTATGGGTCACCCCAATCCGTTGTGTCCGGCAAAACTCACAGCTGTCAGGTGAATCCGGCAGCGAACGGACGCAACTGATTCTATGGGTCGGGGCCTTAATTTGCTACTCGAACACACCAGCCGCCAACCACAACCACATACAAAGATGGAAACAATTTCGAGCTTAAAACATCTGATTCATAGCTGCTAAGATGTAAGCCTGCTTGCCTTTCTAGACAGGTTGGTTTCTACGAACTTCCTTATTGTAAATTTTACATTGTATCAACAAAAACAAGCAAAACGTCAATTGAATTTCTTTTCTTTTTTTATTATTAAATTTAATTTTTTAGTTCTATTTCGAAATATATTTAAATTTAACATTGTAAACAGTTTACAATATAATTAATACAATATTAACCAGCTTTGGTTTTTCTAAGCGATTAGAATTTTAAACTTTTTTCTTTTTCTTTATTTTAAGTATTAAGTAAAGTTACACAGTCAATCAGTAGGTATAGTCAGTTATTAGTATCTATACATATTTATTCTTCTTATTTTTTCTTTTTCTTTTCTTTTTTACAGTTACTTTATCAACGTTCAGCAATGGCCCACATATTCACATTCAATAATATAATAATTTAACGAACTATCTCACGTTAAAACTCTTCTTTATTCACAATGAACTTACACATCTAACTTGATAATTTTATTTTTTATTTTCTATATACATTTGGATTTCTGGGTTTCTGTTTACTTTTTTCTATTGAATTACTTTAATTGCAGTATTTGCTTTTTATTTCTTTTTTGTTAAATATACATATGTTGTATCAGCCTAACTAGGATCTAGTTTATGTTTTGTAAAGAGAGAGAGACTCACATTAGGGATTTTCATAATTTACGGCTATATATATTTTGTATATGGCAGCTCTGCCCGGACTATATGAGCAAGGGCTTAGTATAGGAAAAAACAAACAAGCAAGTACTTAACACCCCCTTTCTGTCTGTGAACGAATTGGCATCTCTCATCGTCAGTCTTCGTAAAAAAAATCATAATAATAAAAAAAAACAACAGCTATTTCCTAGAGTAGGAAAAGTCCTTTATCGGGTAGCAACAACCCTGCATCATAAATCATCGCCATCCCCCTTTTTAACGCCCAATCTATATTCAAAGAGTTTGCTTTTACGACTTCTATTGGAAAGTACTGATGGCAGGTCACACATTATCCACCTGTGCATTATAACTAATAAGACTCCGATCGCTAGATGGCGCATAAATCACATCGTTATCGTTTGCTGTAGAAACCACGGCTGCCACTGCCGCAGCCGACACCTGTCGTCGTCTATTGTCAGCCGCTGCCGTTAGATTATCACCTCCATTGTCATTGTTCTCCAAGCTTAAAGTGCTACTACCTCCAATGCTGCTGCTGGCTCCGCCAATACTACGATTGTACGAGCCGCGCGTCGGGTGGCCCCTCCAATTGAGGTAAGTATTATCCGGTGGATTGGTTTCTCCAACTTTTATATAAAGTTGCTCGTCCTGAGCGTGCAATAGCGAGGGTGACCCGCAACCACTATCGCAACCTGTTCCAATTCCGCCACCGCCACCGAATCCCGAATCGACCATTACCGTCGAGTCAAAGTCGAGGAGACTTTTGCTAGCAGAAGAAACCGACGACATAGTGGTGGCGTTGTTCGCAGCAATGCTATTCCCCGGACCGCCATTGTATTTCAACTGGGATTGTGGCAGCACTGGTGGTGGTATCGCCTCAACACGTTTACCATTGTCACCATGGTGGTTGAGGAAATTCTGTGGGTGTGATACTTTGAAGCGATTGTTGTTCCGTCTTATTGTTCCCATGGGACTGCCCTGGTGCTGTGGAGTTGGCTGCATTCCAACAGTTCGTGGGTTAAACGTAAGGCAATTTGTCATATTGTTTAGCTTGTTCTCGGTTATGTGAATCTTTTCCTTCGGATAGTAATACTGCTCAGAGTAGGTAGATCGATTTGAATTACCTCCACCTGGATACATATCGTTGGCGGTTTGGTAGACGTTTGACGAATTCGAATGTTGATTATGGTGATTACCATGCTGCTGTTGTTGTTGTTGGTGGTGGTAGGAGCCAAATCGCTGATGCTGCATTGAATTTGGATAATTTGGTTGTTGTTGCTGTTGATTGTAGTTTTGGGGATGATTTGTTGATTGGCTGTGATATCCGGTCGAGCCGCTGCTATATTCGTTTGGATAACGACCGGCACCAACTATTGAGGAAGTGGCATAGGGGGCCGGGGAATGCTTTCCAGTTGTACTTCCACCGTATTCACTTGGGGCCTTACCAAAGCTCGACACCTCAGCATAATCCGTCGGAATATTCGAATACTCGCCCACGTATCTGAAAACGAAAAAAAAAAACGTCGAAACGACCCTTGATTAATAAATTGCCAGATTATCGGAGTGCGAAAATAATTTTCTATGGATTATAAACGATTTACGGAGTGGTGTTGTTTTGTACTGACGACGGCCGACGAAGCGGCGGGGTATGTGCATTTCTGTTCAGCCGAGATAGCATTGAATTTTATACATTGCCGTTTGTCGGTTGTGGTACTACTACTGACGCTCTGCGGAGTAACGTGTGTGGTGTACTCGCACCAACGACATTTACGAATGAATATTTAATTGTTAAAAGCCTTTGGCGGGGGCGATTGGACCTCTACGATCAGACCACTCTTTGGTTGCCTTCAGGGCGAACTTTTTATCGGCCAGCTAGTCCGAACAATACGACAGGTAAGCCGCTTAAATTGTATTTCATTAATATGCTGCGGGGTTTAATGAATGCCATAAATAAACACACACAAGTATGGCAAAGGGTGGCTATTGGAGGGTGTATAAGTGCGCACTCAACTGTGATGCTTTAAAATTAAATCAAGTCTCATAATTGTCGGAGGATTTTTTTTGGTGAATGTAGGAGGATAATTTTTTTAACAACTTTTATTACTCAAGGAAGCAGGCAGATACTTTTCCTAAAGTGGGAATTAGCCTCTACCTTTAGTGATACAAACGAACATGGTAAAATGAAGGAATGATTTCCTTTCTTTCGAGCTTTCGTACTTCAGCAGGGGAAACAACAAAAAGTGCGTGAATAATTTTTGGAAACCTCGCATCTACTCGTCAAAATATGTTCCATACTTGAAGTTGGCCATAAGAAGGGTACTCTCAACCCTTCCTCTGCCCTTAGAAACTTTATTCCGCCTTCGTCAAATATCGGTCGGTTGCAGTTTGACGACTGTTTGGCAAACCAATTTCGCAACTTCTTGTTCTCCTTTTTCAGCACCAAGAGCATCGTGATTTCGAATGGATCACAACCCTCCAACTTATCAACTTTACATTAAAGTGATCCGCTTGTGAGGTTCGCCGGAACTTTCTCACGAAGAAGTAGAAATCGATTTTCAAAAAAAAAAGCAGCCGATATGGTGAGCGTGTAAGAAGAACCAAAGTTTAGGACTTGAAGGCCAGAAACCATGCATTTGAGGCCTGAGACCTGAAGTTATTGTAGCTGCAAAGCTGTTGTCTTTTTAAAAGCTTCAGGTTTGTACTAAAACTGTCCTTTTTGACACTGAAAAAAACCGTGGACGCTTTTTGAGAATGTTGACAACAATGTACCCATTTTAGTACAGAATTAGTACAAAGTTAGATCCTAATTTAGTACTGAACCAAAAGACATTCTCAGAAACGATTTAGTATTTTGTACCTGCTTTCAACACTTGCTTTGACGTACTTTCAACTAATTTGGTTTGTACTAAAAACTATACACGAAGTAAAGGTATCAGCTAGTACTAAAAGACGCTAGACGTATCATTTACCAAGCTGCAAATGGAGCTACTTATTTACTATGTTTGTATTCACGAAGGTGACGTTGACTTGGTAGATTTTCCATTGTCATGAATACTCAGGTCTCAGGCTATACATTCAACAACAATCTTCCAATCCATAAAGCTTTTGAATGCATGTCCAGATAGTTTGCAGGCAATCTGTTTGAATTACGGCTTATCGACATGTGAACCCTTCGGATGCATTGTGGGTACATTAAACATGTTAACATGGAACCTTTCGAAACTTAAGCTTTGTTTAAATTTTGCGTTTAGTTTGCAAAACAACATCCAATCCATGCCTGGCCACATCCGAACCATTCATTTGCAACACTAATTAAGTATCTTTCCTCTAACAAAAGAACCGAATATTACCCCAGGACCAAATCCACAAAACATCTCTGTTTCAAAAATAATTTAAAACAATGACAAAAAAAAACTCTCGTATTGTGTTTATAGTGTGCGTACAGTTGGGCCTTTCCAAATACATACATAGATTATTTATGCTTCTATACCGAATAATTACCGTTGCATGTTGTGTTGTTAGCACTCGGCTGCAAGCTGATTCAACATCAACCCATACATACACTAGTAGGTTGGTCTCTACTCTCTGCAATTTTGGGGGTATGTAATTGGAAAAACAAAAACCAAAAGTTTACACAGGGCTACCGTAATTATTGCAAGGCTCATTCAACAAACCCAAAAACAGTTTTTCGTTCAAAACCTACTAACCCAGGAACCAATATGCCTCCGAGTTGAATACGAAAATGCATCGGTTACAATAATTCTGTCAATAATCTCGCCCCAAGGATTGTGTTGTGTACTGCATGAGTACAAAATAAAAACAAAAAAACAAAAAAAAAACATCAAAAATTACATATGGACAGAGTAGATTCTAACAACATATTCGAACAAGCTATTATGGACTCTTGAACATCATTTCTACTCCTACATACCTTTGATTTCGATGCTGTTCGGATGGCAATGTTGCTGTTGTTAGACAAACGGGTGCATAGTCGGCAATTTGATCCTTTTGCATGTCCATTGCATCACTGGGTGAGGGCCGCCACACCATACCACCAGTAGAGGCATCCAACCAGAAGCCATTTCCATTGCGCGATAGACTCGGCATTTTGAGGACATCGTTTGGATGATGTGTGCCTGCAGGACGAGAACCAGTGAACAAAACTGTCATAATTAATAAACGTTATACACAACCAAAAGCAATATGCAAAATAATGGGAAAAAAGAACGAAAGGAAGGAGAACAACGAAATAAGCGAATGTATACTATAAAAATGTCCTGAAATTATTATTAAAAAATGTAGGTTGACATAGATGGCGTTCTGAAATATTCCTTGTAGAGGATGAATAGACAATATGTGTGGGGGTCCTGTGACAGTTTTCTTTCGAAATTTATGGCATGCTAAGTTGTTGTCTTTTTCTTTTTTTTTGTATATTTTTGGTTGCCTATATTTTTTTTAATTAAAAATTTTGTCCGACTGTCAACTGGATAAAAATGTATAAACAATAAAACAGCGCTCCGTCTGTTTGAATTGCAGATACACACAGCAGATAGAAGATGCATGGCCGTACTTTTTGCCATGTGAGTGGGATGCAAATAAGAGGGAGAGAGTATGGAAATGAATCGTCATCATTCATTTGCCACTCGGGAAGAGCAGGTTAGGGCTGGACTTGCCAACAACTGGGCCCTGGAGTCCTTAATTTTAGTTCTTCTAGGAAAGGTTACTTTTGTACTAAAAATAACTAGAAAGCTATGGCTATATTATTGAGAGTTGAGTAGTTTAGCTATATTGAGATGGTTAAACCATTCACTTGAGATTTCAGCAGCTCATAGCAATATTAACTGCATTAAATAATTAAGTTTCATATAAATTTAGTACTAAGAAGCTACTTTCCTTCATTCGGACCCCAGAAACCAAGTTCATTTCACGCTTATCCAGCATCAAGGAAAAATGAAATACATCAAAATTCAAAAGTTTTGTACTAGAGTCTTAGTCAAAGATTTAGAATACTTTCGATTTTTAGTACTAAAAGACTTTATTTGACAGGATTTGTTGAATATTGAGGTCTGAAACCCGACGCTGTTCCGTTTTCTCTTCTTTTGATAAAAGAGCCTTAAGCAGAAGTTAACTTAAGAATGAATGGGAGATTTACGCATTACGATACGACTTAGGCCTGAGTACTAAAAGAGTCTGAAGTTGAAACAGCTTTCCTTTTAGTTCTTAGTATTGGAGTATAGAAATGATCGTTGAATTGAAGGTATACTCTGGACCAGGAAAAACAAAATACATCAAAATTCAAGTTTTGTACTAAAGTCTTAGTCAAAGATTTTGACGTTTTTTAGTACTAAAAGACTTTACTTGGCAGCATTTATTAGATCCTGAGGTCTGAAGCACGACACTGTCCCGTTTTCTCTTCTTTTGATAAAAGAGCCTCAAGCAAAAATAGACTTAAGAATGAATGGAAGATTTACGCATAACAATACGACTAAAGACGGAGTACTTAAAGAGTCTGGAGTTGAAATATCTTTTCTTTTAGGAGTATAGGAGAAATGATCATTGAAGTACAGAAATTACCAACAAAAAAGGAAAGGAATTGAAGGTTCACAGTATGGTTTAAAATACAGAATAGACTTACAAATACTACTACTCTCAAGTACTTAGTACTAAAACTTCAACGTGTGGGCTGAGTGAATGGGTCCTAAACAAAACCGATTTTAAAACACTTATTCGGTGTACAGGAAGAAGTAGAAACGGATTCGCTGGCACATAAAATTTGACCCATTAAAGAAAGTTTATTTTTTAAGAAAAGAACATACAAAGAAAGCAAGAAAAGAACACAAAAATCCCAGTCCAGATTGACTACGAAGAATGTCCGCAGCTCAAATGGACTCTACCCTAATTTCCAGTAAAATATGCTTTATTAAATAATTGGCGACCAAACAATAACCTCCATCGCTCTATGAGCCTCGAACCGCCCAACAAATACCAACCTGACAGACACTCATATACAGGTACACATGATGTTTCAGCATCAGGACAATGACGACAAGTGACACCAAAAAAGCACTGAATATGCGGGGAGCGATCAAACGGACAAAAGTGCAATTAAACAACACCCCTCCACCTCCATGACTGCCCTACCATACCGTACCATCGAATATGAAAAAGTAAAACCTTTCAAAACAGTATCTTCTGCCACAAAAACAGGAGCGAACGAGCCTTATTTAATTTTACACAGTGCTAACGTTATCCTTATGGCATATTCGTGTTTGCAGTTATTACAGCAACGCGTAGGTGGTAGGTGTGTATGAATGCTATTTCACCGTTGATGGCAATAAGCATGGGAATACTATGCGTGGACCAGACTTTTATGCCATTTGTCGAGTGTGTGCGAATTTCGTTTTCTGTTATTTTCTTTCTTTTTTTTTTATAACCATCATGTCCTCGGCAATCCTTTGCAACTTCTCACATTACACCTGGAATTTTGTTGGTTGGCGCAGTAAAAAGGATGAATTGAAACACACGTCATGAATGCAAAAAAAGGAGGAATTAAAGCAAAAAAAAAGAAGAAACAAATTTCACAAAACGGAAGCAGTTAGTGCAAATATTACACGAGGGTGGCAAAAGGATTCAAGTTGGCAAAACTTGATAGAGCAAGGTTGGTATATATATCCATAGAATTTTTTTTTCTCTTAACTTTTATACTCGCAGCATCATTCATGAGTGTTTTTCTGTTTCTTTATTTATTAAAGTAATTTTTGGTAGAGTTTTACATTTTTAAGCTGAATATTCATGGTGCTATGAATGTGGGTAACTACCTAACGGTTGGAAATATGCGGGTGTAGCGCAGTAAACGTAATTATTCCAATAAAAGAATTTTTGTTTTATACGATTTTTGAGTAGGTGGGAAGACAGACAGAGTTACTACTTTCATGTAACTTTCATTGCATGGTTGGGAGCTGCACAATTTACAAGCTGAGTGTAATAATTAAGACAAACTTCTTTTTATTCTTCCTTTTCGGCGTTGAGAGCACATAACCCTCCTATGTATTTACTTCATAATTCAAACAAAATTTCGCAAAATGTAATTTGCAGCTTTGCTGAGAGTTATTGGAGACGTTCAATAATCGTATCAGGATAGCTTCTGGTTGTTGTTTAGGTGTTAAGCATTTAGCAGAGGCACAAACCAAAAGCTATATAAAGGTATCCGAGAATTTTCGGTATACCTTTCTACTCAAGTGATCAGCTGATAGAAAATTTATTTTTAGTTCTTTTCATGTTGGTTTTTTTATTATGGTGTGCTCTTAGTTCAGAATTCAAGCCACTTAAGTTACATGAGAAAAAAAAAACCGGTTCCCAATCGTTTAGCAACGATATCTTGAATGTTTTTCTGTTTTCAAAAGTTGACTTTTATATTTCACAGCTGTCGTATGCTTCATTCTGGAAAAAGATATCCGAATCGTTCAAGAAGGTATCTAAGATACGAGTATCCGGGATAGCAATGGGTTCTTGAACGTGCCCAATATACAATCATCGCATGAGACGAACGATTTATCGATGCAAAAATTTTATCGTGTATTCCCTGCTTAATACAAACTATAATAAAAGTTGTAAAGTTCATTGAAAAGTTTTAAAATAAAAATATCGAAAGGCATCATTTGATATGAAAACAAAGGCCAACCAAAAACAGCAACATTTTGAATGCGAGTCTTTAAAGTTCGGCTCTTGCTCTTGGATCACTTCTGTTTAATATCTAAGGTCTAACATTGAAGAAATTTTTGAAGTGTAAGCAGTTTATTTGGAAGAGGAATTTATAAAAGTAAAAGCCAAGACCCAATCAACAAAACATCACGCAGCTTACAAAAAAGGTAGTGCAGAGTATCCACAAAGTTAACTGCTTTATTCTACCCACAAGTTAGTTTCGGCCGGAACCTGGAAGCACGCAGGCTTCCCCGTACAATGGCGTCAATGTTGGTTGTGGTAAGCGGAAAACACCACTTGGAATTCAAACAAGTGAAAGCTTTTCCCATCACCAAACTCTCTCCGAAATAGCAGTATTTGCGACCGAGAACCTCGAAGATGAATTAGATACAAGAAACGGGTCAGATGATATATTATGGGGGTTCAAGGCATTAAGTTTTTCACATGTAATGTCCTTCGAACTCTGATTGGTCAGAAGTTCAGTTTTTCGTTTTAGTATTTGACTTCTGACTGATCAGAGGTCGAAAAAAGATAGATTATCTGAAAAACTTGCGTTGAACCCGCGCATTGAACGAAGAACACACATTTCTTATTTTCTTTCTTTCTTTTCCGACATTGTTAACTTTTGTGATCTCGAAGGGAGCGCAGTTCTCCCGCTTTACTGCTTCACACCTCATTTCCGAAATTTCGGAGAAAATTTTTTTGAAATGTGGAGTAAATGCAAGTTAACACATCACAACTGGTATGCACCATAAGAAAACCATAAAATCCCAAATCATATAATGATAGACAAAGAATCCATTGTATCAACGAACGACACACAGAAGTCCAAAAGATCATCATGTCCGGCGGCTACGAGATCTTCATTGCTTTCTTGTTCACCCCTTTCACACACTGCACACGATAAGGAGGAATGAAGCTGCTATCACCCAACGCTCCAACAGTATATATAAAGCTAGAGTACAGTGTTCTACTACCCTTCAGTTTTTGTATCATTCTGCGATCACACTGGTCGTTCTTTTAGTGTAAACTATCAATTATTGTAATACTCTAATTTTTGTAATTTCCTAATTTTCGAATAAAGTTTTTTGAAGCTTATTTTTAATTTGCAAAATTATCGGAGTAGATTTGGAACAAAAAGAACATTTTTACCTTTTCTTTAAGAAAAACTTTAGTAAAGGGTGGCCATCTTATTGCTTTTTTTAATGCCGTTTTCGTTTGGTAAAACTAGAGTAGATACCCTTTTTTTTAGAGTACCCTGATTTTTACTCTGAAAAAATTTCTAGAGTAGCAAAACTTGCTCTGAGGGTAATTTCTGACAGCAAAAAGAGAGGTACTCTTTTTCCCAAACGAAAACGGCATAACATTATAGGTTCTTTTGACACTGACAGCTGCTTCTTGTTATGAACTTATGACAGAAAGTGAGTATCATACCTCTGCTGGACGAAATAATTCGCTATATGGTTAATCAAAGCTAGCAAATGTTGAGCAACTAATTCCAAAGTTAGTGCTGTGTGTCAAAACGGTGGGTTTTTTGAAAGAAGTTTTGGTCGAAGTCAAGCACCTAGCGCTTGGAAAGCAAATTTGTGCAGAAAGTGATTGTAGTAAACAACTCCCAAGGTCCTGTCGGTCTGCATAGACTGGAATGTGGGTACTGTAGCCGAGAGTATGAGACTAATTCCACGATCATGTTTCCGGTTTGATACTTTCATAGACCACTTTCAATTGGCTGCCCGGCGAGATGCAATTTGACATCTTTCTACTATTTGTTTTGGGGACAGTGAATGACTGATGCTATGTCGAGAATTCGAGAACCATTCAAGTACCTACGTATCAGCTTTTGCGAGGAACTGACAAGTTAAGAGAATTAAATAGCCATGAAAACACCATCTTACTTAAATGTTCGAATTTCGCATAAAATTTGTTGACCCTTGGAATGCGTTGCAAGTTTTGTTGCACGCCCTTTTCATTTTTTTATTTACAACAGAAATTTCAAATCCATGGTTGTCTGGAGTTTAGGTATCCAAAATTTTTTAAGTGAAAAAAGTGGAGTAAGCTTAGAAAAAATCGGAGCGTCGGAGTAGATATAGTTTATAGTAAATTTTCTCCGGTCGGAGCAAGGTTTTAACACTGCTTCACACTAGTGATCTGCTTATGGGGTATGCCGACAAAACAAAATATGAACATAAAATATTTGAAAAAATGGTTCCGTCCGCAGTTTTTGATAATTTTTCTAACTAAATAAGAAACTTATTAACCAATGAATTCTTCCATGCAGGTAGGTGCACTTCTGTAATCTACTCCTTTCCATCACTGGAATAACTCTCCTCTCAACTGAAGAAAAGCCACAATTAATTACTTCAGATTCTTTTTGTAAAAATTCACATAGTAGGTATGTTCACAAACATGTAATTTTCCTTTGGAATGACATTAAATTTGCAAACAAGCAAAAAACTCATTAAAAAATTGTTAAAATTTCAATTACTTTAACAGTATCATATCAAAACCACCTCATCTACCCTTTGGCTTTAACTAGCCGCAATGATTTTATTTTCATCTGATTAAAATTGATAAATGTCCATTAATACCTACCAACCACTCCAAAGAAAAAAAAAATACAACATTACTGCACTGCGAGTTAAAATCAAAGTTAAAAAAAAAATAACACAATAATCGTGAGCAAAAAAATTTCCATATTCACATTTCGCAGTCAATTACACACACAAGCCAAAAATAATATATTCAGTGTTCATTTGACTGCACTTCAGTCCAAACAAAAATATGTTAACAACAAAAAATGAGGGAATCCTGCCATGTATGTAAAATATTTTGTTACAGTTCAGCAATTAACCCCTTTAAACACACCCACTCCCTCCCTCCCTAAAACTACATTTATACGGGATACCTACAAATGTGTGTGCGGTAAAATTTTATAATTTTATCATTTAACTAACCTCGAATTGAATTTAACGCCGATTGCTTCATCAGCATATGTTTCCTCTTCACAAACACCATTGCCCCAAACGACAACATCATCACAGCCAAAATAGTACCCAGTAATATGATGAACCAGGGTTGAGTCAGGACATCATCCACGTGTTCTTGATTGATGGGATATCTGTTCAGAAAAGGAAAATAAACCAAGTTTTATAAAAATAGGAATAAAAAACTAAATAAATTTAATACAACTTTAAGCGAAATAAAAAAGGGATTGAGGAATACTTTTTGTGTATTTTATTTTTATTATTCTTCAACTCACCTTTGATTAATAAACGGATCTAATCTCTTTGTTACAGGATCCAAGCGCAATGTTGCCGGTGAACAATATGGCCCGATGCCAGCTCTATTACCACCAGCCACACTAACCGTATACATAACCCCTTCTGTTAAGTTTGCTAGAACAAGGGTTGGTGATCCGGCATCGATGGTAACGTTCGTAAGTATGCGAGATAAATTCATTTTCATGTCGACTCCACGTACAACAACATGATAGTGAAGGAGAACGCCTGTAAAATAAAAGAGTACCAGAATAAATATTGAGTATATTTAACTACAACTGCTACCTATTTGGGTGAATTTCAGGAGTTTCTCATAATCAAAAAATAGTTTTTTAAATCAACAGCATGTCATTAAGCTTTAAAGTCTGAGACAAGTATTTAGAATTGTTTACGACTAACTCAATAGCAGCGTAATGAGACCTCGATCAAGTCTTAAACAAGATTTCAAATGATCTAAACTTTTATATTCTATTGGCCTTTGATGGCTTTTTACCTTCGGAAGTTGTGAAATCAGTTCGATGCTACTTTCAAAGTCTCATCTTCCAAATCACCTAATTTCTAGTTCAAATAGATGACTTTGTGATGAAAAAGATCTTTCTAATGTCGCTTTTCATTGGTTTCACTCGGCACTCGGAAGCACTAATTTTAAAAACCAATTTAACACCTAATCCTGTTTCTGTTCGGTTTAACGTAATGGCCTTTGTGTGAGTGAAACACCTATATGGCTCTTAAAAAATATTCCTTGAAGAAAATTTTGTAAATTTGAGTAACATGTGTTAGTGCTTTTTGAGTCGATTCTCACTTCAAATCGAAAAGCGGCTGTCACTCCTCAGAATCATGAGAACCGATCTTTTTGCACCAATGGAACGGTTTGAGAATGATTCTGAACGCTCCTGGAAGGTTCTTTTCGTCCAATGGAAAGTGACATAAGTTAATAGTAGCATTTGGAGTAATGATACCCCGATCAAGTCATGAAACAAGATTTCAAATGATCTAAACTTTTATAATTAATTGGCCTTTTTACTTTCGGAACCTGTGAAATCAGCTTAATTTTTACTCCACCAATAAATTTTACAAATTCAGTTAAGTTTTTGTCATATTGACTCAACGGGTTCTGGACTTTTCTAGACAAAGGTAGATTCAAAGCTTCATCTTCCAAATCACCTTATTGCTTACTCAAATGAATGGCTTTGTGATGATCTTTTTATTGCAAAAAATGTGGGAGATTTCACTTATTACTACCCCGTATTTTTTTTAAATTTTCTTATTCGAGAAAAACCTCTGTCTTGTGTCTGTCCACTTAAGAGAAAACCCAAGGTACAATGTATGCCTTATATTTCACTACGCTTGAATTCAAATTGTTTTTTATTGACTCGAATCTCGAATTTGAAACACTAACAAACTTTGCACACAACAACTCTATCAAAACACAACTAGTCTTTCCTAATTCCCATAAACCGATGAAATTCACCTCATCTAAACACAAAAACATTCAAACGTCCCACATAAATGGGGCAAAGGATGCACTCCATCCAAACCTCAAGTAGATTATATTGAATGAACATTTATAGTACTTACCATGATATGGTTTGAGGATCGGTGCTTTCCATTTCAAGAATACCGCGGATGAGTTCAACAGAACGGCTTCCATTCCATGTGGGGGCTCAACAGGAGCTAAATACGTATAAAAAAAAAAGAGAACGAAAAGAAAATTCATTTTATTTTTTATTTTTATTTTTTTGTCTATCAATTTGCCAGACATTTACGCGCATTTAAAACACACAGCTCTAAATATATTCATCCATCAAGTCTTTCAAACAAAGTGAAAACAAAAAAAAAAAGAAATACTCAGAGTATAAGAGCGCTTCTGATTGCTATCACCCGCACTCAAATCAACCCAACACACAGGATGAGGATACTTCTTTTTTTTGTTCGTTCAACGCGCGGCAATCCAAAAAGGATGTCAATCAAAGGGATACTCGGGTAGTATAATTTTTTTGTTTTGCTATATGGTAAAACCGAATGTGTGTGTGGGGTTGTTTGCGTTCATATATATTTATTTGATCGAATCAGAGATCATGTCGACGGGCAGGAAGCAAAAATTGGAAAATTGATTAATTTTTTGGCTTTTGTGAGAGAAGTGCAATGCACACACATATCAGATGTCAGCACTATACTACGTTCGTTATATAGGAGGGTTTTCCTTTTATACTTTTTATTTCTCATGCATGCATATGTGCAGAATTTTGTTTAGTTGGTTGAGTTTTGTGTACCTATACACTGGGCGATTTCGATTGGTAATGTAATATTTTTGAGATTTTAGATTTGAATTTCATTATGAATTGGGATTTTTGACCAAGATTCCTATTGTTGGGTTGGGATAAGGAAGGAAGGACAATAAATGATGATGAATATCTAACGACGGGGGTGATATTTGAATTAGTGAAGGAACCGAATTTTATTACACTGCATCTGTTGGAAGTATTTGAGGAGTTCATTGATTAGATTACCCATTGCCTGCTGATTTCTAAACAAGGAAAGCGGTTGAAATTAGAAGTTGAGCTGCCAAAACTCATTTGAAAAGTTCAAGTTATTAAGGGTTGCATAAATTACCAGTATAGGTACCTACTACGTACTTGCATACGATTGACCTTTTTAGAGAGTCTTATTTTACATGTCTGGTGTATTCATATTAGAAAGCCATTCAGAGCACATATTCAAAGAAAATAATCAAAGGATTTCGCATTTTATTTAACAAATTAACGGAAAAAGTAAAAACTCATTCATTCCCTGTATTTTCAATGAGGTGATAAGTTCTAAGCTGAAGTTCTATGAAAGCCTGCAGGCTTGAAAGTCAAGTTACAAGGATAATAGATGTAAGAGAACTTGTGAGTTATTTTAATAAATTCAAGGAAACACGGTTTATGAAACCTTAAAGACAAACAAACCGAAGTTTATGTACAGCTACCGGAATAGATACGTTAATTGAGAATACAGGGGCCGAATTACCGAATACATTCAAAATTCGCACTATATAACACAACATCAGTCTGCTGTTTATTCATCAACTTCATTTCGTTTAAACACTACACTGATGGAAGAATATCAAATTATGATACTTAAGTGCTCGGTAACGTGATAAGTAGTGCCAAAAACCCATAATTCAGTCACGTATTACTCGATCACGAGTGCGGTAATTTGACTCTAGATACATCGAACGAGAATGATATAATGGATCTGATCTCTTAACGCGTGAAATAAGACTACGAATGTACCATCCAACGATGAAATGATCCCAAACACGAATGGAGCACCAAATGATGAATGGCTACCATCAAACAATGAAGTGATCCTCAAAGCTTATGATCAATAGATCACTAAAAGATCAATGGAAAACAAAACGATGAACAAATCGTAAAACTATGAAAAAAATACTCAACGGGGAATGGATCAAAAAACAGAAATGGAACAGCAGACTATGAATGGATCATCCAACGATGGATCTCAAATAGGAGTAGATCACCAAACGATGAATGGATCGTAAAACGATAAAAGAATTACTAAAATATTTAAAAAAAAAAAAATAGCTTAACTATCCAACGAAATGAATCATCGAATGAATAATATACCAAAAAAGGGGAATGGATCACCCAACTATGACTTGATCTTCAAATCAATGATCACTAAACGTGGTGCACCAGCGATCTGATCGAGAGTATAAATCAGGTAATTGGGAAAGTTCTGATCCCTTCTTGATTACTCGGTGAAGAGAAAAGAATCAACAAACGATGAGTAGATCATCAAACGAAGAACGAATCCCAAAAAACAATGGACCAAAAAACGATGTATGCATCACCAACCAAAGAAGAATGGATCATCAAACAACAAATGAATTACTGAACAATAAAAAGATGATTTAACTCTCCCGAAAAATCAATGCGAGTAGATTATTTAATGATCAATCAATCAACAAACGCCATACATTCCACGTGTGGATCCAGCTTTTGGGAATGTTCTGATCTCTTAACGCGTGAAATAAGATGAAGAGGAAACAACGAGTACCAAGTGAGTGAACCAACGTTTGGGGGTAGGGATCGTATTGCAAAATTCTCCATCAACAGGTAATAAAACACAGATGGAGGAGTGGGTTACAGATTGGAGACAATGAATTACGAAGTAAGAATGGGTCAAGAAACGGTGAATAATACAAAATATACAATATACAAAACATCAAATAAATCAACAGACTTTTAATTAATTTACCAATCGGAACTAGGTTGGAATTTATAAAGGTTGGTTATGAAAGCCTCGGGCCTTAAGAATTTCCTGGATCTACAAACAGGCAACAGGTTGATCTAGAAGGAAACAGGTATACCCAGAGGAAATGGTCCCAGAGGACAGGCAATTTTCGTATAAGGTTTGTTCGTTGAAGCCCTAGGGTCGCCACAAAGCGTTTTTTGAGAAACCTTAAGTCGGTCTGAATGTCAAACCGTGTGTGTTTTGAGCCCTAGGGTTGACATGGTTTGCCCTCAACTCGCCTTGGTTTTTGCTGAGGCGATTTGAGGGCTGTCAAAGTGCATGTGTTTTTATTCAAAAGACAGGGATGTGTGCTGATTTTGTGGCTAAGCGGTTTTTGAGGACTGGTTTTTTTAACAACTCATAGAGTTGTCAAGGAAACCTGGGTCAACCCTGGGTAAAGTTCAAAGAACGAACCTACAATTGTGAGGTCTGACATGTAAGAAGATTGATCAATGATTCATAAATTTCCTAGTGCTGTTTCAATCTTAGGCGTAAAAAGTCAATGCAAAAAATAGCCAATAGAAAGTTTCTATCGTAGACCAAAACATTGATTTCTTTTAAAGTTCCCTGTTTATTTTCCACCGTAGTGTATTCCTTGTGTCAAATCCACAAACTTATCATCAAAACTCCACCATTCCTCAAACTACACCATCAATTCAATAAAAGAGAACTTCCTGAACTCAAAATTTTGTGCAAATTCCTTTATTATCCCTCATTAAACTCAAATATCAAATGCAATGCCAACGGCCTTTTATTAAAATACAAAACCACATCTTGAGAATAATTAAGCCCCAATAATGTCTGCATTTGCCAAAAGCCGCCTCCAGCCACAGGAAGTCAAAATAGAAAAAGCAATCCACTTCTACCCACAAAATAAACTTCTTTTTTTTTGTTTTGTTCTTTTGCAATTGTCAACACAAACATCGTTTATTTCTCCAAATGAACTAAAACACCAGACACAAACACCCAAATACGTCGTATCTACCCTATACCTACACATAATCGTTCAAGTGAGGAAGAAATTAAGCAAACATAGAACACCATTGGGGAGTCTTATTTGAGAAAAACAGCTCAATTGTAGGTATTTGTCTGTACTGTGCATGGCGCAGAGAGAATCCTTTTTTCAGTTTTTTTTTTTTACATGAGAATATCGTTTGTTTCTTGCTAAAGCAAAACAATTCAGCAGACGACGTGTGCGTTGTATGAATCCTCTTCTCGCGAGCTGTGCGTATATTTTCAGAAAATACCAGACATTGTTAACCAGGTATTCAAATAAGAAGTTCCGCTGACGCTGCAAGCGTTTGAGAAAAAAAGCACCAAAGACTTTTGTATCTTCTCTGCTAACAGACAAAACCAAAAATAAACACTAAATCGACAAATAAAACCGCTGAACAAAGAGACAGACAGATATAGATTCATATACTGAAAGCAAGGAGTGGAAAAAAAGATGGGAAACGAAGAGTAAAGGCTTCAAGCGTCGCGTCGTCTAGATAGGTGATGTACCAAAAGTGAACGTTGTATACCCAAGGATGTGAAAATCCTCAGGGATTTCCTTCCTTCAGTTAAAATATAGTCAAAACAAAGCCCACAGAATGAGACAAATCAAAAACAAAAAAGAAATAAGTGAAACCATTAAAGGGCTTGGAACAGGAGGACAGCTTCTGTCAAAGGAAAGGATTCGTTGTAAGAAGTGGTATAAGGCTCTGGCATCGAATTAGTATTCTAACTGAATTACCAAAGGTTGCTCACACACCTTACTTGATTTAAATGCAAAATTATTGGACTTTGATTGATTGCGAAATTAGGTGGAAAAGGTTTTGAGGCGTTCTCAAAGCATGGCTGCCATAGTGAGGTGCAATATGCATTGGATTTTGAAGGCTTTCCGAACAAAAATGCTAGTATATTGAATATTGATATTGATAGGACATCACAGGATGTTCTGTTAGGATTTCGCGAAGCTGGGAACTAATTTGCGGTGGAAAACAATATCCTTGAAATGAAGTGCCCATTTTCAAAGAACGATGAACCAAACTTTGCCATGGACTGCTCCGAACATGACAACGCTTAAACACCAGAGAAAACATTTGTGAAAACACTTAAAAATATGCAATGTTGATGTTAACTAAAACGAAATTAAAGGTCGATCATGGTAAATTCTGCTTCATCTCTAGTGAATTGGGCCTTTAATTAGTGTAGTTCACCTTCAGACTGCCCTGTACCTGCATGTATGCTAAATGAACTCTATTTAAGGATGAAAACACCAAAAAGCAGTCTTGTATTGGATAAGTTTTTTTTTTTTTTCTTGCATGAAGAAGGGGAGACTAGGGAGCCGACTTCAATTTAAATAAAAGAATGCAATGAATGAAAACGAATGAAATGAATCAACTGAGAAGAAGAAAACAGTTAAAACAAAAACAACAATATAAGGAAAAGACAAACAAACACAACACACACAGCAAAGGAGAAAAAGTTGAAAAAAGGATATAACTTACCATCCTCTAGAGTACGTGCGATCCTTGAATTGGATGGTTTCCCTTCGACAGACTTATAGAAGGGTACGATAAAAAATTCATACCGTGTGTACTTCATCAGACCGGTAACTGTGCATGTGGATGCGCCACCACCGTTCAGTATCGTTAGCATTTTGTAAACGGTACCAGAGATACTGGTCCTGACATTGCCGCCACTATTTGGGGGGTATTCGGATGTTGCCGAAGAGGGCTCTGATGCTGCCACCAATGCATTCGAGCGTGCACTGACGACCGTTGAATCGGGTAATTGTCGTGCATAGATGTAGAATCCTTCGACGTACTTGCCATTGATTATCTATGGGCAAAAAAAAGGATACACATGAATTTTGTACATTCGTTTGGTTGTTTTTCTTTCTTTTTTTTTTTGTATTTTAGAGAGGAATATACTAACCTGCCACGTTAATTTCATGCTTGTCGATTCTGGAGATGTCGCATTGATCAGTTCCACAACGTCACCCGAAAGAAGACTCGCCCGAGCCTCACTTAAATCCAAACCGCTGTTGAAGCTCTTCTAGAGGAAACGAAAAGAGATGGTTTCATTTTTTTTTATATTTTCTGTTGCTTGTTATTCGTTAACCAGCTCTTTGTTACTTACCAATCCGACAGTGATTGGTTCCGACAAAGCGCTTGGCAGCGATTGCCCATGCGAATTTTCGGCACGTATCACGAAAAAATAATTGACTCCTGCATTCAGGCCCACCTGAGTAAAGTTCGTGTTCTGAATGCGTGCACCCACTGCTATCCACCCTTCAGTCTCGTTTTTCCCAAACATCTCTACCACGTATCCCTTCAAAGCAGACGCTCCGATTTTGTTGCTTCTGGTCCATGATATTGTCACTGTGTCTTCAGTCTTTTCAACCACCTGGGGTTTTCCAGGTGGTCCAGGATATGTCGACAGCTCGGGGGCTCGGAAGAACTTGATATTTGGATTAGTGGGTGTTTCCAACTTGAGATAGCCACTCCATGAGGACTTGCCGTTTCTATTACTCGCTACACACGTATACAGTCCTTCGTCTTCAGTCTTCTGCAAATCACTGATAGTCAACGCTCCAGATTCCGATATATTCCTTCGGTCATCGTCTGGACTTTCATCAACTGGAATTCCATCTCGATACCAAGAAACAATTGGAGCAGGAGTCCCCATTGTCCGACAGGGTAGTGTTACAATTGATTTCACCGGCAACGTTTGATTCACCGGTCCCTGAGCAATTATCGGCGGCGGGAGTTCAAACTGAGTATCCACTGTCACGACAGTACGACTGCTCACACTACCAACAGCGTTAAGTGCATTACAAACAACCACTTTCCCAGAATCCTCTCGAGCGAATCGAATAATTGACAAAACACTTCGTCCTTCAGGTGTGAGGGTGGCTTCCATGCGGCCATCCCGATAGCCGGGAAACATCAGTGAGCTATTTCCTTCAACGGACCAATAAAGTGTTGGCTTTGGATATCCAGTTGCTTGGCACTCAAATAGTACTTCATCTCCAATTTCTACAAGTTGATTTTTCGGACGAGTAATGAACTTTGGAGGAGCTTAATGGAAAACGGATGTCAGTTAGTTAAATATTTTATACCTACACATCAATATACGTTTAGTAGATAGAAAGTTTGCTTTGATGATGGGTTAGTAAGGTATAGGTATATATAGTATAGAGAAGAACTCACCATGTACTGTAAGGGTTCCAGTGGCGGTAATTGAACCGACAGCATTGTCTGCTTCACAACTGTACTCGCCCATATCTTCGAGTGTAACATCATCTAATTTAAGGCTACGATCTTCAAGGATGTGTACACGTCCTAAATAAATAAAACTTTTAGTTAAAGAAACCAAGAGAGAGAGATAACGCAGCACTAAGAAGAATAAGAAAAACAAAATCTGTTTGTACTTGTGAGGGAGACTACCTTAAACAGGGAGTTTTTGTTTTGTTTATTTTCTGTTTGAAAAAAAAGGACACTACATACGTACGATGCTATGAGAAAAGTTTTGTGTTTAATTGCACACTTTGACACTGAATGCTGGAATAAGTTTTAATTAGGAAGCACGAAGTTGGCGGCTCAACAGTTTAAATATTAGAAGGGTTGTCATGAGTTGAAGAGATAAAATGACTAGATTTTGTGCTTTTCCTTTTGTTTGATGTGTTGTAGTATCTGCCAATGTCACCTACTACATGATAACGAAACGAGAAAAAAGGTTTTCTTTTTTGTAAGTCAATTTTTATTGTCCCTAGGTTAAATACAGTGGGTGACCGTAGACTTACCAGGTTCTTAGTTCTGCTGGTTAAGAAACTTTTAACTAGGCACAACAAAGGGAAAAAGCTGATCTTTCAGTTCTGGAAGACTCTTCAATCGCCAATATGTGGAAAGTGAGAAATGCTTTAAGAGTTGCATGGCACGGTACAAGATTCATGAGTCACGAATCATGACCATTTGCAGGGAGGCTAAATAGATATGACAATTGTTTGATATATTTTCTAAGAATCACGAGCTGTCCAGCATACAGAAGCTGTTGTTCGTGACACACCCAGCCCTTGCGATGAAAGTCCAGAGCAAAAACCTTAGTTACCTTTTGTAGAAGGAGACTTTCTCGGCTGATGACTTACCTCACTCAACCGCTAATGTCTTGGAACACAATGCAAAGCTTTATCAAGCTGAATAAGTATCTATTCACAAGCAGTGTGGTTATTGAAATCATTAATGAATTTTTCTAAAGGGCACATGGTAACAAAAGATTTTTTGTCATCAACACACAGGTTCATATTTTCAATAAGAAAAACAACCCCAAACTCAAACCAAACAAAAAGACCTTTTCGCGATAGCTTCCAAAGTTCTTACAACCCAAACTCTTTTCTCTAAATGATAGTCGGCTGTCAATTAGCGAGATTAAATGCAAAATGCAACAAACAGCCAAACAGGACAACAAGTCTACATTAGCAACAAAAAAACGAATAATAAATAACAAAAAACAACAACAACAACACAAAAAAGTCGAAACGACAGCCAACACAAGACGATGAAAATAAAACCTCACGCCATCCAACTTTTGCTAATTGACAATCTGATGAGGGTTCATCGCCTTTTTCTCTTCTCTCCATTTTTTCTCGCTCCTTTCTTTTTAAAATTCAAACGATTTCGTCCTTCCACAGATTTTGTTTTTACCTCGTTTTCCGTTCTTTTTTTTTTTTTGTCTATACTTACGTAATGGCATATTGCCACCAGATGCAGTACGGCGCCACAGGACATCGGGCAAAGGATCACCACCAATACGACACTGAAATATCACAGAGTTGCCAACCACTGCGGTCTGATTTTGCGGTCCTCGGATGAGGAATGGCTTAACTGCAATAACCAAAAAAAAAAAGGAAAATGTACATCAAATGTCTCGTAAGCTATGTGCACATTAAAGAACATAGCAAAGGTAGGTATGCATTTGAAAAGCAAAATGCAGAACAAAACAACACAACACAAAATCTACTCACCATGAACTTTTAGAAATGCAACCGCAGATTCTCGCGTTCCAACAATATTCTTCACCACACACTGATATCGCCCATCGTCTGACTGGCGAGCATCCTGAATAGCCAGATTACCACCGTCCACGATGCGTATCCTTTTTGATGCACTCAAATTAAGCGTTTGTCCATTTTTACGCCATGTGATTGTGGGCTCGGGAGAGCCACGCGGTGCACCGCATTCCATGAGTGCTACGTCACCTTGTGCAACGCGGGTGTTTTGTGGTTCCAAGCGAAACTCCTCACGAAGAACTAAATGTGGAGGAAAAGTAAAATAGGAAATACAATGGTAGATCAAAGCAAGTTTAATTCAATGGTTTAATAAATTAGTTTTACAAGCGCTTGCGAGTACTTTGTTTGGGTGCTTCGGGTGACCAGTTGTCATTTGTTTGTGGTTTAGAACTATTCTTAACTACGACAAAAGCCCCACGCTTCTAGTTTTTCTTTAGTTTAGAATAAGTTCGACTAAAATCCAAATAAAATTATTTTTCGTGTTCTGAAAACCTTTTATTTGAAAGAATTAACAAATACTATATGGCATACCACAAGGGAGCATCATGTTACCACTTTTACTTTCCAAAAAGTGGTGTGTGCAACTTTCATGGCCTTAATATCGACCTTAACTTAAAAAGAAGGTGACAGTGTTAATGCTTGGATTTACGTGATTTGCAACACTACCATGTCACATATACCGACATAACAGAAGTCATGCGAGTCCCAGAGTTAACCACATATACCACAGAACTGTGGAACTAGCTTGGTCCTTTTCCTTTGATACCAAATTTGTAAGGCTTGTGAGATAAGATGCAGCCACTTACAGTAGAAAAACACATTGATATCAAAACCATGGCTTGAGAATGAAATGCATGAGTTTCCTGTTGTTACCAGCATTTTACTGTCAAGGCACGGACGTATCAGTCGTCTACTTAAAAGAAAACGTTTTCAGCTAAGTAGAACCAACTTCTTAGCGAAAAAACGTCCTTATACTGAAATCGGCCATGATTTATTATGGAATAGAAACAAGAAAAGCATATTCTCACTGCTTTTATCAGAAACATGTGAAATATTCAACTTTGGTTAGACTTCCTTCTATATCAAAGAAGGACCTGCTATCCACACCTTGGTTTGTCTACCACAGGCCAAATGAATAAACGTTTCCTCCTTTCCTTACTTACTGTTTTAATCAAGCAGCAGATTGTGAAAAAGTTTCTTCATCTGCTGCAGGAGAATGCAGGGATCATTTAATTAAATACATCCTCGTTCCTTCACAGGCCGTGCCGTGGTCACCATAAAATTATTATCAGCAGAACTGTTGGTTGGATAGCCGCATGAGTAATCCCCACATTTATTGCCCCTTTAGATTTGTCAGGATATTGTAAAGATAGAAAGTCCTTACTGCTATCATGGGCTTGTAACAAGGAGACAGATAAAATGCAACATAATAAGGACTTAATATCATTCCCCATCAATCGCAAGTGTAGAACGGGGCATACTATAGAAGTCGAGACGACGACGACGACGCTTTAGTTTAACAGCAATTACTGGGGGGATAGCAATTTGTCTTTTATCCTTATTGGCGAATAATCCCATAGGATATGGATGCGCTCTTTCGTCCCCTTTTTAGATGTATTATTGAACTAAATCCGTAGTAATTGGCCAGGTGCGTTGCCGAGTCATATAATGTAGGTTTTCCACTCACAAAGAGATAGAGACGTGCTTTTTGACATTATCCCCGAAACCCCACTCCGGTTCGGTTCGGTTCGCTTCAAAAGGATATTCCTCCACATTTTTTTTTATTTTGTCCTATTTACAAATTATTAACGACCAAATTGATTTTGTAATTTTTTGCTTCGTTGCAGAATGTATATGTGCAAAAACGAATCCAGTCAAACGATTGCCTAAGGACTTGAATTACGACGACAAGTGTAGAGATTCCACAGGTATACCTATCTCGTATCTGTGTACATACAGACGGGATGCAATATTCAATTGAGATCGCTTCCTATTATCTTTCCTTTTCGTTTCACTTACATACACTTTTTCTTGGTTCATTTTTTCTTAAGGAGTCCTCGGTTCAGATAAATTAAATTCAATTACTTGTTGGCATCGACTTTTATATGTTAAAAAGGCACAACTGTTCAGTGAATAAAAAGAAAAAGAAGAGACAGGCAGAAACTTTACAGATGATGATGATGATGATGTGGGTTTTCGATAAGGTCTGTTGCTTTTCATCTTCAGTCGGAGCTCGGAGCTCGGAGGTTTCCTCTGGCGGTGCGGTGTTGTCATTATTAGAGGAGTGTGAGTAATTTCTTTTCACTCTCCTTTTTCTTTTTTGGATATTCCTGCAGTGTAAGGAATTTGGAGAGATTTATTTTTATGTATTTGCCATTATTCGGCACGGAAAAGGATACCCACAATCGTGAACTATCGTAAGGATGGGTAATTAGGTAAAATGGATGATATATCGACAAAATAATAGCATTAGCAGAAAATCAATTTTAAAATGTGACCACAAAACAAAGTGAATTTGCGCTTATTAGTTAGAAACAGTTTTTAAACGTTAGCTTCGATCTTTGAGGAAATAATTTCTTAGTCACTCACACTATTCACCAATCATAGCGATCAAGGGTACGATGGTATCTAGCTGACGAGTCAATAGTTGTAACTTTTTGATCAATAGATTCAAAGATTTCACGTCAGCAAGCATTCCTTTCTTTCCTTTTTCTCCTTCTTTATTAATCTACCATCAAAATAAGGGGCCGAATCACAGCTCACGATATCGAGTGAGTGAGTGGCATTAGAGATCGAGTGAGTTAGTAACCATTTTGGAATTACAGCATACGTGACCTCTCGTATCGTATTGCTCTTTAAAATTGTACTAGTATCATCGAATATTCACTAGTAAATTTCGAGTTTCTATTAATTCATAGATGTCGCTGGTGTCTCTTTATACTTGTTTCATTATTTTTTGGTATGTAAAATTTATGCCTTTGTAAAAAAAAGACAATATTTAGTAAGAATTTCGGAAAATTTAAACATAAAATACACTCGGATGGTGTTATTAAATGAAATATTGATAATAGATGGTTTCGATAGTCTTTCATGTATGAATTAGAGAGCACTTTATGCATCGAATGAAATTCCGATCGATTACTGATGAGAAAATGCCGAATTGTGGTACTAGATGACTCGATATCGTGAGCGGTAATACCAAATTCCCATAATTCCGATACGACTTATTCGAAAGCGTGTGCCGTAATTCGGCCCCTGGGCTACTGCTACCATAATCTTGTTGATCCAAGGCGCTGTGATTATTTTTGGGAGCTTAAAGATAAGACGCGAAGATTTAAAAGTATATTGACTAAAGATCTCACGATTATCACTTGTTTTCAGAAAACAGGTCACACTTGGTAATTGCTGCTGGTGTATAAATCAACTTGAAAACTTTGTTGTTTATTCCTCCAGCGTGATTTTTGAACCAACCCGGAGTTTCAAGCTTTCAAGTAGAGAAAGAGAGAAAAACTGGCAATTGCAATTATTTTGCTTCGGCTCTAGTGTGAAAGTGGCTCCGGAGACGTCGTATCTTTGTCCGAAAGAGACTCTTGAGGCTAAAACAAGCACTACACTGCCAGTGTTGCCCGTGGCGCAATGGTTTGCAAGTCTGCTGGGTACGCGGGATGCTCGTGGTTCGAATCAAACAGATAACAAAAAATGTTTTTCTACGAATATCACCTTTCGCAAGGGATTGGCAAGTTCTCCGACGGTAAATTCATTGCCATGAAAAACGCTTCCTTGATGAGCCGTTTGGAACCGACAAACAATTGTAAGCCGGCTCCTAATATTGCCGAGGACAGACTGTGATGCTTTCAATGTTCCCAAACATTTTTGATTCTCCTCTTTTGTGTCTTTTTTTATATAGGACTTTAGTCCGAATGATACAAGGCTTTCCTGGATACACCGCTTAGGTGGATCTTGTGACCTAGCACTTCTGTCTAAATGAGACTTCTGAGGTAGGCATCGAAGAGAAGAAGAAAAATCACACAACAAATAGCATTAGTAACTGAATTGTACTTAAAAGCTTCTCTCAGCAAGATCTACTCAAGGTTGCTATTTAAGGCCACTACTTTTAATAACATAGCATTAGCATTTTAGTGTTTTAACTAAAGAGCTTCTGAGCATCAAAACTATAGAGACCTTGGAACGTTTCCTCTCTTTTTTTTTAACTAGAAAAAGCTAAGGTTGATCACCTCTACTAGCACCTCGACCTCTAAAAGATCTTTTGTGCCGTTCCCTTGGGAATAAGTAAGCGCGTAAAGTTGTTCATTCGAAGTTGAGGTTGTGTAAGAACCTTAGAATATTCGAAGAAGAGGTGTTGCTGATGTGAAGGGGACTTGTGAATCCTACTTGGAAAAGTTTAAGCCTGGATCTGGCTAAGGCACGGCATTCACACAAAATGTGTTCAGCTGTTTCTCTGTCCTCTTGGCTGATGCCCATGTTTTTATTTGAGAGAGCAATGTCCAGTGAGGAAGTCTGTAAGTAACTTTGCTTAACGTTTGCTCATGTCAAGAATTTCTTTCATACGTCTTTGAGATAAGTCGATGAATAGTTTTGAAAAGCGGTGGCCAGTAGAGTTGTTCCAGTTGTGGATCATGTTCTGCCGTTCCCAAGTACCTAACTAGTTTATCATTAATGCTAATGGTTGGGAGACCGCAGTAGTGTTCCGGGACTTTGAACTGGGATTGAGAGCCAAGTCTAGCTAGGCAGTCAGCCTCTTCCTCGTCTTAAAACTTATTGACATGAAGTCATGTTGAGCGATAAATCGTAATCATCCAATCAAAATTAATACGTCATTGTCAAAGAAACATTTATAGCATAAGAACGAGAAGAACATATGTGAAATACCTACAAGGCCACTCAACCTCTGATTCTGACCTGTTTTTTTTCTCTTGGATTACACTTAACCCTTCCCCATTTGTTTGGCTGTCGTTTAGATAATTTTTCAATTCCTGTTTTCTCGTTGTTTCTATTTCTCAGCTGTTACTCTAACATACCAACAAACAGATTCTTCTTTCATTTCCTCATTAACAACAAAAACACTACACCATAACCCTATGTAACAGTTTGAACCTCCCATTTACCCCTTTCCGACAACAGTTAAAAACTCATTAAAATTACAAAGAACAATTATTGTTAAATTAATAATAACTCAATTCGATACCCTCGATGTATCCCTTAAAGCCCCCACTGGAAAATCTGTTACTAGAGGTTGTGCGGTTGTCGTAACTTTTCTGCACCCTCATCTAAATTTTCCTAGATTCTTTATTAATTACAGACCAAACTCCCATAGTCAGGCAAAAGGGACAAATAGCATTATCATCGTCAGTCACCCCACACAAACACACACAATGTAACATCTGTGCTTTGAAGGTATCACATTTCAAAAACAAAATTTCAAAAATAGGAATACATATATGACAAAAATAACAACAACTGCATTCACTTATAATCCCCTTTTAATGAAATTAAATTAATCTAGCAACACTTAAGCCAAAAGGCACTCACTCCTCGTCTATAGAGCTAAGAGCACACACTATGCTAAAATAATAATAATAATCGATCATGCACTACTTACAAGCAACTTGAAGGGTTGCATTTCGGCTTCGGGCAACACCAAACTCATTCTTCCCTTGACACCAATAGACTCCAGCATCACTCTCCCTCCGGGAATGGATTACCTAGAAGGATACAAGAAGGATACAAATTATATTAAAGCCATAAGTCCTGATGATGATGGTGGTGGCGAGGCTAAAGCTAAAGTAAAAACAACCAAAAAAGGAATTACGGGGGAGATGAGAGTTGAGTCCTCTCAAAAATGTGAAGATGGAAAAATTCAGAACATGACACAGAAAACTGCTGGGAGCAGCCAGCCAGCCTGAGCCTCATAGTGTCGATGCTTTGCCATCTCGGTTGGGTGGAAGGCTAAGTGAGTGAATGAGCAGCAGCGTCCTCGGCGTCATCATCATCATTTGTGCAGACGGCGAACAGCGACGACAACGACGATGGCTACGACACAGATGACTATGATGACGGAAAAAGTCCCTTGACTCCAATTAGATGACATACTGGCGTCTTTCGTTTCAAGTGCAACCAGACAAACGCACTTCAAAGTATCTTAACCAGCTGCTGCCATAACTGCTGCTTATAGCTGCTCACGTTTGAAATTACAATTCACAGTTGGGAGTAGATTTTTTTCTTTTGATTTTTTTTTTTCTTTTACTGTCATTCTACAGCTTCTTCTACCACTTTATAATGTTGTGCTCTTTGAAGTGGGTCAGAGTCGCGAAATGCATAAATATTCATTCGTTTGTGAACCCAACGGAGAGGATATAAGATACTCGTGCTCATCGTCGAAGAAGATGACATCTCATCACTGAGACAATTTGTGGCCGTACATACATAGTTTCAGTCTTTTTCTTCTCATTTCTTTTGTTGAATGCTGTGCGAGGAATGCGTGAGCAATTGAAAAATCTTGAAAGAAGACACTCAGAGAAGCTGATTATGAGATGAATTGGTTTGGTTAATTATGCTGGACAAGGACAGGTTCGCTTTCGTAGTTCTAGTTCGGTGCTTTCGAAGTGAAGAGTCTTGAAATAATTAAATAGTGAATCGTGTGAAAAGAAACAAGAGCTCTCAAACATCAAGTTGGCTCACGAATGGAGTTGGAAATTCTAGAAGCATTTCGCGGCATCGTATACTTAGGCTTGTCTTTGTATTACAAGGATAATGGCATTTTTAAGAAGAGTTCTGAAAGTCGTTCGTCGCCATGTGACTAGGCGAAGGACTGATTTACCATTTGCCTTATCAGATCCATAGCCTAAGCAAGGGAGAATTAATTCATCATCCTTCATCTAAAGAGGTTGAAGACTTGAAGAAGTGAAAGCCTTTTAGCTCATCGTTTCTAATTCTATGAAGTTTAAATAACTTCCCGAAGAATGGTACCACCAAATATAACCCCAAATCAAAGAGGAAGAAGGAGAAAAGTAAAATCAAATTCAGTAAGAGAAGCACGGGGCGATACTTGCCTTAGTACTATAGTACTTAAGAAACTGAGTCTATGTTTAAGTTTTCAAATCACTAAGATCTCAGAACTAAGTAACCCAACCTGATTCCGGTATAGTTCTTTTGTCGTTCAGGTATGCTCAACTTTTAAAACTATAGACCTTGCTACTAAGAGAGGAACGATTTTTTTTTCAAAAGAATCAGCTCTCCTTATTTGCACTACAGCTCACTTATTTTACGTGCAAAAGACTTTTAATAGTGCTCATTTTAAAGCTTTTTTCAAGCACTACAAAATATCCTCTTGTATTAGAATGCATAAAATGCATCTGCTCGCCGCTAAATGGCATTGACCACAACGATTAAATTTCAGACAAAATAAAAAATGGTTTTGATCTTTTATATCTAGCTTAATATTGTTTTTAGAATACTTTATAAAAAACCAAATTGTTCATTGTTTTACCTGCTACAATTTTGTTCATTATAAAATAGATAAAAGAGATATTTGCAATAAATAGAAGAAAAACGTGAACAAATTGCGAATTTTCAATTGCCAATAACTCGAAAAGTATTGGACTTAACAAAAAACTTTATATTTGTTTTTTTGCTTAAAATTAGGCCTTCTATCGATATCCGAGGTTATTAAAAAAAAAAAAAAATCACCCCCGAGAAGGGGTGGCAACCACCCCCAGGGTGGTGGCGGTGTGCAAATCATTTTCACTTTTGAATTTAAGGGTAAGATGAGCCTAATTCCAAAATTTCATGCAAATCGGTTCACAGTAAAAAAATTCGGACCTAAAATGCTTCATTGACTGCACTATTAGAGCTCTTACTAAGCTTCCAGAGGTTCCAGAGGTTAGTTTAGGTTTAAATGGATGTCAGGAAAAACAACCGACACACTTAGACCAATATTAGGTCCATTGTGATACCATAAGACGTGTGTGAGGTAGTACCTCACTTAACTAAACCATTTAGAGCTTTTGATAAAGCGATAGAGGTGAAGGTGTCCTTGTTTAATAGATTGCTTGGATCTTGGATCATCAAGGAAGTATTTTCCGAGATGCAGTTTCCTTTTGAGGGAGAGTGCAGGCCATGAGCAGAGGAGGTGTGGGATTGTCTCCTCTTCCTCCTCATCTAAGCAGCTTCTGCAAAAGGCGTTTGAAGGAACGCCGAGTCTTATGGCGTGTCTACATATGAGGCAATGTCCATAGTAATGACATTGATTACGGTTTTGGACTTAGCTCTAGCCATATCCGTTTTGTTGCCACACAAGTAGTGGTATTGCTTCACCTGTTGTTTGATTTATCCATTGCATCTTGCCTTAGCATGAGTCTGCATGTGGCGATTGGTATACCACTGTTCAACCTGCTGATTGAGATTGATAAACCGGTTCCATTTCTAGCGAGTTCATCGGCTTTGCAGTTATGAACCTAGGATATCTCTCTGTCCTGGCACCCAAATAAGGTGAATATTGAACTGTTCGGCCACCTCCTGAAGAGATAGACGACAATTGAGGGCGGTTACTGAGTTCGTGGAAACAACGCCGAGTGATGGGAGGGCTGCTTGGCTGTCTGAGAAGATACGAATATTCACTGAGGATATCACGTTGTCTCTTAGCCACGATAGGACCTCTTTGATCGCCAGAATTTTCGCTTGGACTACAGTAGTGGTTTGAAAGGCGGAATGCGAGACTTACATTGAGTCTGTCTGAGTACACCCCGCAGCCGACCACTTCTTCGGTTTTTGAACCGTCTGTATAAAAATGAATTGAATCATCTCTCAAGAATTCTTCATCTTCCCAGATAGTTCTCGATGGGATTTCACCTTGGAACTTGTTTTCAAAAACCAATTTAGGGATGGCGTGACAAGGGATTGATCTGAATAGATTCAGGATTGGAGCGTGACCGATGTTATTATTGGTCAATCGGGATCCGGGAGATAGCACTGATACGAATGGCTTAACTGGCGGCTATTTGTTTGCTGAAGATATCTAGTGGTATGAGATTAAGGAGTATGTTTTTAGGGCAACTTCCACAGAACAAGTACCTACACAAATTTCTGCAGAAAAACGATCGTATCTGGAGAAAAAACTGCTCAAACAGATAGAAACTGTATAAAACTTCCACGAGTTTGGTTACTTTCACAAAATAGTTGCTGTGATAGCGAGGAGTTCGCTTTAGTAAGTGCACCAGTTACTGAACAAACAATTACCTAGTGTCATCGATAACAGCTGAAACATGCTAGAACTTCAATAAGGCTTCTCCGACTTCCTCGAATAGCTAGATCTTGTATAATCTAAAACTGCTATCAGCTAAAGCTTCTATAAGGCTTCCTTTAGATCGATTACTTTTATTGTAGGAGGTTTGTTAAGCAGAAAGGCACATTGAAAACTCTATGACTGGAATGACTACTAAAAACAAGGTAAACTTCTTTAAAGATTCCTTGAGTCCGCTTAGCCTAAAGGTAAAAACTAACTTGTGTACAAACAGAAGTTTTTGCACGGAAAAAACTCGTGGGTCGAAGAAAAATAGTAGAACTTTTATAAGCTTGCACTTTTGTAAGTCTAAGACCTTTTTGGCTGTTGTGTGAAAAACGAAGAGCTGAAGCTAAGGTATCCGAACAAAAAATCCAGCTGAAGCTTCTATAAGGCTTCTATTAGTTTGCTTATATTTTTGTTGGCGAAGAGCTGGCTCGAACAGAAGCACAAGCTTTTGCGCAAAAACACTCCTAGGCTATGAAAATACAGCTATAATACTTCCTCAAACAAGGCTATCTATTTATTAAGAGCTTCAACCTAGAACTTATAAAAAAAATCATTGTTCTCAAAACTCCAAGAGAGCCCCAAGATCACAAAGACCTCATTGAAAGAGCCAACAGTTGCTATTGTAATTGCTCTTCGTTGTTAAAAAGGCAGTTTATTGCCAAACTCAAAACAAAATCAATAAACATAAATCGACTCCAAATAAACAACCCCAATATTAGCACACGCACCAGTGGATTTTAATTACAAACAAAACATCAAAAAGCCCTCTTCTATCAAACAATGCATTTGCCAATGTGAAAAGATGTAGGTAGGCAGGAATGTGAAGGTACTTACCTTTAGAAAGAACAATCCACCAGCTGGTAATAAAAGTCGATGTGATCCTGAGTCTACTTTTAATTCCTGCCCGTCCTTATACCATTGTATCGATGGCATCGGATCACCCTCAGCTTTGCAATTTAACGTAAGGGGATCATTTTTTGGCACAGTCACGTCCATTGGATGTTCTACGATGCGAGGATTTTCGCCTGAAAAGAGAATTCAAAAAAAAAAAATTCATAAATAAACTGCGATGCACAAGGATAACAGAGGAAAAATGTTTTTTTTGAATAAATAGATTTCTATCTCCACACTAAACAATCAATCGTCTAAAAAAGAAGCAGATGCACGCATTCCTGAACATAATCTAGAAAAATCCATTAAACCATCAATTAGTCGGTTGAATGGAAAGAAGAAAATATGCCCCTGCCCCAGTTGAAAATAGAACAGCAAAGGTATACCCTCATAATGCCAAGGACATTAACACTTAAAAAATAATTGTACTTCTTCTCAAAGAAGAAGTCAAAGAACCGGCAACATAATTTAATAATAAACACACAAAAAACGACCCAACAATGGGAAAATAAATCGAAAATATGTACATAACTCTTGAGTGAGTGACTGTTTACAACCTAAAACTGGCTGACAGAAAAGGGTAGGCAGCACTCCCTCGCATTAATTTACTTAAAATCGTCCCTATTAATCTTTAACTACACAAAATAATGGTTTTCGTTTTCAATAATCGTAATCCCTTTTAGTATCCTCGATGAAAACACAGAGAGAGAGAAAGAAAACCAAGAGAACTCTCATAAATATTCACTCAAGGTATTTTTCAGTTCTTAAATACTGCCTTGTTTACCGTGCGCGCGAGGCAACAACGTCTCAAGGACATCCTCAATACAAGCCAACAACAACATCAAGAACAAAAAAAAAGGACGAGAAACGTATTTTTGCCACATAATTGAATCCGAAGCGAATTTAATGGCAGATTTATGGAATCGTGGAGTGGGAGGCAAAGTCAAATTAAGTCCTGGCATATTTATACATTTTTTTCCTTTGAAAATGGAACAAAGAAACAACAAAACATTCGACAAAAAAAGTGAGCCAACAATAACGTAGATCCTGGTTATAGTGAGAGTGGGACACGGGGAGAGGTGGGGAGGTTAGGAGGCAGCGGCGAACGTCGAAAAATAAATCCACCCCAGAGAATTCATGATAATTGCTGTTGTCAATTTGCAATTTTGTTCGATAAATTCAATCTGACCTTAGTTCCTTGTTCAATTAGATGTCCTTTAGTTGCTATGTGCACTCTTGTATATATATATATACCCAGCCCACTCAGCGAGGACCATGCAAATACGAGATTCTGACTTCACTATAGCGGTAGGGTATATTTCTGGAAAATATTTAAAATTCCAAAAGGTATTTTCCACTTTAATTTCACCTCGAAAGTCGAATATCCTTTTGCTCTAGCTTGCGACTCATTGAAGTTTAAGTTTACCATCCGTACTGTTTGGTATGCAAATTTCCATCTCTCCTTCTTCTCCTCTCTGCTGGTTATATTTTGAGGATAAGAATATACATATATGTATGTACATATTTGAGTTTTTCCTGGTTCATTTAGTTTTTGAAAATTGCAGGAAGCTAGCTGCTCTATAGAAACAATCGGGACTTTTGTAATAGTGAACTAAATCCCTAGGAGCATACAAAAAGAAGGATAGAATGCAAAATCTCGGCAAATTGCAATTATAAAATAAATACTATACATACCGTTTTCTCGGTCCTCTTTAACGTGAGTATGTAGATGATGATGTGGGGTGGCTTTTTACCGATTGTATGTGGAGGGAGGATGAAACATAATCACATTGTGAAACGGCAAGCTATATACATTTTCTGCATAGTAAGGCTAATGGAGAAGGACACGAGCGCTTCGAATGGGTGTGGAACAAGAAGAGTTTGCATAAAATTCAAATAATCGAGGCAATTTATAGAAAAGGACTACCTACATATTGTGCAAAGATGTTCTACGTCACCTTTATAACCTCAAGCATGGCAAGTTGGGGTCAGTAATTTTTGGGTTTTTGTCTACAAGAGAGAGGGAATAGGAAAAAAAATTTCCAAATTTTTGGGGGTTGGTTGTGAGGATTACGTTGTGTTTACATTACCAACCGACTGTGGTAGTTTCTAATTCCACAAGATCTCACGCTTTTTGAGAGTGGGTGAGCTCAATTTAGAAAATTCGAAGCACATATTTACCTAATACAAACATATTGTTACTAGTTCAGGCAAAGATTTTTAATTACAGCAGTCCCCATTGTCAAAAATGAAAGACCACCATCATTTGTCAGGAGTTATCACCAATCAGCCTACGAATTTATTGATTCCACTTAATGTGATAAGTTCGCTTCAGCAGCTTGACATTTTGAAAGAAAATAATGGACCAGGAACTTCATTCAATAAAAAAAAAAAAAATAATGATCTGCACTAAGGCAAACACAATAAAGTTGATTTCAATAAGATTATAGACAGTTTTCAAAGCTATCCAGCGGTGTAGTGGCAACATTTTGAACTTCTGTTTGAATAGAAAGCTTATGAATTTCTAATCGGTTTCATTGTAAATTGAATTTGAGCATTTTATAAATCCTTATTCAATGATGTTTTCTTTTTCAGGAATCTCTTTGGTTGCAAAAAAAAATGTGGTTTGTTCTTTTAGATTCTCATCGATTTAAGTATCCAAGCAGAATTTTCGCTCGTGAGATGGGATTGGTAAAATTGATTTGTATATTCTGAACAGATATTGCACCTACAGAATTTTGAAAAATTATGTCTTTAGGTTTGAATGTCGAAACTTACCATTTTTCAGCATTGCGTATTTAAAAAAGTTTCGAACAAACGAATATTAAACGTTTATGTTAATATAAAGACGAAAGTAAAAAGCTTTTTACACATGCCGATCGCATTTGCAATAAAGAGTTTGAGAGATTGATCGGCTCTTTGTTCCAAAAATCTCCTCACTAGAGTAACTTAAATACAGTTTTAAGAACAGTAAGGATTTAGCATCAGAGTTAGCGACCGTCTGATCGGTGGCACCGCTTTATTCCTACTTGCATAAGCATTGGGTAAAAAAAAGTCATTCACCAAAATGTACGGGTTGAATCGCTACATTTACATACCAAAAAGAATGAAAATGAAAATGTCACCAATTAAAGTGAGGCGGCTGGAAAAGTGTCCATCGCACTCATCAACTGAACGTACCGTCAAATAGAAAGACGAGTTACTTAAGTGTCAACTCGATTCACTACTTGAATACAGAAGTTGTCGTTATCGACTATCTGCTTCAAACCACCAATGGTTTTGCCGCATTTCATGGTTTTGCCGCATTTCATAGTTTTCTTCCTCATCATCATCAAAAAAAAACCAAACCCAATCCAACGATAGCCACCACATACCCTGCATATGAATTACAAGAATGGATCCATGAAAATGTCAGAATGATAAAAAAACAACCACCAAAAGCAGTCGTGAACGACAGAGCGCAGCGGTATCGTAAAACGTAATCGCGACTTAACCATAACGACGGGTTTTGAGAGTATCCTTACTTGTTATACGGGCAAAGTTATCATGCTTTGGTGCGTTCGTCTGCAAGCAGTATAAAAAAAAAAATATTGTGGCGCAACAGAGCGAGGAGCCCTTGGGCTTAACGCATTTCTCACAACCATGCCTTGTGAGGGAATGGAGGGGACCTACAATTTTCTGCGGGTTCCGAACGGCTAATTGAGAAAGCGCTTTTCATGGCAATGAATACTAACGGTTAGGTTAGGTTAGGTTACAATGGCTGTCAGGAATACACCCGACACACTTAGACCAATACTAGGTCCATTGTGATACCATAGAAATTATGCGAGGGAGTACCTCGCTTAACAAAACCATTTGGAGCTTACAATAAAGCGAAGGAGATGCAGGGGATCTGTGTGCGCCAGATCGCTTGGATCATCGAGAAAATATTTCCCCAGATGCCTCTTTCTTTTAGAAGAGAGTGCAGGACATGAGCAGAGGAGGTGTGGGATTATCTCCTCCTCCTCCTCATCTAAGCAACTTCTGCAGAAGTCATTAGAGGAAACGCCAAGTCTTATGGCGTGTCTTCCTATCAGACAATGTCCGGTAATGACATTGATTACGGAGCTAACTTGCAATCTGGTAATGGATAACAAATGTCTTGTGCGTTTTGGATCTATTCCTGGCTAACGGAGGACTTGCCAATTCCTCGCAAAAGGCGATACCCGTAGAAAAAACATTTCTGCGACGGACGGACATGTTATCCATCACACCACGGGTACCACATGCAAGCAATATGACTATTGTAAATGTACCTATGCATTTTCCCTGGTATGGTCGAATGACTTGCAATGACTCGTGGTCAGATTTTGTGCCCCTCTCAAGACTAGTGATTTCAGCATTAGGCAAGGTCTTCTAACTAGTTCCCTGTTCATTTTTCTTGTGGTAATTTCAAAGCCTGAAAGTTGACCTTGCCATCAGAGTTGTGCCATCTTCTCCATCACCAATGGTCTGGTCTAGTCAGTACAGGAAGAACGCGAATCAGGTAGCATTTTTGAATTTTGAAGGACTCCTCAGTTCATTTGGCTAGAGGTAGCTTGCTAGGAGTCAGGTTCGTTTGAGAATTCTTTGCCCCTGTTCTGTAACTATCGCCTTGGCGATAAACGGTGGAAAATAGAACGAAATTCTATGAATTTAGTAGAATTTCGTTCCATTTTCCACCGTTTATCGCCTGCTTTTATCGTGGTGATAGTTACAGAACAGGGGCACTGGTGGTTAAAGCCCAATTCTTCCTGATAGAAGGGTAAGGATTAAAAATTTCGCTTGGAGGTTAATTTGTTTGACGACTGAATTGACTTCAAATAACAGGAAAGAATATTTGCAAAAAAAAAAAAAACACAGAAGATAAAGATTTAGGTAAACAGTCAAGGATAGAGGCCGTTTGAGATTAAAATCTCAAATAAGCAAAAGTGTGAAACCCATTCCCCTTGATAAGGTGGTCAATTTATCGTTGTCACATTATCAAAAACACTCGGAATGACTAGACAATCTCTGCCCAAAAACACTTAAAATCAACGTATCAAACGACACTTCTTAATTCAAGCGGCACCTCCCGAGAACAACGAAGTGTTGTTAATTTTTTTAAATATCAAACCTCTTGAAAGTGTAATACAGAAACATTTAACAGACTCAAATTACTTTTAGGCGTTATCTTCATTTCTTGTAATTAACTTATTTTGTGAGCTTAATCAAGAATATAACTTTTCTATTTATTTAACGCTAATACATTAAATTTAAGGCACGTACTAGAGTTTCACCCTAAAATACTCATAATGTAAAATTAGATAATATGTTTTCTCCTTTAAAGCTTTTCCAATATTTAAATGTATGTTGGAGAGGGTGGGTTAACGTAAGCTCAAAAGGTTACGCTACGTCAAATGACATAACCATAAGTAGTCAGATGCTCGGATCACGGATTATAACCCTCTTAATATAACCATCAAATTTTTTCAAGTTACGTGAAGACCACATTTTCGTTTCTCAAACAATTACTTTACGTCATGATTATGTTGCGTTACATAAAAACTGTCTTAACCCTTTCGGAACGGATAGTACCAGCAAGTTCAAACGTCCCTAAAAGCAGACAATTTTTTATTTATTGATACTTTTCTAAGGCCCCTAATTCCAACACACAAAAATTCTGAAATCAAAAGCACTCTAATCACTCATCTTTCTTGCGAACTGACGCTAGTACTTTACATTGAATACATTTTTTATTTGATTACGTTTCGATATTTGACCACTATTACATTTGAGACAAAGAGTATTCAGACTGTTTTCAATTCAATGGCTAATTTAGGACGTATTCCCGTTAGGTCATATGATATCAAATAGGTATACGAACAGAAAAAATAGAGATTCTTTTCCATTATGATCACGTTACGTCAATACTGTGTTACGTGAGAAGGTATCTAGTCCACACATTTGATCCTAAAGCGCAATTTCAATTACAATACTAGGTATATCATCCCGATGTGTTAACGTAAAGTCATAATAACGTAACGCTATAATGTTTATTAACGCTTTTATATTGATTCTCAAACTGCAAAATTCGAATATTGAATAGTTTTTTGCTCATCGAAACTCTTCAGAACCCAACTCTTACCCTTTCGAAAGTAGACATTCTCAAAATTCTATGCAACTATCTCATCAAAACTTACATTCCATCAACTCATAGCAAACAAGCAATTGGTGGTTCACTTACACTACCCAAAGCACCCAAAAACTTTGTTTCTAAATCCAACCAAAGTAAAGTTTGCTTATCATAACTTTTCGAAGAACAAACATTTGCCTCTAAAATAAAGAGAAGAAAAAAAAAAAGAAAACGATAACACTGTCAAATCCTCGGATACAACGTTAACCAGTTATTAGTTGCGAAACAATTTCCATTCTTTTGCGAAAAGCCAAACAAAAGGTAAGCACTTGATTTGAGTGGAGAGAATATTTATGCAATGATGACGATGACGATGAAGTCTTTGCACCCTTTATTTCATTCATAGCGCATGAAGCACCAACCAAGAGCCAGAGTAGAGTAGGTAGGTACGTAACGTATAGGATCGCGGGATATATGCTAACAAAATGCACGTCCAAGAGTCAACAATGGAAAGCACTCAAACAATCGGAATGTGTGAACACAACGATTGTGTTTTGTGTGTGATTTATATAACACCACTCGTTCTCGTATGTGCCTATGCCTACTACGTGTCTGAGAAGGTGTTCTATTCTAGCACTTTTGCATATATTGCTCTGCATAAATAAATAAGCGCAGCATAGTCCCTGTCCCTACCTTTCCTCGCTCTGAAAACAAAAACAAAAAAAAAATAAAACTGAATACTCTGAATACACAAAAAAAAAAACGGGAAAGGAAAGAAAGAATATCAGGATTCTGACACGGCCAGATGAAGATGACAACGTTTGCTTAGGGGTTTTGTTTGCTACTCTCTGTCAGAGACAAAAGCCTTCCTTTAACTCCTTTGCCCAAGAGGCGAGAGAGAAGACGAATACGAGAACACAGGATTGTTTGTGCATCACACTTTCCACAGTATTACCTATACCAAGCCAAGCTGCTTCCTTATATCTAATGCACTAAAGATGAAGCACTGTCATGCACCGTTACGATGACTATGATGATGATGATAACTTGGGATAAAGAGGTCCTTCTTCTTGTTCTTCTTCTAGTTCCAGAACACTACCGACCAGAGCAGCGATCTATAGAATTAGTTTACGTTTTCTGCCGGAACTCAGGGTGGTCCTTTGGCAAATATCCTTTAAGATAAAGAAACGAAGGACTTGTATTTATCTAGCTTGTTAGAGCGAGAGTTTACGTAGTTAGCTCAGGTGCAACAAAAAAAAATGGGGAAAAAAAAAACAAACACAACTCTACTTTACGACCGACCCAGTGATTCATTCACCTTCCCTTCTTCAGCACCATGTTGTTTACCTTTCGACCACCATGCACAGGAATAGGTTGAAGTCAAGTGGAATTTCGTCCTTTTATTTAACTTTACTTGGTTATTTTTTCATTTTCATTACCCAGGATGTTTGGTTGATTAAGGTTGAATAAAGAGACTCGAGATGAATGAGAAAGGAAACCGAAAGGCAATGGCTAGCAAATAGGTTTTTATTATTCCAATGTGTGTGTCCACAATCCAACACAGTAGGGACTCCCTCTGTAAAGTCATCATCATTATCATCATCGTCGTCGTCCTCAAAGACGTGGTGAAAACGCGCAGCTGGTGGTCTTCCCGCAGATAATGAGAAGACTTCTTTATGTCATTTTGTTTTTTTGTCGAAGGAAGGACTCAGGACCAAATGCTTTTTCGAATGAATGTCACGTTTTGTCAGCACTCACTTTCCCACATACATTCGCTTACTGCCGCCTCTGCCTGCAGGTGATTCAAATGACTAGGTGTAAATAATCTTCCAAAAAAAAAGAAATACAACAACAAAAAATTATTATTATTCCCAACACCGAACAGAGCAAATATTATGCTTTCTTTGGAAGGACTCGCGCACGTCGCCTCATCCTGTATCCTTAACCAAAGTGAAACTTCATTACGGTCTATCATATGACTTTGACTTAATTACAAGATGCTTCTGCCAAGCCCCCCATCATTATTATCACCTACACCATGGCCCGAGCCCAAACAACAACCACTCGCTCACAGAAAGACAAAGACAAAACAGCCTCCGGACGACGAAGACTATATGCGAAGACGCGCACCGGGAACAGTGCGGGGACTTCCTGAAACAGAACACAAACACGAAATTCGTTTGTGCGAATTTCGTTTGGAGGAAATTTCATTTGATTTGTCCTGAGGGCCATTCAAATATTTGTTGTGCGTCCTATATATGGAATTATATGACAAAAACCACCACTTTGGCACCCACAATCTCAAGGAGTCGTACGCCCTCCCTCCTTTTTGCGGTGTGCTTATATTTCCCTACTGAGCACACATATTAGCATAATTTAGTTTAGTCTTTACCTTCCCTGAGGCTACAATTATTCATAAGCGCAAAAATCAAAGAGGTCCTTTTTGCCAACTCTCTGTATGTCGTCTCATAATACGTGTGTCCTGTGTAATGTTTTTTTGTTACCAGTTCCCACACACATTGTGCGGGCAAGTATGTTGAATAACTTTCGACTAATGTCTAGGGTTGCCAGGATTGGCATAGTTTTCAAGAAATCCAATGGTTGGCCGAGGAATAGAAAAAGAACGAGTTGATTAGAAAAAATACAGCCTAGAATCATGGCACCTTTTCCAATAAACTGGCCGTTATTTGGGAGAGTTTTGGATTCAAAGAGAGTGAAATATGAAGCTGTTAGAAGAAGCTTTGGATTTAAGAGTGGTTTTCAACTAATCTCGTTGATCTTCGAAACCAAACTTCGAATAGCTATTTGATGCAGTTCTGGCGTTTTTCTAGAATGAACGTCACCTTTAATACACAGAAAAACTCAAATAAGAAATACCTAGTTTCATCCTTTTAAGAAAAAAATAAATTCGATTTGTGGTGCCACGGAGAGTGAGCCCTGGGGCCTAGCGCATTTGTCATAACCATCACTTGTGAAGGAATGGAGGGGACCTACAATTTTCTGCCGATTTCGAACGGCTAATCGAGAAAGCGCTTTTCATGGCAATGAATTCACTAACGGAGGACTTGCCAAATCCTCGCAAAAAAACTTTTTTGGGTTCTGATGGGATTCGACGAACCTCCCGAGTAACAAGCAGACCGATGCCGAACGCTTTTCGCTTTTGAAGGCAGTGTTTAATTACTCTCGGAGGACTTGCCAATTCGTCGCCAAAGACCATGCCCATGAAAAACATTTTCCTTTTTATGTTTCGGGGATTCGATCCTCGAACCTCCCACGTAACAGACAGACATGCTAACCAATACGCCAGGGACACCACTTTGGCTTTTTGTAGTGGAGTTTAGATTGCTGCCATTATTTTACTCATTTCACCTGAAAGGATTTTACTGTGAACAGCCTAGAAACTCTAAAGACAGCGTTTCATTTGATTAACTCATTGGCCTAGGAACAGACTCATTAGCACTGTCATATGGCTGTCATATGGTTATCACTCCATCACATTTCACATCAATAAGTCTAGACTTGGCAACCCTCTCCTAGCCAAGTTACTATACTAACCAACAATAATCTGACATCTCTGGTTTTATAATGCAAATGCAAGAGGACACTAAAAGCTAGAGATGTGCTACACAGCAAGTGCGGCGATAACACATGTTATTCTAGTCGTGTGCATATGAAATTGTACGCTTGTTGCCACTTGACACAACAAAGTTAATGTGTGTGTCGTCGTCTACATCGTCGTCGTCCTGGGAGCGAGTACAAGCCCGGAAAAGTAGCCCTTTAAAGCTGTTTACTCAGCTGAGTTAATTTCATTCGGGTTTCGTCGGTGCAATGTAGAGTGAGTCGAGTAGAGTATAACCATAACCTCTATAGTCGATTCGAAATGCTGCTGCTAAAAAGCGCTTAAGTGCGGGTAAAAGTTTTCTTTTTCATTTCGTTCGCTTTTTATGCACAAAAAATGGAATTTTAGTTTGAAGATGATGCATTCGCCTCGTAAAAGCTAGATACAGCATTTTAAAGAAGCTACATATATAAATACATACTTCTCATGCACACGACAAAAAAGTGAAGCGCAACGAATAAACAAATATGATGAGTAAAGAAGAAGAAAAACGAACGAAACAACATAAAGAAGGCTATGTCATAAAGTTTTGCCTCTTTGCCTGAGCAAAAGCCCTTAAGTAGCTGAGGCTGTCAATTTGAAAATTATCATTTAACTGAGAATAATGACAACAAAAGTGGGAAGCGAGGGCGGGGATTAAGTGGCTTTTAATACTTCCTGTGTAAGTTAGTGATGGCCTTTCCAGATAGTATTTGAAAGATGAAAAGGTGTTTTTGTGCGTTTGGTTTTGGTTTTATTTTTATTCAAATATAAAACAAACAGGCAAAGCTGTTGACAAGAACATTTTCATTTTATCTTTTTTTTTTAAAGTAAAGAAGTCGTTTCTTCTTAGTATAAAAGTCGATGGTGTGGTGGCGGGGTGGTAGACGGCAGGCGACAAACTTAGTATATAATCGGATTTAGAAATAGCCTTTGAGAGATAGTAAAGTTTATGCTTAAGGAGCACTTAATGGAGGATCATTTATTATGAGAGTGGGTACGTTCTAAATATTAAAAAGCGATTTCATTTTTTATAGGCCGTGAAAGTTTTTCAAAGAAATAAGATCAGGAAGCTGATATAGAAGTGGACTTTGTTGAGTATGGGTCTATAAAAATTGGGTTTAGTTTAATTGTTGCTTAATCCGTGAGGAATTTTTAGAGCAACATCGCGCACCGCCTACAGGGATTAGTGAATGTTTTGTGTTTGGAATGTGGGAATAATTTAGCATGGGATTGCCCATGCCCTCGTGAGACATCTTTTATGACAAAAAATGAACTGAAAAGGTGTTAAGCTTAAAGAGAAGGTGTAACAATTGGTTTGATGGAGCTATTCGCTTTTTGTGTTATGCTAATCGAGTTGCTTTTGTTTGTTTTGGAAACGGAGGACATTGGTTATGGAAAATGTAGGCATTTAAACGTTGTTGTGACAGGTACGCAAGTTTTCTGGTTCAGAGACTGTGGGAACTATATTCTTGGCCTTTCTAGTATCCCGCTTTCACTTTTGTTACATGACTGTGCTTTTTCTTCAACTCTTTTGATACGGAATTCCATTTTGTTTTTAAATTGAGACAATTCGTGAATTTTAAATGTTAATCAAATGTTGAACAATCACTAATAATTGACTTTTAAGACAAATTTGACAGAGAAGTGGGCTTTGGTTGCTTGGACATTTTCAGAAACATTTATGGCTACTTTGGAACTTGGAATGGTGTCGAAAAATAGCACATAGTACAAAGAAAAACCATCTGGTGGTCATGTGGAGTTCTACAAGGCTGAATTTAATGGCCAATATTGTTTTACTTTTTCCAGACTAAGTCAAAATGCCATTAAAAGACATCGAACAAGAATTGCAGTTTTTTTATATTATAGAAAAGCCCAAGCGGTGGACCCTGGGGCCTAAAGTGTAGTTCTCATAACCATCACTTGTGAGGGAATGGAGGGGACCTACAATTTTCTGCCAATTCCGAACGGCTAATCGAGAAAGCGATTTTTATGGAAAAGAATTTTCTATCAGAGTACTTGCATAATTCTAGCAAAAGGCGATACCAGTGAAAATACATTTTTTGTTTTCTGTTGGGATTCGAACCACGAACCTCCTGCGAAACAGACAGGAATGCTAACCATCATGCCAAGGGTACCGATTTTGTTATGATGAAACTTAATCAGCGTGAGCTATGTACATCATATTCTGACAGCCTGACTGGCTAGTCAGTTTTTCTATTTCACAGTGACTTAAAGTCCGTTGATCGATTTCGAATCCACTTTTCCATTACCGTTTCTGCGAAGTGTAAAGGAAGGTCTTTTCGCAGGCGCAATTATTTACAGACACTCATCATATACCATGAAGAAATCCTTATACGTATAGAGGTTCTCATGTTAAGGAAACACGTCCACAAAAGCTTTGCGCTACACATGGTAGGTATGGATTTTCTTAGACAAGGGCAGTTCTTTCATCAGGGACACCTGTTCCGAGAAACCTTGAGTGTGACCTTTAAGTTCTTATGGCCAGATAATACGGTTCTGTTCTTGAATCTAAGGTAGAATTACTGCACACGTTATCGAGTAACACGTGACTAAATTATGCGAGTTTGGTATTACCACCCACGTTGTTTAGCAATTTCGTACTCCTTTCAGTAAATGAACGAAATTTGATTCGATTAATGGTCAACTGACTGATATTGTGTACCTAATTTAGAACGAGTTTCGAATGAAAATTTACCCATTTCGTCATTGATGCGGTAATTCGGCCTCTGATCATCAAAACATGAGGTATTTGTCTGGATGGAATGATTCCTCAAAAGTCATAAGCAAAACTCGCAGACAATATGTGATTCTCATGCCAGTTCTTAATATCTTACTGATGAACACGAACATCTTATATCCCACACATATGATGCTTCTTTATAAAGAAAACTAGCATGAAGAAGGCCCTAGCGAAGCTTGAACCCGGTGAAACAGATGTGGTTCGTCTGTATGTGGAACAATTATTCAGAATTTAACCAGTCGCATTTTATTGGTAAATTTAAACACAAAATGGGGTTCTTATTCCCTGCACAAGAGATGCAGTTCCTTTATAAAGGAAACGTGCCTCCAGAAGGTCTTAGCAAAACCTGTACCAACCCCAACTAATAGATGTGGTCCCTCTGAATGTAATGATTGCAACAATTAGTCAGAAGTATCTAGGACACGAAATTGGGCCTTATGTCCCGCGCACAAATGATGTGCTTCCGTTATAAGGCAAACGAGCTTCCAGAAGGCCTTAGCGAAGCTGGTAAACCAAATAACAGATGTTGTACCTATGCCTGTGGAACAATTATTCAAGGGCTAGATTCCGTAATCCCAACAGAGGCAAAAATGTTTTTTCACGGGTATCGCCTTTCGCGAGGAATTGGCAAGTCCTCCGTTAGTATTCATTGCCATGAAAAGCGTTTTCTCGTTTAGCCGTTCGGAACCGTCAGAAAATTGTAGGTCCCCTCCATTCCCTCACAAGGTAGGCATGGTTGTGAGAAATGAGCTAGGCCAAGGGGCTCCTCACTCTGTTGCGCCACCCTATTTATTTATTTTAGATTCCGTAAGAAGGAGTATAAAAAACACACACTCGTGCCCCTCTGAAAACTCACGCTCAAAAAGACCGTGAGTAAATTGGAAGGATAGTGTCAAAAAACTCACCTTAACTCTCACGGAATCCTAATTAGAGAGTTTGCATAATTTTTCGTGTACACAATAAAAATTTACTCTTCCAGAATCTAGCCCCAGTAGCCAACCAGTCCCTAGCATCTTACTGATGAACTCGAACACAAAGTGGGGGTCTTACAATCAAATACCGCACAATCGATGCAGTTCCATTGTAAAGGAAACGATCCTCTAGTAGGCCTTAGCGAAGCTTATACCCCGACAGACTTAATTCCTTTGTCTATGCAACAATTTTCCGGAATGTAACAGTGAAATTCCTACACAAAATGTGATACCAATATAAATGAATCCAATTTCTAGGAGCTCTAAGAGAAAACAGCACATCAGGAGAGGTATTTAGTTCCAAGAAAAGTGTAAGAGTTTCAAGGAGACCTATGCAAAACCACCACACCGGGAATGTTTCTTATGTCCAAGGACAATGTCTAGAAACAACTTCAGGGCTTACAAATTCTGAGTGATGTTCAAATGGGCTTTAGATCAGCTTTAGATTTAAACTTTCATCATTTGAAAGCCAATTTCATTGGAACTCATTTTAATAATTCAGTTTTTCCGTAAACACCTTTTTCTGAGAACAAACGATAGCTTTTCTTCTCCGAGTGGTGGGTGTTCATCGAGAATTCAATTTGCTATTTTATTCACAGAAATTCGCAAGTTTGAATTGTTGTTCTTAACTTGAAATGAATTTATGAAAATGGATTTTCAGAAAACAAGTGTGTGAAACCATTTCAGCCTTTGCACTCAAAACAATTCGGTGAGTAATGTTTGCCAAGATGAGCTTGAAAGGAATCTCTTAATCTCCTTCACCCACAAAATTTATTATTTTCAACTCCTCTCCTCAGGTTTGAAATTTTAATATAAAGCTTGTAATGGGTTTCTGATAAATCACAAACGAATTTTGAAAGTTTATACAGGCAAGAATTCATCCCAAGTAAAGCACATCAGCGCAACTACCTACAGGCAAAACAAAAACAACAAATCATACTGGCTATGGCAGTTTCTATTGTTGTTCTCGACACGATGAAAAATCCATGAAAAAGAAGTAAGGAATCATACTTCCATTAGCACTACAGACTGGCAAATAACTAAACTTAAGCCTTGTACGTTGTACCTAACCATCAATTCAGTGCACCTGTTTGTTTATCCATCACACAGAGGAACCAACCGACGACGACCGACGCCGACGCCACGTAGTATTTCTATGTACATTCTACAGTAGCTGCAAAAGATGAAAAAGAGGCAAAAAAAAAAAAACCTCAAGATCGATAGAGTATATTTCAAAACCCACTTAGGACTTCAGACAGATACCAAGGACATTCTCATCCAACCAACAACATTCTCCCTCCAAAAGCAAATGAACACAGCATGAACATTCGAAGACTGTTGAGACAACAACAACACACACAGCCAATAAAAAAAATTCCATCCTATGTGACTGATGTTGAGTCTCTTGGCGATGCGATGCTGTGCTGCAGTGTTTAACAATCCCACGCCAAATGAAAAAAAAAAATTTGTAACTCAAAACAACACTCCATCAAAAATTGAAAATGTGAATTCCACAGAAAAAAAACACAGCTATCCCTCCAAAACCATCGGAGCTTCCTGTGAAAAATAAACAAAAAAAAAAAGAATCTCCCGATGAAAAGTGATTCAACATCCACAAGGATACCAGGTTTTATTTTTACATTTCCCTCCCTTTCCCAGTTTTAGCGTTGTGGTGATGAATGTGCGTGTACTTTATAGCCAAGAGTCCTTTTTCGTTTTCAGGTGCTTTGTTTATTTTTTGCAGCGCAATTCCCATGATTAAAATCAATCAGTCCTGCGGGTAGAATGAGTCCGAACGATGGGATCCTTTTGCAAAAACAGGCATTGAGGGTGCATCGGTTTCACCATATCAAGTTTATACTCGGTGCCTTGGAGCTCATTTGATTTAAAAAAAAAAAGTGATTTAAACAAAACAAATGACCTTTCACCTTTTTAACCGAAACTATGACGAAAACAATTTTACAAGCCCAAAAGCCTCCGGGAATGGGTTTTTTACTCCCGTACTAGGACTTTAAGGCCATAACAAGTTCACCGCGGTTGCACATATCACTTTTCCATGTTCATTATTAGAAATTGATTCGACTGGACCCCTCCATAGTCGACACTCGACAGCTGCAGTAGGAATGAGGTCGATGTTCATTGCTCAAAGAGTGTTATTCCAGCATACCTATATGAAATATTTATGAATAATGTCGAAAGATGTGTTCATAACCTGACCTGCCAACTCTCTGCGCCACATATCTACCGCATTGGCAAAAAGCAGCACACAACAAAAAAAAAAAAAACACTCAAACGATGTGGTGAGTTAAATGTTAAACATTTCATTAAATTCTTATGAGTCCTGTTTTTATTTGCTCCTCTTATCTATGCTGTGATTTGTTTTTGGCCCACTTTTCGAACGGTTGTTCATAAAAAAACAAAAACAAGGACGAAATATCTTCCTTTGATAACATGATACAGCTCTTTATGGGATTTTATCATAAAAGATGCGATCAAATGGGATGAGTGAGTACGGAAGCTAGATTTAGAGTACGAGTATACTGCTGTTATGCATATACTATGTTTGTATACATCCCATGAAGCAATATAAATGCCGCTGTTTTTCTAAGTTAATTCGGCTTTCAAACGAGCCCACTCATTCGCTGCTCTACCATATCACTCTATGGTATTCCGAACAGCAAAAAGGATGCAGTACGTGCTAGGATTAAATTGAAAATCTATTTTTTTCTTCTTCTTATTTGCTCTATCGCAACGGCCCCCCAACTGTGTGTTAGAGGCTTGTATGTTGGGTATTGTGATGTAGAGTATAGAAGAGCAGCAGCACTGGATGACGATGATGATGATCATGATGATGATGGTGGAGATTTACCCAATTTGGTAAATGTAGGCCATCTGTGGGTGTATATAGTAGAGAGTATGATGGGTACCACTCTTCTCCCCCCTTAACCAGGGTTCAACTCTCAAAGCACCGAATATATTTGAATAACTGCGTGAATGAATAGATGCAACACAAAAACCACTAACTTAGGTTTCATTCCATTGAGCAACACACAACATAGCTCGAGAGCATAGCAGCAGCAGCAGCAACACAGAAAAACAAAAACCACCAACAAAAAGCAAAGTTAAAAAAAAAAATGAAATAAATAATCTTTCCCTAAATCCCAGGCTTTCACATCGTTTTAAGGACTTAAAATGGAATTTTTGAGAAGAAAAAAATTAGTGTTTTACTGAACAGAATTGACTTTTATTTTTGAATTAAGTTCTAAGTAATCTTCTGTGTTTGTTTTTTTTTTTTTTTTGATTTTGTTTTCTTAGTTGTTATAAAACAAGTATAAAAAAAGAGCAGCTTTTCTGATGAATAGAATAAAGTTAAGGCAAATGAAGTAAAAGAGCAATAAAGCGTACTCACGAGTCGACGAGTCTTAAGTTGTCAGCTGTGTGTATACTTTGTTAATTAGGATTGCATTAAAGTTGCGAAAAGGAGCAACACGTCAGAATGGATTTGAGAAGTTGCACTCTATGAGCACAACAGCAGAGCTTTGAGCCACGGTAAATGGGAATGCGGGTATACGGAATGCAAAATGTTTTCTTTGCTAAAAGGATATTTAAGTGTGTTCTGAAAGTACGAAGAAGAAGAAACTTTTTTGATGTAGTAAGAGAAAGAAGTGCATCCTTTTGATAGTGAATAAGGTGAGAGTGTAGTGTATGACTTTAATTGATGTAGAAAGGTTGCTTCTGAGGTTATGGGAGTTGCAGGGTTTAAAGTTAAATTGTAGGTACCAGGTGCATGAAATTCCTTTAGGTACCTAAAAGGAATAGCTAAGCAATTTTGTTGATTTTGATGAACGTATAATGAGAAGGAATTTGTCTTTCACTAAGTTCTTACCTTTGTCAGACGTGGAGAGACTGCTTGCTTCATCAAGATTCGCATTTATTAATTCGACTTGAAAATTTTGAGAAACGATTAGGGTTTGTCGTTGACATTTAATAGGAAAAATGAAATGTTTCGTTGGCTAATTCGTCGGTAACAAACTAACAAATGAAAAAGATTTAATGACATTCAAAAAGATGGCGAAGGTGGCATAATGGTGCATATGGAATAAATGGAAGATGGAATCGCAGAATCAAATAGTTGCTTTTTACGAGCGTCGCGTTTAGCGAGAGCTTGGCAAGTCCTTCATAAGTGATTATCTTGCCATGAAAAGCGGTTTCTCTATAGGTTGTTTAGATTCACCAAACATTTGTAGGCCCCCCCTCAATAATAAATGAATAGAATTTTCCTCACAAGGTGAGAGAAATGCGCTAGGGCTCGTGGACCCAGAGCTCTGTTGTGCTACCTTATTCATTTATTTGTTTAAACGGAGAAGACTTGGCAAAAGGGTAGCTTAAGTACTGAACTAAGCACGACAAAGATAAAGAATGAGTCATCCAGAACAAATTACTTTTTCGTACGATGAAAGCCCGGAGCCCGACGTCAAGACAACAAAGTAAAGAAGGAAAGAAGGACATCTTTGGATTTTTAGTCATAAAATGTTGACTTATATTTAGTTTCCGCTTAACTAGGCCAAACGTCAACATTGCAAGCACTACATTTTCACACTTCAATGTACAGTAGTGCAGTTGGTGGTCTCCTGATCAGGGACACATCATGTAAGTTAGTCATATTGCAATCGACAGACAGCAGATATACATATAGCATTTTGGATTAAAACATGTTTCGAGGGGCCAATAAAGACTGGAACCGCTACTAGCTGGTAAAGCACTATAATGCTTTAAGATAAGATAAGATTCTTCGAGAATATTTGGCTTCGGAAAGAAAAGACCAGAACCGTTGTCGACTATGTATCCTTCGAACTCTCAAGAAACCTACTACCAGCGAAAAGTTTAGAGGACTTGTGATGCCTATTAAAAAAAACACAACGAACCTTCTGGTTAGATATAGATTCCTCGCTCCCTTCTCACTCAAGCAAAAAAAACCAAACTGGCCAGTCAATACTGCAGACTAGAATCGGAGCTACTGAGTACACTATCCATACTCTTTGTCTCAACTTGCTCTTAGTAAAAGGACAGATGGCAAACAGTAGAACAACTGTCAAATTTTATGTTGTGGATATTTGAAAACACACCATTTCTACAGCAGATGACAAATCTCCCAGCTTCTGAGATATATACTCTGCGATAAAATGATGCTACCTCTTGCAGACTATATGAAAATAATATTCCAAAAATAAAAAAGAAGTCCTAAAATAAAGGAGTCAAATTTTTTTCGTTGCTGTTTGAAACTTGATGAAACAAAAATGCGTCACGACAAAAAAAAAAACAGAAACACATTAATCTATCAGATAAAGTATGCGTATAGTGGGTTAATTTACATCTACAGCCGATCCACATTATAAGACTATAGGTTTCTATCTGAAACTTCCGCGACCTCTAGTTTATAAGAAAAGACAGCAAAGTGTTCCATACATGTGTTTGCGTCTGCACCTGACAAAGCTTTAGTTTAGTATAAGGCAAGCGTGTTGTATTAGTATTAGTAATATTTGAAAGTTCTACCAAATGGAAAAAAGCTATTCGAGATGAATTCGGAACTGCTCTGGTAGATACAGAATCAGTGCGGAGAGTACAGAAAGAACAGCACTGACTTCCTTTAAATGGCGATAATAAATTAGATATACAGGCAGAATTATTCATACCACTTGGGTGATGATTTACAAAGCCCTCATCCACTCAAACAACAAGAAGTTGTCACTTCGATTTCAAGGCTTAGGTCTATAAAGCTACTGAAAGGTTGGCTCCTGGGTCCTGGCAGAGCTCTTCAAAATACCCAACGATCACTTCGTCTTCAACAAGATTTGGTTCAAATAAACTATGCCCAACAAATGGAATCGCAGCAAACTGTGTGCTGAACTGAACCAGCTAAAAGAATATAAGTACCTTCAAAGTGAGTCCTTAGCAAAATTGTGAGCACTTGGTTTGTGTAAATTTCAAGGACCTTTTGTCAACTATCATTTGGACTCATTCATCCCTGCAGTTTTAGGCCGAATAAATCAAACATCGGCCCAATAACTCCACATTGTAGGTTCCATTTCCGAAGCTTAGTTCAAGCTTGTATCAATGAACAACTTCAAGATCGAAGTAAATTCTAAATAGTCAAAAATATCATTTGGCGGCGTATCTCACGTATGGATCGCTAGTTCGAAGCGGTAAGGTGGGAGAGCTAAGGTCCCTAATGCTTATGTAAAGCAGGAAAAGGAAGAAGAGGAAGAGTGAAAAATATAATTTGGAAGTTAAAGCATTGGATCTAATGTCCATAGATGTTAACAAAAATTTTCATTTTGTGTTTGTTATAAGTATTGTGAAAATCAGCGAGGAAATTGAATGCCAAGCTTCTATTTCGCATCTCAATTATTAGTTAAACGAAAGCAACTGAGAAATAACTTTTTATTTTGAAGATCGAAGACACTGTTACAAGACATTTACCACCAGAATACGGGGCTACTCCTTGATGGAAGGACAAGTACAGCCCTTTATAAGATTGGGAGCCCTCGTTCACCATAGTATTTCTCAAGAAAGTCTTGAGAGTAGTTACACTGAATGGTTCTACTTATATCGAAGAAAGAAGCAATAGTTTGGGAAGATGGTTCAGCTACTTGTTTTCTTATTTCTAAAAACTATAGACTTAATACACATCGGTGCTTCTTTCATCAGCCCTCACGCAAATAGCAAATTTTCAGTGGATGCAAAACTCCCAGGCTGCTCTACAACAGCAATTCGATAATGCGAAAATCATGAAAATCCAGATAAAAATGAACAGATCATTTAAGTCTATGGAATATTCAGTGCTTTCCTCTTAAAGCAGTTCTCAAAAACATCATCCTTAATCATATTACTCGACATTATTTGGGGACTCGAAGATTGGTTGGAACATCCCATCCGATCTAAATTGGCAAACATCGAATAACATACCTTATTGGCCTTGACTGCCTTTAAGTTTAGTTACATTTCAAGCATCACCCTTTCTTCCATGAGCCACGAAACACTCACACAAATTACATCCACAGTTTCTTTCATAAATAAATATTTATTATCTTAATACCATGGCCGTATCAAGTGCAATTGTCTGCACACAATTTACTTTAACTCATCTTAAACGATGCCATTCAAACTCAAACTTAAAGAAAATAAAAATTGTATATATATATATTTACCCACTTAATCTACGTCCTTTCATGGCACTTGAAAAGAATGCAGCAATTCCATTATTGCATTATCAAATTATGACAATTGTTGGCGCTTGCATGCCAATTCCTGCCAAGAAAGAAGACAGCTTTGCCTCTTTTATGTTTGGTTTCTGCTCTGGTTGTGTGTGTATGTTTGTATGTAACGTACATTGCACTAATCCGACAGAGATTTAGCCAAGTCCTGTCAAGGACGATTAATGGGTGCCGGGCATATATTCGAACGAATACACTACAACTAAGCTTGATTTTCGTGTTTTATTATTTGCTATATGTACAACGTACATACGAGCCTCGTTGTGAGTATGTCTCATACATTTTTCCCGCTCATAAGAACTTATCAAAATATAAAAAAGAAAATAGCTCTGCCATAAATTTATGACAGATCACTGTGTTTTGTTGTTTTGCGACGACAACGACGACAACGACGACGAAAGGAGGACAATAGTGAAGTTGAAGACGCTGGCTATACGATACGAATAGTAGGTACATATATGGAGGCGACTTGTCATCATAGTCGCAAAAACGTATTACTCAATCCGGTTTATCCGACAGACTAGTTTGTATGCCAAGAATTTAAAAAGCACAGACGACAGAGACGAATAAAGCGACCGAATCACAAATACACAATGCTCGTTCGCACAGCAGGAAATTCGCAGTGCTCAACTTTTGGGCTAAATTGGAGACAAAATTGGGTATCTTTGCAAATTATCTAATCCTACGACTATCCAATCAAGCATGAAAATGACAAACACAAATTTAGGCTGGTGGCTTTTCACTGCGTCCGACAACGAGAGCTGTCGGCGATGGGGGCTAATGGTTTCTCTTGTGAATTGTATCTTCGTTTGTCGTGTCGCCGGCATTTCATCGCACCCACTGATAAGGGACTATGACAGGGGGGTAATTGAAGTGTATGTGGATAAAGGCGACACATTGCTAAGGGTTACTATTAGTGGAAGAGTAATGCTTTAAGTTCTATCGAAATTTGGTTTGTTTTTAGTTTTTAAAAATATTTTAGGGCACAAAATCTCCGATGTCTCCGATGGAAAGGCACATGACCAAAATCGTGAAGATCAAACATACTGGCCCCTAGTTTGAAAACAATGCCATTGGTAGATGATTTTTTATTCATTGTTGATAAATTTTCCCAACCCTTACCAATGGTGAGGGGAGCAGTGCTCAAAGAAGCCCTTTTTTAAAAAACTAGTATCTGCAAGATTGAGGCTATGTATGACTGAGACTGTGCAAGGAATACTAAATAGACATATAGGCCCTCTATAACCTAAATATCATTCACAAGTGACAGCTTTGTAAACGAAGCTAAGTCACAACGAGTTTACTTTGCTTTGTCTTATTTTTATCTGCTTGTGTCTGTGGCATAATGGTTAGCATTTCTACTTGTTACGTCAGTGTTCGAATTCCTGAAACACAGTTTTTGCGCGGGTATCGTCTATCGCAAGGATTTGGCATTTAATTCAAGAAAAAAATACACTGTCTTGAAATACCCTTTCTCATCCAACTGTTCAGAATCTGAAAAAATTGGATGGACCTATCCATTGCACTGCAGTTATGGTTGAGAAAAATGCGTTCGCTTACCCTCCACGAGCTTGATGTGCCCGGCTTTTCCTTTATTTTTTTACGAAGAATTTTTGTTCATTTTGTGCCGTACTCCACGAGTGGATCACTAGGATGAAGCAGTTGAGTGGGATAACTATGATTCTTTCGAGATCATAATGCTCGTAACACCGGAAAAGCAAGCAGAAGAAGTTTCCTTTAGCTTCAATATAAGTATCGGGGACTAAGCTCTTCCTCAACCAATTCCTAGCTTTTTCTTACTGAGTCTATTTGTGACTATACACAAAAATGCTAGCTGAGCTGAGGTTAACAAATGTTTGAATTAATCAGGGTCCGAATTATCGCATCAGTGATCGAGTGAGTCAGTGCCACTTTCCTTTCAAAATTCGCTTTAAATTGCATATTGTCATTCTGCTGTCCATTTATTGGTTTCGATTCGTTCAAATGCTGATGAAAAAATGTCAAATTGTGGTACTTAAGTGCTCAATAACGTGAGAAGTAATGCCAAACTCAAATAATTCAGTAACGTGTTATTCGATCACGTGTGCGGTGATTCGGTCTCAGATCAGGAGGGTATTGAACCACAAAATTGGTTCCTCAATAATAAACGTAAATTCTTCGAGGAAATCATAAGGAATTTTCATTGATATTTTCTTTAAGAAAAGTCATGCAATCGGTACGAAGTCTGCAATTTTAGTTAAACCATGAAACATGGACAGCAGCATACCTTCTGACATCATAAACGCTGATGAGTAATGAATATAGTGGTTTCATTACAAATTATGCATCGAAAAAGTGTATAGGTGTTTCCGTTCAATGACAAGTCCTGAGGAGAATTCATCGTAGAATTCTGTAGGAAATTTCTGATTTTCGGGATGTACACCCACGTAACAGATTTTCTGTGATGGAAGTCTGGATTTGACTACCGTCTTTGTTTTGCTTTCTATTTGAATCCATATTTCTGTATGAATTACTGGCCCCAGAAACAATCTACCCCCGTTTTCACTTTCTGGCAAATACGCTCCTTGTGTTTTGAATATAGCGAGAGACTAAGTGCCCCCGCTATTGATTATCTTGTCGTCACAATCAACCCCAATCTGCCAAAATCAATTGAATTTCTTCCTTGAAAAACATCCCAAGTGAGCAGACCTTATTCGGTTGACAGATTCTTTAGGATTGTCGTAGTTCTTTCTTTTTTTTTTTCTTATCGTTTTTGTTGTGTTTTTGGTTTGTTGTGATGCCCTTTTGTGAATTACCCTCCAATTCATTGATAACTGAAATGATTTCCTTCATAAAGTGATTTAAAGGAAATTAGTGTTTTTGTCGATGAATAGGGTTTGTTCTCCAGGATGCTGCAAGTTAGTCGTCCTGTGACTGTTGTGTCAAGACAAGAAAAAAATAAAATAAAGAAGGAAAATAAAAACCCTCCAGCCAAATGGCCAATATTGTGCGGTAATTATGGCTCCTTGAAGATACTTATTGTGTAAAGTTGTGGATCTTTTATTTGGCTAAGATTGCCATTAAGATGTCTGCACGGGACTTCCCCCTTTGTTCGTTGTATTCCAACACAGAAAAAAAAAACATAATAAAAATCCAAAATGTTTTCCTCAGTATATTAATCAAGTTGGAATGTGGTTTTACAACATAAACAAAGAAATTTATTTATCAATTTAGAAAAACAACTACCACAGAGGAAGTAAGTGTTTCATGCCTTTTGTATTTTAAGCAAATGTGTTTATTTTCTTTTTTGATTATTATCATAAACAGAAGATATGTATTTCGTGGAAGTTTTTCTTTCAGGTTTTTATTTTTTTTATTTTATCTCAAGTAGGCACTTTAGAACATATTGCGGTTAGTGTTTGGAAAATTCTCATAAATTGGCGGCGATTTATTGAGAGACAGTGGCGGTTTATGGTTGAGGATAATCGTTTTGAATTGGAATTCGACAAAAAAAAATTATTGTTAAAAAACGTTTTTGGAATTCCGCAAAATTTTATAAATAGAGAAAATAGGAACCACTAACAAATATGAAAAAAAACCAAAGAATTTGTTCAACACCTTAAACTCTCTGAGTGAAAATAAAGGAAATTTTTAAAAATAATATTGATCAACCACAAATTTTTAGTTAAGGTATCATGCATCAATCATAGTAAAGATAATTTTTTTCAACTAAAAACAAGTTTGAAATAAGAAATAAGCTTGAAAATAATACGATGAAAGTACAATCTTAGAAAACCAATCAAACATGGCAAGTTACGTAAAGATTGTTCAATGTTTAAATTCTGAATTTTCCTGATGATATTTTTGGTTATTTGTTAGACATTTGTATTAATAGAATCTGGTCCTAGCCCTCAAGTTATACCTAATCTTCTGCAGATCTCCCAATTCTCATCCCAAAAGAAAAGAAAAGAATACTTTGAAAAAGTTACGCTATCGGTCGTTGATGCGATTTGGTATTTTTCTTTTGATGCAGTTGACATATCTGCTCAATATTTGTTTGTTCTGCGGGTCCTCCGAAACAGAAGTACATCAGGGCTATGCACTTAGCCCTCTTTTGTTTATTCTTTACATTTAGGATATTTTCGACAGCTAGGGAGGTAATAACCTTAATCACTGCTCTATTATTCGTAAATGGCAAAATGCTGTTAACTTATTCATCAAGATACTACATAATAATGTGGTACCTGTGGAGTGTTGGTTAGCATGTCCACCTGTTAACCCAGAAGTTCGTGGTTCGAATCCCAACAGAGGCAAACATGTTTTTCCACGGGTATCGCCTTTCGCAAAGAATTGGCAAGTCCTCCGTTAGTGAATTCATTGATATGAAAAGCGCTTTCTCGATAAACTGTTCGGAACCGGCAGAAAATTGTAGGTCCCCTCCATTCCTTCACAAGGCATGGTTGTGAGAAATTTGCTAGGCCTTGGCACTGCTCGCTCTGTTGCACCACCTTATTTATTTATTTATTTTATTTATTACTACACAATAATGAGTCGATTGGTATGCCCTTTAAGATGCGCATACTTGTTAAGAAAACGTAAAACTTCTACACTTTGAAGATCATTGGGCGGCGATGGAGTAGCCAACTGCGAAAATAATAAAACAATCTGGTAACCTTTGCGGATTTTTAGGGGGAAGTCTACAACAGATGAACTCCAAAGTATACGTAATTCTCAATGGAAAAACATTTAGATTTTACTGAGGATTAGCATGTTATGCAGGTTGGCTTCGAAAACCATTGACAATAGCGTAATCTTGTATGATTGACCCTCAGACAGCAAGGAATTCCAGTGGTCTATGTGCGAATGATCGAGGATATGTATGAAGGAGCAGTGACGAAGGCAAGATGTCCACCTGGAGCCACCAAAGCAGTTCAGGTCGCAGTAGGGCTACACCAAGGCAGCGTCTTAAGTCCTCTACTCTTTATTACAGTCTTTGACTACCTGCTGGAAGAAAAAGGCAGCGGCTTAAGTCCACTTAATTATAAATCTTGAATAAAATAAGATACGCATTAAGTACACCAACGTACATCAACTATTCTTTGCTGACGATGGGAGCCATCCTAAGAACCACTTGGGCAAAAAACTTAGAAGGCAGTGGGTACAATATAAGTCCAAGAAGGAATGCGTACTTTTGTAGCCCGTTTTCTGATTCAGACTTTTTATTCCAGACGTTAATTTGAACAGAAATGTACTTCCCATAAAAAATTAATATCTGGAATTTATGACCAAGAGTATGACGACATCAATCATCGAATAAACATACGATTGATGAAGTGGTGAGAAAACTGTGCCATCTTTTTTGACAAAAAATGCCGCCTACGTTGAAGGGAAGACTCTATGCCGCGGTAATGCGTTCAGCACTTACAATGACAATGTTAGACAATGTACAAGAAGTAAGTTGATGGCAGATGAGATGAAGATGCTTCGTATGACAGCAGAAGTAACAAAGCTTGATCGTATTAGTATCAGCTTTCGCGAGGAACGGGCAAGTCCTCCGCCGTAAGTACATTAATTGTCACATTGCTACGAAAAGCGCTTTCTCGATTAGCCGTTCGGACCCGGCAGAAAATTGTAGTTCCTCTCCATTCCCTCACAATAGGCCCTTGCGGCCTAAGTGTGTCAGGCAATGTACTCATTAGCTGACAGCCACTTCCACCTAACCATTCCCTCACAAGGCAATGGCCCTAGTGCTCCTCGCTCTGTTGCGCCATGCCACCCTATTCTTTTATTTACAAGATCTGTGGAAGCCAACACCTCAAAAATACCATCTTAGGAATTATAAATCACGACAGTCTGGCTGATATTGTCACGTTTAAAGGAGAAAATCAGAGAATTGCCTGTTACATGGGAGTTTCGAGGTTCGAATCAAAAAACATCAAAGAAAAAAAGTTTCACGTGTATTGCCTTTCGCGACTAGCTACACACTGCCAACAAAAATAGCGTTACAACTTAGCTGTTCTTAATAAGCATAAGACTATAGGTCCTGGAAATGAGTAAGGCCCCAAGATGACAATAGCGTTGCTGCGCCCTTCTTTTTATTTTTTTATAGACTTGGAAGGCCTTGATTCAAAATTGACTCTTGGAAAACGTTGTACATCCTCAAAGAAAACTTCTTTCAAGTCACTGCATTTTTTATGTATCATTTTCCTTTTGAATTTGACATTTGCTTCACTTTTTATCCCGTGGCATACTTTTCATTTCAAAGTCATTCCCTATTTGCAAATGTGAACTAACTCAAAGGAACATTTTAACTCATACAGAATCATTACAAGTGATGCATTCATAAAGGAAAAAAACTTTTATTTAAAGATACTTTGTAGTAAAGTATAAACTTGCAATTTTATCCATCAACCGCACACCACTTGATAATCCCGTCAAACCAAATCAAAGCTCTAACAACCAGTGCTCATATTCGAAAATCTCTTTTACCATACCATAAAACACATTTTAACTACACGAAACGAATGCAATGAAGAAACAATCATGTGCCTTTAAGTATTAAATATTCCATAAATTACTTCAAAATATATATCCAAATAGGGTGACACTTATATTAAATGCACGCCATGCGGACACTCTCAAGTGTCATCCCATACCGATTCTCATATCTGCAAATGATTTATTCTTAATACACTAGACTAGACATGGCATCTATTAAAAAGCAACCGAGAAATCATACTTTCTCGATAGAAGGGAGAAATCAAAACTTTCATAAAATAATATTTTCTAAGGCGACATACTCTCCCCATTTACGTACATATATGTGAAGTAAGTGAATTTGTTCAGGAAATTACAAGACTGATGACACACAGTCACAACAGAGGCGGGGGTGTGTTCACAATTGAGCAACACTAACAATGTACACATATAGGAAAAAATAAAAATAATAATTGAATCCATTTAACCGTGAAATCAATCATTTTCACTAAGAAAGCAAAAAGAAAAAAGGCACAACACACAGTCATATAATAGGGGGAGTAGGATGGGGTGAAAAAAGAATTTATCTCCTTCTTCACAGGACACGTAAATAAACAGTGCAATTCAGCCCTAACCTTCCCCTGGGCTTGCTTTCCTCTATCATCACAATCATAATTTTTTTTTTTTCATTTTCCTGTTACCGAATATAGAGTGCAACGATTAATCGCAAAAAATCAATAAAAACACCCTAGGGCGCTGTAGCTCAACATATAAACACAAAAAATAGAAAGATAGTATTTCTGCAGCAGCTATGCATCCTGCTGGAATTTAATCCCCGTTCGGAGACGCTGCTAAAATTAAGGGAAGAATGCTAGAGAAATTACAATACCTCCGAACCTCACATCTCACACGCCATTGAGTGAATGCTGTGTAGGGAGATTGGAAAAGTAACCAGTTGCGAATTTGGTCGTTCACTGACATAGATTCAAACTCAACGCATTAAGTTTTTCAATTGTCTAATTTTTTTTGCATTGATGCAGACTTTCAAAAGCGAAGTTCACACTGTACAATTAGTTCGACAGATTTTCGTTTGAACGTTCAATGTTGGGTAATGTGAGAAGTCAGACGACCGCTTGTCCAACTTGTTGGAAGGTTTTCAAATAATTGTGAAAACTTTGAAGTCAGATGGAGTGGAGGAATATATAATATGTTAATAATGTTGGACGACAAGTCTGATAAGTCTGAACGCAAACTACATCCGACCATCCAACATCCATCAAACGAAGTCTGTCCGACTAATTGTACAGTGTGAACTCCGCTAATGAGCAGTTTGATCAAATTTGCAGTTTAAAACTTACAAGCTAATTTAGAAACTAAAAATTCAGAAAGAAACTTAAAATATATCGCAAACAAATGCAAAATACACAAAAAGAAAATGGCATATTTTTAAAGGTCGTCCAACAAACCTCTTTTCACCAAAGCTGACGGACATCTACTACTAAGTCTCGTCGCGAGCTTTGTCAGCTTTGAACACAAAAATGTTTCTACTTACAGCTCTCTGCATAAATGACAAAATTACTGATTCTTACCTGCAAAGAAAAATGAGAAAATGTTGATTAGTAAATGGAAATTGATGTTTCTGAAATAAAAACTTATAAGAAATATTTAATTCAATAGACTTTTACTCTTTTAGTGTAGGTACATATGTAGTCATTTAAGGCAGTCAAGAAACAAAGCAAGTTTATAGACATTTTTCGTAGAGTTCATTTTCATTTATTATAAGGTACTTAATTTTAAGATTTACATCTTGTTTATAGCTAAGTATATAAAAGGACTTAACTGTGATTTAAGTTAAAGAGGAAAAAAAAAGAACAAAATATACAAATATTTAAAATAAAAAGCAAAATAACATAATAATTTAAACTAAGTTTTAGTGTACATTGTTTGTTTTATAAATTTTTACAATGAAGATATAAAAGTGTAGCAAGATTAGCAAACTAAAAACAGAAGAGAGCAAGTCACACAATAGTGAAGAAAACAATAGCAATAGGATTACGAATAGAACTGAAAGACATTTTTCTTAAATTTCCCAACAGTGGCTGCGTTTTTAACATGCCGTGGGAGAGAACTCCACAAATGATGAGCATTTACATAAAACTGATGCTCCGACGCAAGGCAACAAAAACGAGGAATAATTATTTGATTAGATCGTCTTGAGATTGAAAACTGAAGAGCGTCATAAAGGTAAGAGAGCTGGTGGGTACTAACGATTTTAAAGAGTGTGACAAGGATACGAAGCTTAAGCAAGTTGTCTAGTGAGATATATGCTATAGGAGAATTGGGAGACATGGTCGTAACGGCTAATGCCAAAAATATAGCGAGCTACATTGTTATATAAGACATTCATCTTTCGATGGCTGATGCTGTCAAGCTTGCCAAAAATTTCGCACCCATACGTAAGACGGGGAATAACCAGAGATTTTGCTAGCATTTTTCTTGTGCTTAAGGGAGTAAAAAATCTCGTATGCCACAGTAATCGGAGAACTCCATATACCTTTCCAATAACTTGATTGATGTGGTTATTCCAACTAAGGGTCCTATTGAAACAAATACCAAGGTTATTTGCCTTCTCAACATATTGGATTTTTTAGCAGAATATCTGGATAGTTAGATAAGTCAAGTGTTTTTCAAGAGATGACTAGACATTTGCTTTTTTGTGGGTTTAAGCAAAGACCAGATTTTACGGACCAATTTCTATTTGAGGAAAGATCTTCATTTATCCTGGCTAAACAGTCATCAACCTGGTTCACGTGGCAGTTACTCATCACTTGAAGGTCGTCAGCAAATAGATGTTCATGGCAATGGTGTAAAAGATTTGGTATTTCGTTAACATAGATTGAAAAAAGTATTGGACCTAAGATTGAACCCCGCGGAACTCCAGTGGATATAGGCAAAAAGTTTGAAATTCTATTTCCCAAAACAACAGCCTGTCGCCTATGAGAGAGATACGAAGAGATGAGTCTCACATTGAAGAAAGTTTTTGACATAGAACATTGTGGTTAATGGTATCGAAAGCCTTTGAGTAATTAAGGAGAACGAGAAAAGAAAGTTTTTTGGCATCAAGAGCTTTTCTCGTCCTTTTAACAACCTCTAGGAGTGCCGTTGTACTGCTATGGCCTGCACGAAATCCTGATTGCTTTAGGGCTAAAAGATTGTTTTCTTGGAGGTAACAAGATAATTGCTTCTTCATAATTTTTTCAAGGACTTTTGACAGGAACGGAAGGATGGCAATTGATCGGAACTCTGTGTTGTTACTGTTTTTTAATATTGGAATGATTTTGGAACTTTTCCATTGAGTTGGAAAATACTCTTAGTGAGAATGGAGTTGGAGATGTATATTATATACGGCAGGATCATAGGTAACATAATTTTCAAGAAGGTTGGGTGTAAATTGTGGAAGCATTAGACTTTACCGAAAGGAAACTTTCAACTACATCCTCAGTGCTAATACAGGAGAAGCCAAATACTTTTTCAATTTGAGTTTCCGACGAAATTTCGTGTGTCTGTAACATTTGGGTTTCACAGGGTAAAGGGATCGCCGAAACAAAATTGTTGTTTAAAGCATTGCAATCCAGCTCATCGATATTCAAAGAACTAGGCTTGCTTACGATTTCTTTCAAGTTCTTCCACAGTTTACGGCCACTAAAAGAAATATTAAGTTCGACAACATTTATAACGAACTCTTTCACAACACCAGGGTCAATTTAACGTTCAACCTTTGTTTCATTTGCTGTCAGTGCTACGCTACTACACATCAAAATCATTTACGGGTCGACTTTGTGACACGGTAGGGTCAAATATGTTGGTCTATCATTCTCTTGATTAGGAAGATGTCTGATTTCATGCACACTCCACATTTTTTCTTCAAATGAAAACTAATCTACGACTACTAGTCATCTGAAAAAATCAGCCAAATAGATTCAGAACTATTTCCTACAACTTCTGCCATCTGACACTAGATGTCTCTAGTTTCTATACAAATTTTATATTTCTGTCATTTGCACAACCTTCGTTAGCTGTTCATTATATTATGTGTCGACGATGGAACGCAAACACAACTAGCACTGTACACTGTACAGTGTACACATAGCCCCACAATCAGTGACAAGTAATTTCGCAACAGGGCAAATTCACTATTATCGCGTATTTGGTTTCGGTGCGGATGTTGGTATACGTGGGAAGTTTGGTTCGGACAATCTCAAGGATATAATGTCGTTACACATGTATGTACGCTTCGTTGAATCAAAAATTGCATTATTTTCAAAAAAAACGACATGAAGGGAAAAGAATTCACCCTCTTGCCACCGTAACCCCATCTGCACACGAATAGAGTATGTTTAGTTGATTTTCTGTTGTTTCTGCATTTTTATTTTCTTCTCTCTCAGTTAGTTTAACTTAGAATTTGCCAACCGTTGGTTGGTTGGCTGCCCCCCGTAGCGATATATGTGAAAACATCCCCCACAAACCCCTAACACAATCGCTGTCGCTTCGTTAGTGTAATAAAATCTCACTAAAAAATGTGGTGAGCTGCGGCCTGCGGGGCGCCCCCTGATATGGGATGTGCAAAGGATAGAAACACAACCAAATCCACACTGAATCCACTGACAAGGATGAAAATTTCATTAATTCCATTTCCACTTGCGTGCCATATCCTGAAGACATACCTTTTGAGCTGCACACATTTAGTTGTCAGCGGTAAATTTTCCAGCGCGGATGGTTGATTTCTCACACATATATAAACACATTATGGCACAAGACAGGAAATGATAATAATTATTATTCGTTTTTTTATTTTCCTCTAATTCCAGAAGAAGAAACTCTTGCAAAAGAGTATCCCCGTTCTTATAGACTAAATAGTAGAGATAGAGAAAAAGGAGTTAACAGCAAAAACTACCTAACTTTTCCTTGAACTAAAGTCGATTTTCCTTTCGAAAGGATGATAATACGCCAACAATAACAACAGCAACAACAACAGTTCAACATTATGGTTGTTGAAATTTGATCATGACAGAGAGTAGCACTGAGATAAACACATTTTGTTGATATTTTCTTGTGTCTAGTGTACTTTAACATTATCTGACCTTTGCCATGGCATTTGGCTATGCTCTTGCCGAGTGTTGTATCTTCACAGCAGCAGCAGCATCACAGTCACAGCACACACAACACAACATAAATCATGAACTTTTTCAACTCTTGCTTGCTTTGCTGTCTGTTGTCTGCTGTCCCTTCACTGTACCCTGTTCTATACTATAACTACATGCACTTCTTGGAAAATAAAATTCATTCATTTTGTGCATCTCTATATCTTTGGAACAACATGATATGGTGGAAAATTTTCCGAGTAAAATTCATAATTTCCATTTTATGAGATTTTGATTACGGAATTCTGTTTTCAAAATATTTCCTCGGATTTTTTTTTTAGTTCTAGTCGAACTGTCTGTGTAGGACTCCTTCGAACTCCGATAGATAATAAATGTGGCGTTTTTTTCTTCCTCCAACGAAATGAATTGTTTTCATTGATAAACTTTGACTTTGATGGGGGAATCTGTTTGTGTATAGTTTTTCATTTTTTTTTTGGTAATGGTGACACTGTTGACGGATTAAAAATAATATACATGTTTGAACATGAGTAGGTATTGTGTTGAAAGGAGGGAGCTAGAAAAAAGTCTACTTTTTTATGAATGGATGAAAAATATAAAAAATTGACTGAATATGGCTGAGCACTTGGTTTGGGGAGATTAAAATACAATTAAATGTGGGTAATATGGTGTAAGTTTATGATAATCCCTAAGGTAGAGCTGCATCACATTTTATTACAAGGGATTTGTGTGGATTCATGCTGTGAATATTGATTATATGTACCTATCTGCTCACTGCTCTACTTCACAATTGTGCGGGTCCCCGAGGGGATGAATTGTTTAAAATGAACAGTTTCAAGAGGAATTTACAACTGAATACACCAGAGATAGTTTTTTCTTTTGTTTTTAATTATTTGTGGGACAGGGATATAGATTGTCGGACCGAATTGCTTTCAACAATTTCGTAATCCGAAGCACAAATAACAGGTTTTTTTTTTTAATGAAGGGTACAAATTAGCTGTTCATGATGCTTTTTAAATTCACTTAAAGAAAAAACATCGAACCGTACCTACCTAGTATTAAAAAAGTAGTGCATAAAATAGTGACAGGCGAATTTTATAAATCTCAACAAACATCTAAATACCTACATACCTACCTATTAAAAATGGATTTACTACAAAAATTGTAAAGTGGTTCGAGAATTTACTAACGTAGGTAGGTACATATTAGAACTCTTTGTTTGCTGCAACATTTGGACGGTTTCAAGTCCCGAGAACGCTGTTTTACATTTTAATATTTAGAGAAGACACTAAAAAGGGAACAGTGGGCGTAATTACGATCGACGCGCCAGCGCAGCGCATACTTACGATAGCGATGGCTAGAACACTGATTTAAAATAATAATCATTTGAGTCCCATTTCAGAATTTGGTTGTTGAAGTTAATTGAAAAAAAAGCATCAAGGAATGTCTGAGGACAAAAGTCGCAAGGTTTAGGTCTAAGATTATTCAGTGAAAACAAAAATTTAACCAAACCTGATATCTTCAACATAAATTGATTTTTTCATGTTCAGAAATATCAGTAAAAAACTCGGTTTTTGGGGTCAAATACCTTGCCCTAGCTGCCATGATAAAAAAAAAATGGATGTTCGGAACATTACGTAAGAAACGTAAGCCTTACAAAACAAAGTTGAAATTTCAAAAATTTTCATTTGTTTCTCTGGCTGTGCACAGAGAACACAGAGTCACAGAGTCGTTCATATCGTGGTTTCAAGCTGGTTGAGTTGACATTTGACACTTGTCAAATTCAGCAGTAATTTAAAGTATCATGATATTAATACATAGAATGTTTTCATAAACGATAACGCGTTGCGTAGCAATCGAACAATTCGTTTAAACTATTAAAAATTAAAGCTTAATACAAAAATAGCGATTAAAGGTAGCCACTTTTCGTCCATTACGCGCGATGATAATGGGCGTCATAATTGACCGACTATCAGGGAATCAGAAAAAGTGGAAGCGTTGCTGGTTCCGTAATAATGCAGACTTAGTCGAAAAAAAGTGTAAGCACAGGGTGGGCCAAAAGGTTATTCACGATTTCAAACTCTTCGTAATAATCATCCAACTGGGTTAGCACGACGATTCCAACGCCATCTGTTGCATAAGACTATGCCATTTATTGGAAAATACTCGGTTAGGTACCTACCATCGATAGATGGGGAAAAAGGTGCAGTGCAATAAGGCCCACGGCAATAAGACCCGCGGGTCTTATTTCCTCTTTGTTTTAGAAGTAAGGCCCACGGGGGTTATTTCCATGATGAAATGGCAGTAACAGCCGCGGGCCTTAGTTCCTTTTTCTGCGAACTTAAATACCATTTCGTAATGGAAAGAAGTCTCACCGTTTGCACTTAAACTTATTTTTAATGTGAATAAACTTGCACAGAGACGTAACTCCACTAGACATAAGTCCATGCTCTGATTGTGGGTGTGGGTTATGACATACCAAAGAGGAACACACGTACATAATAAGTATCTATGGAACTATGAATCATTCTATGTGTTTAATGCGGTCAATTCGCGCGTATTTCTTAAGTTCAACCGCAGGCACGTATTACACAAATTTTGTTCGCTTTGCTTTTTACTCACGGATAGAATAATGAAGCTAAAAGCGAAGCGGAAAAAATTTTCTCGAGGGAATATGGATGTGTGGTGTAAAAATAAAAATTCGCGCGAATTTTTATTTTTACACCACACATCCATATTCCCTTGAGAAAATTTTTTCCGCTTCGCTTTTAGCTTCATTATTCTATCCGTGAGTAAAAAGCAAAGCGAAGCGAACGAAATTTCCCTTCGGGTAGTACGGGCTTGGTGTTGAACATAAAAAATTCACACGAACAGAACAGGAGAATGTAGCTAAGAGCAAACAAACATTAAGATAGTAGATTTAGTTATTATGTGCGCATAAGAAAGTGGATTGAGCTTCCATCCTATGTCCTATGTCACGAAGTGGGGGACAAAGTGAGCTATGAATTCATATCCATGGAAAGCTGAAATAAGTTTCGAAATTTTGGAGCTTTGTTTTTCGGTACCTCAAAATGTTGTTTCCTTCAAATAAAAAGAATATATGCATTTAGCGCATCCACTATGTTCTTCACCCTTTCTAAGAAGGAAAACTAATTTTAAGATCCCATGTTCATCAGACTCATATAAATGCTGCTTCAAAATGGCAACAAAAGACATGGGCCTTAATTCTTTTCTTTGGTGGGTCTTATTGCCTCTTCAATATGGAAACAAAGCCCGTGGGTGTTATTTCCATTTCCTTGGGCAGTAAGACCCACGGGTCTTATTGCCGCGGGTCTTATTGCATTGCACCGGGGAAAAAACTTCGGCGAATCGGGTAATGTCATTAATCGTCCCCGAATTGGCCGATCGCGTACATCAAGGACGCCGCAAACAATAAAAACTGTCAACGACGCCTTGAGCAAAAGTCTTCGTCTGTCTGTACGCCGTCATTCTGCTCCTTGAAAATTCTTCGAAAGACGTTACGACGTTCGACGGTAAAGAGAATTTTACGAGAGGATTTGAATATGAACCCATACAAAATTCAACTCACTCAAGAGTTACTGCCCGCTAAAAGGTTAGAATAGACTTCGCTTGGCCGCCTCGTAGCCCGGATCTGACGCCGCCGGATTTTTTCCTGTGGCGTCTCTTGAAGAACAGGGTGTATGAAGGCAAGCCTCCAGACACCGAAGCATTAAAACTAGCTATCCGTACTGAAATTGCAGCGAGTCCGCGGATGATGTTGGCCAGAGTTCGGGACAATTTTGAGAAAAGAGCGCGCGAATGTTTCCGCCGCCATGGCGACTACTTACTGGATGTTTTATATAAAAAAATAAATTTTTTTATTAAATGGCATACTTTTAGATTTATTTTCATTTTGGTTTCATAATTTTAGCTCTCACCGTTTTTTTTTTTACTTTACGAAGCTTTTTTAATTGTATATAACCTTTTGGCCTACCCTGTACAAATGTTTCTGATGATCCAAGTTCATCGATTTTCAGGCGTTCGCCACAACGATTGACAGAAGGTCATGACTTGAACTCTATGTGGTTTTGGCGACGTCAATTGGCCACCAATTTCACGCTATTTAATACCAATATATATTTCTGCGGAGGAACGCAGAAGACCGTATTTGCGCGAATAATCCCCGAACTCTACAAGCAATAAAAACCAACATTACACTTGTTATGTACGAGATAATGCCAGAAACGTCCGAAAAAGTCGTTGAAAACTACCTCAAAATAATCACATGATATAGGAATTGGCAAAGTCACATAAGTACAAAAGCTTAAGCAATTCAAATAGTTTTTAATTTCAAGCGTTGCGAAAAATATCTTTAAAGAAAGAAATTTGAGATTGCAAGATTGCAACCAAACCAAAGCTTAAGGCCCTACCACCCTATCCCTACCTTAAATTTGTTTAATTTCATGTAAGATTTCTCTGAATGCGGTTAGAAGACTTGATTCTTTGAAGCTAACGCTGTATACAATGAAAGTCTTCCAGTTAAAGATGGTTCGTCCTAAGTTCAACAAGGAGAGGTATTCAACATCCAGAGCCAATATCGATTGAGGATGAAAAGGACAACTTTAACTATCAATTAGGAGCAGCCTACAATTAAAAAAGAAGAAAAAGCAGAACCAGCATCAAATGGTAGCCAAAATACGACTTCGAATTGCATTTTCTACTTTCAACCAAGTAGAAGAGAGGCTGCAGAACAGTGCCTCAGTAAAACCGTCAAAGCTTTTGCTAACTCCAAAAAAGACTCAGAAATGCCAGAAGGCTCACTTATACTACTTTCATGAGATGAAGACCAATTCAATAAATGAAAACAAATTTCCAATGGTGTCAAAAACATCAGCGCGTGTCTTGCATAAACCGAAGAAGCCACAGAACGGTGCATCAGTAGAACCGTCAAAGATTAAATTAAGGACGCAGCTCCTAAAAACTAAAAGTACCTTACGGCAATATCTACTCTCATGGTAAAATCTATTCAGCAAGCGAAAAGAAAGTTGCTAGGATGTCAAGCCCTATTGACATCAGCTCGAGTTTTACCGCCTAAATGAACAGCACCAAATTCCCAAATTCGCACTTGTCACACCAACAATTATTTTCATAAGCAGTTCATTCACATCTCTAGACATCAATTTTGGATCATGGACATCTTGAAATTTTCCTATTTTTTTTATGTCTTCGATTTCTAAACGTAGAGTGTTAAACGTCTATTCAAAAACTCAACATATAGCCAGGTCATCAACCCACACAAAATGACCGCCCAAATTACTCCAACAAAAACACACAAATTAAATAAAATAGGTACACACCCTGGTTCATTGTAATTTAATTTCCCATCAATCTTTGGCAGATCCATATGAATAGTCTTCACTTAACAATTAATCTCACACCAAACCGAGCCCCTTAAAGTGCCAACCATACAACAAAAACCAACCAGCCAACCAACTAACCGACCAACAAAAAAATAAACCTCCATTTATGATATTTACAAAAGAAAAGAAGAAAAATGTTAGACTTAATCAAATATTGACATCTCAATAGACTCCGATTCATTAACGTTTAAAAATGTGAAAGACGAATAAATTGAAAGAAATATGACCATCAAGCGGCGGCATTATTTATTTACAATTCTTAAAAAGACCTTCTCTACCCGCTGCCGCCGTCCGCCGCACCGCCCCCCGCGCACTTCCTTCTTTTGCCTGACTGGCTTGCTGGCTGGCTCTAAGCTTCCACATCCTACACCTCTCACCACCTACTCTAGTCAATCATCGACTCTATAGGTAGATGTGTGTAAATTTGTATTTTTTTTTTTTTGGTTTATTTAAGAACAAACGAGAACAATCATCGGCGCAGAGGTGGTCTCCGGTGGAGCCATCGACGACGACGACGTATCCACTATAGACGTCGTCTATACCCTCGTCTCTGTGTATAGATAGATACACCCATTCTATATGCAGGCACTTAAGAAAGATGAATCTTTCTCTAACATTTCCATCATCAAATCCGGAACCGCTGTCTAGTAAACAAAAAAAGAAGAAGAAAAAAAAATCTAATATTCAAACCTAATCTTGTGTTGTTGGCTGTCAGTTGGAATTCAGTCGATCCCGATCATTAAAAATTCCATTCTAGATTTATATAACGAAAGAAACTAAATTACCAACCAAAAAAAGTGCATTTCCATAGATAACCACTAACCAAGGAGCACGAAGCAGTGCATGCGATGGTGCATTGTTGCCAGGTTGTGTGGTTATTCTTTCAAAAAATATCATTGTTTTGTGCTTTCAGTGGAGCTTGAAGGCATTTCAGGGTCTTTTTAAGAAAAAGCAAACAAAATGCTACAGCTTAAATGAGACCATGTGTCAAATACAGCCTTTTGGGCCACACTTCCAACAATTGGGGTGGGCCATATTGCACTTAAAATCGTTTTGTCACTGATTTATGCTCATGATGCAAGTCATAAATCGTTTTTGAAACCGAAATAGTAGATAATTTGAGTCCGCAATGATTTTTAACTGAAAAAGTGCAATGATGGGCCATATTACCCACTTACACCACTTTGCCACTCCAACCTTGCTCAAGGGCATGTAGACCCAGGCGAAAGAAGTGTTTTAATTTGAGTATGAGCAAGAATACTGACTCAAAAGCCAACAAAGTGTTGTTCGAGATTCAGCGGTCTAGAAACATAGTTTTGCTTTAAAGTCTTGAAAATACTGAATGACTGGACGAAAGAGCAATCGTCAAAGACATTGTAAGTCCTAAGATTTGTAATAAAAAACTGCCTTGCATTCATTTTCTATACGAACAATAAGTTCAAAAGACAAACACGAAAAACAACATCAATTCAATCAATAACTTCGATTGGAAAGCTGTTTTAAGTTTAGCTTTCATTCAATAAAGATCAGAGTGAAAAACTTGAAATAGTTACGAATAATGAACACATTTTTGCAGAAAAAACTTTCAAAACCTCCTCGAATAGCAATAAACTTATGCCCCAAAATGGCAATAGTGGTTAAAAAAGGCGACCAAATAAATAAAGACCTCGCAACCGGCAGCACCGATCTGCTGGACTAAGATCATAATCATGTTCAAATAAATCACCTTTATTGGAGAGCTAAGTGCGGTGCTTGGAGTTTGCATGTAAATATCAGACATTCGTCGGTGGCGTGTATACGGATGCTGCATGAAATCGGTATTCAATTAAGGTAAAATGATTTTCGCCGATTGGCGGGCCTGTTGGCCGAGCGTCGCGTCGTCGAGGCTTTATTTTTACTTCTTTTTTTTTCTTCTTCTTCTTCTGGGCATCAGCTAGATGGCATACCTACGTGTCTACTTCCAGTTTGAGTATTTACCAAATAAAAGAGAAGCACATACAAGTACTCTGAACTACGATGCAACGGATAGGTTTGAACAATAAAAAAAGAAACCAAAAACGAAATGACCACATCATTTGTTGCCTTTTGTAAAATCAACGCTCCTGTGGTTTTTGCTTTTGAAGAGAGGAACACAAGAAGACCAATAATCTTGTTCGCCAATTTAATCAACTTGTTCATGAGCAATGGGTGGTTCTAAACGCTTTGTTGTTTATACAGAAATTAATATGTTAAGACGAGATGATGTATGACAGTAGGATGGGGGTTTGTCGCAGTAATTAATATTGTTTTTCTTAATGGGATGGTTTTTGGGTAGGTATGGAAGATATGCATAATAAGACACAGTCTAATCTGAGGTAATTATAAGACTTCAACCGCAGCAAAGTAAGAATTAAACTTTTAAGGTGTTTTACCAGGGGATACAGGCAGACGTTATAAGTTCTCTTGCGAGTTCTTTTGTGTGATTTTAATGAAGAGTCTTTTGAGTAATTAAAGCCTTCAGGTGAAGGACACAGAGATAATGTAAATGGAATTGAAGTTGAACTTTACATCAGAGATGACTCTGTAGTTCAAGCCATAGAGATTACTTGATATTGTGTTTCAATTTTCCTTTTTGTTTTAAGTTATTGGGGTAGAAGATATCCATAGTAAAAAAGACCTTAAAATCTCCATTTCGAAAGCGAAGACTGTAGAAAAGTTGGTGAGGAAAGTATTTTATGTGGGAAAAAGGATTGAGTTTTTATCCTCAAGGTATAGATAGGGAGGAAGCTGTGTATGTGTATACTCCAAGCACAGATTTTTGTTTGAAAATAACCCATCAAGTCGATTGGATTAAAAAATGGCAATTCACCGCACCTCCAGAATACTTTTCGTTTTGTTTTTTTAAAAGTGTTGTGTTTATCCACTTATACATACATATATCCTATTTTCTTTTTCTATTTTCCTATATAGTGCTGCAATCGATCTCGTAACTTTTAAGAAGCTATCTTCCAAAATCTAGGTATTGAGAAAAGTGTTTCAATACCTGGAAATTTTTTTCTTTGCAAACAAAATGCAGCAACCATTCTCGATAGGAGAAATGCTAGATTCGTATCTACACCAAAGACAATCCAACCGAGTTTTCACATTGGGTGATTGAATGTCGGCTTTCCTAATTCAATATCCTGCGAATCCTTTTCGGGCAGTTTGCTACGAGCCAATTTGCTTCATTTTCGTGGACATTATAAAGTCCAATGTCTGGGTGATCAAAGAGTGCTTATGGGGATCACTTCTTCGGAGAAAAAATCCTCCAAAAATATCGGAATAAAGGCTTAAAAGAGTCTCTAACAAATCGGATAAGGACGAGTCGAGTAACACTTTGTGCTCGATAGCTTCTGTAAGAGTGAAAATCGTAATGGACAGACTATAAAATCCTTAAACAGTTGTGGAATCCTTAGGTTGCATGGCAGATTAGTTAAGAAAATCCTGAAGATTAAATGTCTCAGCAGAAATAGATGTAGCCACGGATAAAACTTACTGCTGCCATAACTGCTAATTTTAACTGCGGCCACGCTTTTCTCTGGAAGAAGAACCAAAAAGATTGAAAAACATTTACTGGCGTAAACTTCAACCAGGGTTTGGGGAGATGATGATACATGGCGTACCACTTAGGAGGGAGGGTGACTATTGTGAAGCAAATAAGTGGAAGAGTTATGTTTCCTTCGAGATCGCAATGATCGTGGCGCCACAAAAAAAAAAAAAAGAATAAGAAAATGATGACGCTTCCTTTTTATCAATTCTACACGTTAGGTAGATAGGTTGCATGGGGGGTGCAGCCACAGGTGGCAACACCTCACTCGGATCTCAAGGATCCATTGTGCTCCCCGGGAAATCAGAGGATGAGGAAATGGGAGGATTGGAGAGGTAGATGGTTATTGTGGTAGGGAACTAACACTGAACCATTTGGAGCCCTGAGTAAATTTCAGGACGTTGCTCAGTGGGAGATTAGAGATGTCGCCCAATTCGTCGAAGAAGTATTCTCCGAAGGTTTTTTTCCGAATGTGGGCCAAGCTAGGACACTCACAGAGGAAGTGGAATGGTCCTTCCTCTGCCTCCTCATCTTGGCATCCTCTAAATAAGTCGGATGTGCTAATGCCCATTCTCATCATGTAGGTACCCAACGAGTTGTGTCCCGTGAGAATGCCAAATAACAGAAAGAGCCGAGGTCTGCTTAGCTGGAGTAGAAATTCTGTTTTTTTCTTGGAAATATCTGGCCAAAGGTTTCTAGAGACTCGGCATGTTACACGTTAGGTAGGCAGGTATTAGTGCTACAGGAATAAGCTGCGCAGATATTACTTGTTGAGTCGGAGATAGGACCGAGTAAGCCTGGATGTAAATGGTAAAGACATTGGGGGTAAAATTTCCGAGTTCGGGCCATCACTTAAATCCAGACAAACGGATACTTCCATACTAATGCAACTAGAGCAAGATCCTGAAATTCTTTTCATTATTTCAAGTTGATGAATGTAGAGGAAGACACCGTAGAATCTGTTACTTCCACTTCTATTTTCCATTTCTATACTTTTATCCTCCTATATCCAGGGAAGCACATTTGATTAATTGAGTTCAGAGTGAGCCGTTGCTTCATGCATCAGCGCCAGTACCCCATCCAACCCGAAGTATTAGATTATTCCGTGTTAACAATGCAGTGTGTGGTGAGTGGTGACATAACTGCCTCTTAAGTGGGAGTTCCAGGTTACCTTGTAATTTCGAAATTTACGTACAAAATATACAGTCACTTAATCAATGCAATAAATTGCTGCCAGTAGACCCTGCCATGACAAGGAGCCTAGATTACCAACTCTTACCATTCCGCCCAGGGCATCTGCAACCTGTGCTCTGTTCTGTAACTATCGCATCGATAACATCGATCGAGAAACAGTGAGAACCGGAACGAAATCCTTCTAAATTCATAGAATTTCGTTCTATTTTCCAAAGTTTATCGCCGGCTTTCCGGCCTCCCAAAAAGGCATGCTATTTGCGGTTGCCCTCTTGACAGATCCAATAATTGAGGGCCCCATTGGACCAATCGCTATTTCAGCTATCTGAGATCCTTGCCTTCCAAATCCTTCGGCGATCTCGTTTCAAGTTATGCCATGATGACCTTCAACTCAAACTGTTCTTAAGGAATTTTATCTTCCGACCGGTTTTCTGAGAGGTCTACTTCTGGATTTTTTTCCAAGTTGTAAGAGGTTTGAGTAGAGCACAGCTTGACTATTGCTGCAATCACAAATACTTCTATTCCCGTCAAGCCATTCTTCGTAACGTAGTAGGACATGTTAAGTATGTTCTTTAAACATTAACCAATACCTAATATGTATGGACGGACAAAATCGTCTACCTATTCTATTCTAGTCATCATTTCCACGAACTTAGTTTACATAAAGGGGACCGTTTGATTTAATTAAAATAATAAGAAAGGATCAAATAACACAAGCATACGGATTTACTTGTTGTTCGGGTACCTACCTAGCTAAGGATAAGTACAAAAGAATTTCTTTTAGTGACGTTTTTCACACTAACATGTAGGTAGACTTTAACGTAAACAACACAACGATGTCAACAATTCCAAAAGCAAACGTGTCGTATACAAGTATAATTAAAATAAAATAAAAAAAATAAATCATTCTTTTGATTGTACCAATCCAAAAATAACAATCTTATAACGCTTGTGAAAAAGATTAAAACACCATAAACCAGTTGCTATTATATCCTTAATCTTCCTCTAGAATGATGTTATATCTCTGTCGACATTGCCATCATCATCAACAACATCCCTTTTGACTTAGTTACGTTGCCATTGTTCTATCTACCGTTGGTTGTCGTCCTGCCTGGCTGGCAGTGGCGGCGCGCGGTGGCGGCGATGACAAAAATAAAACATCAAAACAAAAGGAAACAGGCAATGAAATATACTATACAAAAAAATATATGTATAAAGAGCAAAAAAAAAATCCGCATACAAAAATTGGGAAAGGAAGGAAAATTTCTGTGTCTGTCTGTCTGTACATCAACTAGGTACCTACTAACAATGGACAAAAGGACGATTTATGTTAACATTGCACATAAAAATTGCACCCTGGCTTGTTTGAAATCCCCATGCAGTTGTATGGTGAGTTTATTTATTATTTTCGTCCCTTCTAGCATTGCAACAGGATTTTACACATAAATAAATGCAGAAATAGGGTTCGTTCCTTTACATCCTACTAACTATAACAACCTCTATCCTCAGGTAGGTTTTGTGTAGTTTAAATGAAGGTAGGCGGATGCTATAGTTACAGATACAATGTTTCATTACGCGATTATCCCTAGATTGGTTCCCGCTTGACTACCTTTGAGGATTCTTTCTTTATTTTTACATTTTAGTTTTTCTTTCATCCTGAATAGCGAGAGTTCTGTGAAAATTGCCTTTCGTCCTTTTTACTGTGCAAAAATTTCCACAGAAGTTCCAGCTGTTCTCTCCCTCTCCGACTACATCACAGGCATAGACTAGTTCAACTCACAGATGATGTTACAAAAGTTATCTCAGAAAACTAAAAACGATTCAAATAGTTTTATTTTTTGCACCAGGATATTCAAGAAAAGGACGAGAGACGAGAGACAAAAAAAATAAAATCCAAGGAGAATCGGTTGGACAAAGCGAATGCTGCTAGGTATGTGCGGTATTGTTATTATTATTACTCTCATTACAGTTTTTATTATTTTTTGTATGCGCTCTCATTTCATTTAAGGTGTTCCTCGTCGTCTCCGTCTTCGAATATGTATGTACTTATGTATCTTCCTCTTGAAGAGGAGGACCACCCAAAGATTGTTTGGACAAACACTTCTTTCCTTCTTTGAAGTACCTACACTATGACTACAATCTCTAAGAAGTTTTGTGCAGACCGCAAATAAACGTAAAGCATCTTCCTCGTTTTCTTTTTTATTTTACGTTTTATTTTTTTTTGTCGTCGTCGTTTTTCGTCTTAAATAAACGAAAAAACGAAGAAATAAACACAATTTCTCTCTTATGGCCATTTACAATAACACTGAACAGCGTTCGGCTCCTGAAACAAAAAACAGTCCACCAAAAAGAAGAAGGATGTTAGAAGGATGCGAGCCAAAATATAATTTATCATCGAGATACAGCCAAGCTGTATTCCAGCCACAAGCATTCTTCAAATGCAGAGAGGTGGTAACAAAAGAGATGAGCAAAATAAAAGAAGGAGCACCAGGTCCATGTATCTCAAACAACAGATACATTTTTTCTATATAGACACATTATGTTAAATAAAAATAAGAAGACGAATAAAAAAATATACACCAAACGAGATAAAAACGATGTGTGGTGTCAGAGTATCTCGGTACTAAGTAATTATTTACAATGGAATGGAAATATTTTAAATTGAATTACACCAAAGAATAGAGACACAAGAGAGGGAGCCTCACATCCAAGAGGCGTATATTGCTAAAGTAATAAAAGCCAAACACACACAGCATCCTTCACATCCCTATACACTTTTTTATTTCTGATGTTGTTATGATGAAAGGCAAAAATAAAAAAAAATAAAAATAAGGAAACGGAGAAGGAGGTATGATGTCTGGCAAAAGGAAATATACAACTTAATCAATTTGCTATGGACCAAGCAGCACAAGCTTGAATATTATTTTAATCTTTGGGTTGCTATATGGATGCACTTCATTTGCTTCAGAGAAGTAATTTTTTCTGCTTTTATTTTATTTTTATTTTACATGATTCATTTGCGAGGATTGTCGGAGGTGCCATGTGTTAATGGAATATCTGGAAAAGTAATGTGGATGTGGGATTAGGTGTATCCGCTTTGGAACATGGGGTTTTTGCCTTAATTTCACTCTGGACAGTTGGGAGGGAAGTCAAGGAATTTTTAACCGAAAAATGGCCTTTTGCGAAGGAAGTTTATGAATGAACAAAAATTTTGAGGTAAAAATTGGTATTTTGCAAAAAGGAAAATGTGTTTGGGAATCTTTTAAGCTTTTAATTGAATTAAATGTACACTATTTTACATTTACATGACTTTACTGAGCCCGTTTCACTTGGACTTTAGACTTTCTTTGAAATTTTTCTTTTCATTTCTTGGGTTTGAAATGAGATAATTTCTAAAATTTTGCAATCAAAGTTTTCTCAGAAGGGATTGTAATGAGAAATGACATGGAGTTTTATACTATATTTTTATTTATAGACAGGTAAAATTTCTTCCTTCCAATTCATAAGTTTTTTGCTCCACGAAATTGATCGGTGAAACGCGCCTCATAATTACCACAATGAGGTTCTGGATATTGCTATCATGTTTGTAAGCAGAAACAAAATGATTCCCACAAGATTGCGCGATTGAGCTTTGCCATAGATTCGTAAATGTTTGGTTCCAAGAAATGATACTGATATTGTATTCAAATAGGGCAAAATTCTGGTTTTTACGTTGGCGTCGTAAATTTTCTGCTCAACCAAAATCTTCAGTCGAAGGAAGCCAGCAATAACACGAACCAAAAATTTGATCTTCATCTTTCGTTTCGGCGAAGAGATAACAACTCTCCAACTTATCTGCTTCACACTAGTGATCCGCCGGCGCGGCGCCGTGCTAAATATATCCCAAACTCTGATCAGCAAATATCACACACTTTGCAGTCTAAACTGATCACAAAATTGTGGTTCGCTCATTTTCTGGCGGAGTTTCCCTTAGACAAGTGCTTTAGAGATGTCCGACTGAATTGAAAAATAAAAATCGGCTGTTAACACGGTAAGTTTTTGCTATATGCAATTCTTGAGCCGTGATCTCTTTGAAGCTCTGTCATTTTCCAGTCGTTTAAGTGAAACGCCTATTGCAATAAGGTTGAATACGTGCTGAGGAAGGAGGCTTACCTGCTAAGGAAGGCCAAACTTATCTGTTTACACGGTAAGTTTTACATAGGTGCTGAGGAAGACGTCTTACCTGCTAAGGAAGGCCAAACTTGTCTGTTTACACGGTAAGTTTTCTACTCGTAGAAATTCTTCAATGGAACCCACCTCATGGTGTGCCGGCAATGACCCACACAACGGGTTGGATCTCGATCAAATCTTGACCAGTAAAGACCAAGCTGAAATACTCAATTTTTCAGAAAGCTCATTAGAGCAAAAAAAGGAAAAAAAAAATTAAAACAAACAATTTAAAAAATTTCTGCCAATAGGGGCTTATAAGCAATCCATGCCATGGATGGCTGAATTCAACTGTTTACACGATAGAGTTTTTGCTCGATGAGCATTTGCAAGTGAACATGAACATTTTGCGCAAGTACCCGGTAACAATCACTGATAAGGATCAAATTTTCTGCACTAACTTGTTTTTACTTTTAAAAAGTTAGCCACTCAGCGATTCAACTTGGTCACAGAATCAATGTTCCTAATTTTCTGGTTGCGTGGGTCTCTCGAAGTACGACCAAAACTTATAAGAAACTATGTGACTCTTTATTGATATTGACTGGAAACTGGAAAGGTTCTAGATGATTGCACCCACCTAAACAGCAAAGCAACTTCAACAGAAGTGACAGTTGTTAGGCTTGCTGAAGACAGTGGTTTTGACAAGGCCATCTCCCATAAATTTGTTAAATTAATTCAGTTCACTGACAAAGCGCCAGTACTCACCGGTGACTGGAAGCGATGCAAAGAATGGATCAATGTGCAAAATAATCGCTGTCATAAAAAGTTAGGTATATTGACAATCATGAGTCCCAAAGAGTACTTGCTTCCCTCCTCAGAAACACAATGATATCCTTTGAGCAATTGAGCTTAACGGGACTTAAGTACACTTTAGGAGTCATCAAACTGCAATCCTCTGCAGCATGCGTTCTACCAACATAAAAAAGCTAAGCGAATGAAGAATTAGCTTTAACAATTTTGAAAAGCAGTAGGTACGCCATTACAGGGCGGAAACTCAAGGATTTATGAAAGATCAAAGATTTCTGCCAGCTTCTACCGTAATTCCAGGGGCCGAAATACGGCATCAGTGATCGAGTGAATGAAAACTTTTATCCTTTCAAAATTCGCTCTACATTACACAACATAAGTCTGCTGTTCATTTATCGACTTCAATTCGTTCAAATACTGATGAAAGAATGTCAAATTGTGGTACTAAAGTGCTGGATAACGTGAGAAGTAATGCCAAAAGCACATAATTCAGTCACGTATTACTCGATCACGTGTGCGTGATTTTGCCCCAGGTTTGCTTTTTTTATGTTACTGTCTGTTACTATCATAATGGACATTAATTTAGTGATTTTATAAATGAGTGTTGGCAGACGGCTTTTGCCATGTCGTAAAAGATTTGTTAACTGAACTTGTAAACCATAGGCTTTTGTAATAAGTCTTACTACTACTACTACTAAATGAGTGGGAATCATTGATAGAACTGAAGTCATTGTTAAAAGAGATTCATTTTCCTTTTCAAGATGATCAAAGTGATCACTGACCACAAAAGTGCATTACTGATCGTGGTGTTCCATTAGCATATGGTCGCAATTACTCCAAAACATCTTAAACATACATAAACATAGCAACTCTCATCCTCAAAAGACCCTTAATCCTGATTAATGTCCCCTTTTTCGATGATCTTCACACTTTATTAGTTAAATTTTTTAACGCCCAACGGTCATCGAACCAGCACGGCACACCTCCTATATGCCTATCCTAACAATCTAAACAAATTTCCATACAACACCAATTAAAGTAACTTTTTTTTATAACATATGGCCACACTTTATAAAAAATTAATTTTCTTCTTCCCCAACCCCAAGGCCCGACGGACGTCTTTCTTTCCGATCGCATCGATCATCTTCTTTATGTCTATCAATAAAAACAGCAGGACATATCGCGCTTCCAGTGTGAGTTTGGGGAAAAAAAAAATGTTTCTTTTTCCTTTTTCAAACAATAACCGATCTCCAGCAGATTACTTTTCAAAAGATTGATATACGAGTTCTTGAAGCCATATGTGGTGCTGGTTTGAACACAAAGACTACACGAGTGTGTTTTTTTTTTGTGTTCAAGATCTCCTCTTTAGAAAAATCGTGCCTGAGCACGATCACATACGGCCTGGGGGATTAATTGATTTTTTTGGGATTTGCATCGGGGAATGCGGGTCACCCGAAAATGGTTTTAATATTTTATTAGGCTCTAAATATTCATGTGTATGCGCGGTAACAAGCGGAACGAACGACATTATATGATTTCCCAAGAGTGTAAATGCTGTGCGTCGTGGATGGGGATGTGGATTAGTGTTCCCTAAATTAGTGAGTATTTAATATAACTTTTACAAGCTATTACCCCAGTGGGCAGAGCGATGAAATTACGTATATCTTAATCTCAACAAGGAAGACTGTCTATGGACGTGTAAATCGTGAGATGATGTGACGCATGACCAGTTTTTTTCCTAGGAGCAAACATTATGAATGTTTTTTGTTTTTCTATTCTCGCCGGAAGACGCCGCCCGACGACGGACGCAGCTTAATGCAAATATACAACAAAAGGCATATGTAGGTTCTTTTATTTCAGCAACATGAGTACTTGCAACGTACACACAATTTTGTGCCAATGATGACGACCACGATGCCAATGATGATAGGAAACATGATGAACTGGATAAATAAACGCGAGGCCGATGCGGCATCACAAGCTCTCTTGTTATGTTACAGCAGCAGCGTACAGCGACAGCCTCCCTGCGTATACATACGATTCTGTTTTGCAAGGCTAATAAATCCAAATGAATGTCAACCTACGCGATTGCAACAAGTATCGGAGAAGATAAGAAATCTCAAATGTTTGGGGTTAAAAGAATGCATTCCTGTCGCCCATTTACGCGTTGTAGATGTTGTGTAATTCGATACGCGCGACGCGACGAAAGCAGCAAGGCAAGGCATCGAGCGGTATTTCGCCAGAGTTGTTGTACAGAGCCAAATTAATTTTGTAAATATCACAGGGCTGTTCTCTTAATCCAGATAGAGTATGTTATAGCTAACGTTTATCCGATGTAAGAAACAATAGCCGTGTTTTATTGGGAATTTATATTCACTTCAGCAAAACATCGCAAAACATCGCTCATGGAAAAACAACAACTCTAAAGTGAATAGCGTAAGTGGACAAAAATAACTCACTTGCAGAAGTGAACAACAGAGATGGCTGGTAAATGGCGTTTATGGGAAAGTGAACTTGGTAAGTGAATATAGCCAAAAAAGCGTTTTATTGAGACTCGCAAGTGAAGTGAATATAGAAATTCCCAATAAAACACGGCTAATACTTCTCTTCAAAAAGAATTCAGACATTTTTGAAGTCACTTCGGATTCGATTCGACGAACTGGCCACAAAAATTACTTCATTTATCAGAAAAGTTTGTTTTTAAATTGCTGCAGTGGCAGTTTTCCTCGATTAATAGCAAGCTTCCAGAGAAGAACTTCAACATCATTCTTTTAACTACCAAAATTGCTGTTTTTTTGTTTATTCGGATTGGAAACCTTATCGAAGTTTTATTTCCACATTCTCAAATAATGCAAAATCTTTCTGTGTAGAACAACTTTTAAAGTAGGTACGCAATGCTTTTGCATATTGACAACACCAATATCAATTTAAAGAGCCCAATCTTTGAACTACCCCCTTGATTTCTTAACTCCAAAAATAGCTAATTGAAAAAAAAAACGCTGCTGAAATTCACCAAAATGCGTTCCATCAATGCAATTCACTAGTAACGCAGAACGACCGAAACCAGGCCATAAACTGTCTCAAGAGAAGGCAGCAAATTAGTTAAGTGTAGGCAACAACCAGCATACAATCGTTAAAACATGCAACAAGAAAAGTAGGTACTCCTGGAGTTTGTGCTTTGTCAGCTTGTGTGTTGTGCCTGTTAAGCGTGTGGGGTTCAAGTGACACTTTAAGACGACCGACCGACGACGCAAGAAAAGAAAAAATACTACACTCTCGAGTAGGTATACTTGTTTGTGGATGTGCCTGTTTATTCCTTATCGAGGAAGTTATTTGAATTCGATGGAAGAAAACGGCAGGAAATCATTGTGAGCCAACAGCCAACAAGTATTGAATTTCTGGCCACAGAAAATATATCCCAAACATACCGAAAAGGGGCTGTAGTAGGTACAGTGCAAATGGGACAGGGACTTATCTTTTACTTGTTTCCCTTTTACTCAGAGGCTATACATAGTTCGAAAGGTGGTTATTTGAGATGACACAGACAGACACACAGGTAGGTAGTTTGGTTTGGATAGATAGGTATGGTATGGAGTATAGAAGAGGAAGACCCTTTTTGAGGTGATTTATCTGCATGCTGCATTAGAAAACGTATTTTCTTTTCTTCTAATTTTCTATGCCAACCACCGAAAAGGTGCGACCCATCACAACAGCTAACCAGCCCAAGAGCGTAGGCTCTTGTGGAATACGAAATGAATCTTATTTCAAACTTCATGTTGTGTAAGTGTATGTGTGTGTGAGTGTGTTAAAATCTGTCTATGTGTAGGCACTAATTGCTCCAACATTAATGATTTGTGACTGATGCAGAGGTGATGGAGGTGCTGTTAGAATGTTAGATACATTTAATAAAATGTAGCACCGTTGCTTGTGCTAGAGGTATAGGTAGGTATAGACTATACCTAGACGGATGAAGAGATAGGTACGAGAGATTTCTAAAGATGAAGATTCTTGGAAAAGTCTTAAAGTGTGATACGTGTGATACGTGGGTAGAGTGAAGAATTTATTGAAACAAATGCATTTGGGAAATCTGTACTAAAAATAGAATGGTGTATATATAAAGCTTATGCTTGTTGTGTTTTGTGCATCCGAAAGAACGAATCAACGAACAAACGAATGGGTTGAATGCATTTGAATGGAATCTTTAATGATGACTTAATTATTTGTTGTCATTTCAGTGAACAGTCGAGCATGTCAATCAGCGGTTAAGTGGTAAGGTCATTTAAGAAATTCTTAATATCACATGCTCGATATAACATTTAAATAGACATTCATATAGTAGCTAGTAGGTAGGTACCTAATTCAGGAAGATTTGTGTACTACAAAGTTTACTGACGCTTTAAAATGAGCCGTTGGAATTGACGGAGAATGAAGATTGAAGATGTTAATGTTTTTTGAATTTTTTTAAGACAAAAAAAGAAATGCTCCACTTTATGGAATTTTTTGAAAAAGTGCTGTCTTGATAAAAAAAAAGACGAAGAGAGAAACCGTTTGTCGTATTGACTTGGAGTTAGTCTACCCACACAAACATTAACAGTAATAGTGCGACGAGAAGAAGGAAAGGAAGTGTGTCAAAAGCCACATGCACCCACATTCCAAAATCGGTATTAGATTCCATAATTAAAACAGTGAGCAATACGAAAGTTGAAGGAATCTTGTGAAGAATGTAACATGGAGCTGTCACAACTGGAAAAAACACTTGCTGGAAAAGGTTTAAAAAGGGAGAATCTTATAAGAAACATCAAAAACGGGCAACAACCAAGCTTACCCATCTTCTACTTATCGTAGGGAATTGTGGGAACCTACAATTTGCTGCCGATTCCGAACGGCTGATCGAGAAAGCACTTTTCATGGCAATGGATTTAAAATAAATAAATAAATAAATAGGGTGGCGCAACAGAGCGAGAAGCCCTTGGGCCTAGCGCGTTTCTCACAACCATGCCTTGTGCCCTCTGCTGGGATTCGAACCTCGAGCCTCTGGGTTAGCAGGTGGACATGCTAACCATCACGCTAGGGTACCACCAATGGATTACTATCGAGAAAAGCGATACCCGTGAAAAACATTTTTGCTTCTGTTGAGAATTGATTCAGTCGACTACCTATTGCCTGACCGTAAGAAAGTTCTCACTACACTATCGATTCTTTCAAGAACAATTCCTATCTTTGCACGTTAAAAAGAACTTAACATCTTTCGTAGCTGATGAATCCAAAAAAACAGACTTAGTAAGAAGTTGAGTATGGCCTTTGAAAATGAAATTTTAAGCGGGGAATACACGATACAATTATCGTACCGATACAGCGCATGGGATGAGTGTATGTGCAAAGAATTACGATTTTGCATTCCACTGAAAACCAAATTCGATCGCATGCGATCGATGGTTGCATCGTGTATACAATTTATCAATGTTTCTAACAATGATTACTGGGACTTAAAAATTCATCTCTTTTCGTTATTGAAAAAGAAAAACACGTGCTCCTTCACGATTCGTCGAACTAGTGCAGTTCAAGAAATTGAAGTTTTCATGAAGAAACACCGACAATAAAAAACAAATTTTATTATCACTCCCATCTTTGAAGTTAGTGTACATTAAGAAAAGGGTATTGGTTTCTTGGTTCTAGTTTTAGCCAATTTGACCTGACTACTTTGAATTGCATAATTTGACACTTTCTAAGCTCGTTATCGTCAAGGTCGTAAAGTAAGTTGATTTCTAAAATGCCTTAATAAACCTCTAGAATCTGAATCAAATTTTAATAAATGGCGCACAACGCGAAACCCTATTATCATTATGAGCTTAAAACAATGAAAAGAGGTCAAGGATCGAAGCAAAAGCATTCACATTTGAGCTCATTTCTTGTTTAAAATAATATAAACGGTTTGATGCGATGGGACGTTCCAGAACTTGCTCATTTTAGTCGAAATTGTAACTGTCACTGGCAAAATTGTTTACACAAATCGATGACATATTTGAAATTTACTTCAATCTGGTAGCGCCTGGTAAATGTAATTCAACTGAAAGGGGACCAGACAATGCAATTTTTGTAATGACATCTGAGTCTTAGTACCATAACCAGAGTACATTGTAGATATATAGCCCATTCAAAGGTCATTTTAGCCGAAGCTACGCTCAGCTTTCAATTGAAGAGTCTTTAAGTTTCAGAATTGAATTTATAGTTTCGCGTTGGGCGCCATCAATCTTTTTGGAGTTTTAAGAAACCCAGTCGAGTTTTAAGACAAATTTAAGTGGTTTCAAGTGAACTAACGACACTTTTGAACTAAAAAAGTAGGGATCGCATGAAACTGAACATCTAGGTATTGCTTAGTTACATTTTATTAATGGCTTCGTATTGAACTTTAATTTGGAAAAAGAGCTAACAGAAGCTGTATCTATAGATGAAACGATACAGTTTTTTTAGTGGTGACTTTAATTGCGAACACAGATCATATTTTTCCGACTTCGGGGAGCGAGTGTTCGACAGTTTCATTCTATTTTTCTATGTTGGAGCAAAGAGGCAAAATGTTTTGTCGTTTAGGTGAATTAAGATAACTGAGTTTTGAAGCCCCCCTCACAGGATTTTCATCGAATATATTCTTAATAGGAGCTTCAAAATTGTTAACGGATTGGTGCTTAAGAAAATCCAGATGATTTTGGAACTTCAGATAACCCCACTAAAAAATTAAGGGCCGAATCACTGGTGAGAGCACCGAACACCGAAGATCCAAAGGCAATGCGAGATGACGCATCCGGAGAAGTATTCTTGCAAAAAACTCAGTGAAGTCTATGCGGTTGAAACCATACATAAATCCACTTCGGCAAGTTTTTGTTAGAAAAAACTCAATGATAAACCACAGGGTAGATCTAAGACAAACTGCATATTCTCTAAATGCCTGATCTTCCTTAGCTTATACTCGTACGGCAGAAAATGTTAAGAAGGTAAGGACTTGCACATAAACATTTGAATATATAACTCATCCCTTCAGAAGCGAAGCGGCTTATCACAAAACGAAGAATTTGAAATATGTTGATTCTTAAAAAATGAATTCTCGTCTTGAGCTTATGTGAGGAGTTAAAAGTGGTAGAGCAAAAAAAAAAAAAAGAACTAATCAAGTAGAAATTGAACTTCTTTTGTGATTTTTTTCTGCAGACTCAATTAAAAATCGCAAAATTTTGAGATAAGATAATTTATTCGTAAAGTGAGTGTTTCTCAAAAAAGCATCAATAGACCCATAGAATCTGACTCAAATTTTAATAAATGGCGCCCAACGCTAAGCCCTTATCGTTATGAGTTAAGTAAGTACAATGAATGGAGGTTAAGGATTCATTTAAATACTGTCCAATTTCACCTCATTTCTTGTTAAAAATTATATAAACGGCTCTATGAGATGGAATAATCGAGCACTTGTTCATTTTCGTCGAAATTGTAGTTGTCACAGTGTTACTTCTTCGAACTTAAACTCTAAATTCATGGCATTTCAACGATTGAATCAATTCAGTTTAAACGAATATCAAGTGTACTTTTTTGACAATTTTAAGAAAACTAGGTGCGTTATTAAAAGAGATTAAAAAAAATAACACTAGTACAATGATCAAAAATCTTCTATATAATTTCTCATTACATTTTTACAGAATACGGGGTACCCCACCCGTGGACCACTACTATAAAACAGATGAGTGCGAGAGCTGGGGGAGCTGCGATGCATTCAATATTACGATGCTCGAAACGTCGGAAAAGAAGCAGAAGAACAAGATCGATGATAATGGCATTTTCGAACAAAAGAAATTGTTAATGAAGTTGAGCCAGGCCTTAGGTTCTGAGCTAGTCGATACGAAGCACAAAATGTTTGCTTTTATACGTTGCTGTTAAGAATAATATGGCAATGATGTCCATGGCTCAATGTGATATTCTATTTATTTTTATTACAAACAGTACCGACTCAAAAGCTTATGTGAATCCCACTTTGAGTTAAAATTTTCAGGAGAAGAGAAAAACGACTTGGTACAAGTCAAAGGTAGGACTTCAAATTAGACAATTATTTGTAGTTAAACTCTTGATGGAGCAACCAACAAACACCTACAATGACCAACGTCTGATTATTTCACCCACACCTTTGGTTTCCCAAAAGCATTTTGAAGGAATTGTTTTTTTAAACAACAAATTTGGGACCCTCATATTTTTTGGTTCTGAGAAAAGAATTGAATTAATATGAGGTAAACAATATAGGTACATTTCAAAAAGACTCATTTACTCCATTTCAAAAAGACTCATTTACCCTTCGGGGTGATTTCTTAGAACTCATTAGCCTCATCTTTGCTTAGCAGAAAATATACAAATTCGCAGAGTGGTGGCTACATTTACTTGAAAGAAAGCACATTCGTGGGCTTCTTCATACGAACTTAAAGGGCTTGATGTTTACTACATCTGCTTATAATAATATCTCTGTCAGATGGGTTTTAAATAATCAACCCTTAAAACAGCCCCAAGTGGATTCAAAGTCCAAAAGACTTGCAAAATCTGCATTGCAAAGATTGCTACCTCAGATAGGCAAATCATATGTCCCAAGTGCGTTGTTCTATCTGAATTAATCAAGATAACCGATCCAAAGGGTGCACCGCTTCTCCCAAACACATAACTGTTACGACAAATAAGAAAACATCAATAGAAACAATTAAGTCTAGCTCGTGCGTTTCCCACTTCTTAATTATTCTCTTTTTTGCTTGCACTTGCCTTGAGGTTCGACGAATATCTAACGTGTGCCCAAAACACGACTATTTATGTTAAGTCAACGCCTTAGTGACTTAGCCAAAGTTGTCCCTTGAGTAAAATAAACTCATAGACGTGCGGGATCTGATACACACCCCGTTAAGTAACTCTCCCCCCAACCAAATAAAAAAACACAAACCATACGCACAGTGAAAACAGATTTCGAATCTAAACCACCACCATTTCCATTCGTCAAGGATAAATGACGTGTATCGAGGATATCCAGGAAAAAAATATGATGAAGTGGCAATTTTTATATAGTATTCGGGTATACCAGCAGGATGTGCATTTTACATGATTCCAATTCGACACCCCAACAATATGTCCAGCTATTAGTCATTTTTCTTCGAAAACCGGCACGTTTCGAACGATGGATGGTTTAGGAGCAAGGGGGAATAGGGGAAAGAGTTTGTTCAAATGAAAATGAACATACAAATGACAATCAGTATTCGGAGTTATTTTTAAATACCCCAAACCAAGGCTATGGTTGCATCTGCCACCACCACCACTAGCTCGTGACAAAAAATCACGTCACGCATCCGTGCAGTGAAAGTGAGATGTCATCGGCACAGAGTGCAGCAATTAATGTTTTCCCTCGAGATATGGGGCTGGTGTATCCGGCAAGAAGGGGCCTAACACACGCGACCAGTCAATGTACAGACGTCTAATCTTCTAAATTGCCATACACCAGGCGCACCTAATTTTAAACCCATTCCCGGTATCGTATGGTGTTGTGTTCCTACGCTTTAAGAGACTTCAAATTTATGTGAGGATGTTTGAACATATAGCCAATCTATTCTATGGATACAAGTCCACGCATATGTCATCCGGATAACAAGAACTCTGGATCTCAAATTGGATGTTTCCAACAATAACATTACAGTTTACAAGGAAGCTACATACAACGCATCTAATAACTTACCGTGTGCAGCTAAACTCCGCTGGCAGAGACTGCAGATTAATATCACCACAATTGTAAGACATCCTCCTCTCGTCGATGTTGATGTTGTTTTCAGCATGTTGTCGTTGATGAGAGAGAGATGCGACGAAGTGCTTGCTGGCAGCACAATTTACACACAATTACAATTATTGTGCTGTCCTTTTGATATCTCTTTGATTAATCCAAATAAATTTATGGCTGGTATCCGTGCACACGATTCAAGTCTCACTAGTCACTGGGATTTTCTTCTTTCCTTCTTTTTTTTTTTTTGTAAAACACTGTGACACTTGCACTTAGTATTCTTCCATTGGAATCATTTTAATCCCAAAATTATGCATATCCCAAGGAAGACGTATCTTCGCTTCGTTACATAAAAAAAAACTAAAATTTTTAAATCAAAAACTATTTGGAAACTTCCATTTCGTATGTGAGAAACACGCACTAAACGATACGAATCGACTACAGAAAATCCAACGTAATTTCCGCTGATGTAAACGACGACAAGACAAATGCTCTTCAAACCGAACCGACCGGCAAACGATTTCCAACTGAATGCCAGCAAAATGCAGCAAGTATCTTCAGTCACCACCGGAATGGATTGTGTTTTTGGGTGATGTGTGTGTGCTGTGCTGGCTAGTGGCTGGTGCTGATTGCTGTACGAAAAGATACAAAAGATACGGCGACAAGCACAAGAATCGGATTCGGAATTCACTGCCACAGATTTTGTGGATTGTTTTGTATTTCATGTCCACAATGTTTCTGTGTATTCGGGGGAGAAGGAATGAGGTTTGAGGAAGTCACGAGAATCGATTCGGAATCTGAACGAGTAAAAATATTTCGAGGTGAATTTTTCGCCGGGAATAGTCCATACATGCGCGGCGAATTCGTTTGTCTGGAAATGGAACACAACCCCATTCATGGAATGATTATGGAATAAAATTATACACAGTTAGTTTGGTACTTGGCCTCGTGTCGACTATGGGGGCTGAGTTATAAAAGATTAAAAGCAGAAACGAAGAAAATAAATCCTCAAGGTCTCCCGCTTAAGGACATTCATCTTTTTAGCATTGACGTCAGGTTTCGGAAGAGAAATTGCATATTGTGGAATAACTTAGAGTAGAGAGCCCATAACCGAATGTTTGCATTGGTTAATTAAAAGTTGTTTTTTCTTTTATTTTTGAATTTTTATTGTACCCCGCAATTCTGACCTAGGCCATGCTTTGCTGATAACCTCAAAAAGGATGCCATGGAAAGTGCACTCTTTAGTTGTATAGTTTGAAGAGAACTACGAGATGTCGGGAATGGCTTTCTATATTTGAATCGGAAATTCGGAACAATAGCGGTGAACTATTAAGCGTTTTTTTATGTGGGGAGGATATTATGAATACTACGTATAAATGTACGTGAGTGTAAGAAGGAAAAAAAGACGGGTTTTCGTTTTTCATTATTCATATCTTCTCCATATTGATGTCAGATGTTGGGAAGAATAACTGGGGCGGCCTTTTGTTGATCTTCTATAGACTGAATGTGACGTTTTATGTTAATGAGTTGGTTATTATTTTTGTAATTTTTTTCTTCTCTTCTTTTCATGTTCATGTGGCTTGTGCCGATATGCGGAAGAAGGGTAAGTATTCAATGGGCACAGGGTTTTCGTTTGTTAGACACCCTGTAATTATTGGGATGAATGAGTGTGGATTTTGAAAAGAAAGCGATGAAATTTGAGAATTACATTGATTTCGGTACCAACTTACGTAATGGTTTGGGCTTATTTAGAGATTGGAGGTGTGGAGTTTTGAGCAGTTAATGCAACTAAAATACTGGAGGTCACATTTTTGGAAAAATGGTGTCGTTAAATAAAAAAAAGGTTGGATATGGTGCAACTGCAGATAGAATACATTTGTCAGGCTGATACTGGACACCTGACGACCTCTCACTCCTATTTTTGAGCCTTGTCAAATTCTATTGGGTACAAGAAAATACGGATCTGCAAGAAATCGGTGTAAGTTGGTTTCCGTTTTGTCACAACACACGATCTCAAGAAATTCCGCGTTGGGCGCCACTTATGGGAAAATCAAATACTTTTACTTTTCAAGAGCAAAGTGAGCAATCTTGAAAGGACAAATAGCTACGTCCGAAGACGAAAAGCACACTTTGCTACGACTTAAAGCCATAAAGTCACTAATCAGAAATGCCCGAACCTTAACACGCGTTAAATTAAACAGTTTGTATTAACTTCCTCAGCATTTCAGCTATTGCAACTGAGGTAAAAGCTCTTAGGAATATTACCTTGGTATCAAAAAGTACTTACTTCATTTTACTGTTGCACCTAATATATCGGGATTAGGAATATCGATCGAATTCCATCGTGACAAGAAGTGTGTGCTTCTCGAAAGAGTGAACTGATGGATGAACGTTGAGGAAAGTCCTACATTGGAAATAATCCTGGATCAGATTAAATTCACCTCCAACCAGGTTTCGATGTAGAATTCTCATTCATCGAAAAATTAAAGGCTTGGTAGCCATTGTAAAGCAATGCACAAACCTTGAGTCCCCAATTTACAAATTATTTGGTCATTCCTTTCATAAAGGCCTCATGCACAAGGGTGTACAATATCGTGTCCTATGCTAGGCTGTCAGGAGCTGTTGAAATCTAAAGTGGAGATCGTTAGGGTTGCATTTTATTGCCACTTCTTTTTTCTTATGCTGTTAAATAGAGATAAATAGTATCATCAACTTAGCACTGTTTGCCGAGATCCGAGAAGTTCAGTTTACGAATCCACAATGACCTGAAACATTTCACACCACCGATAATGGCTGATTTTACAAAAACCGTAGTACTTTTCATTACTTGCTCTTGCGGGATATTACTTTTTTTCTTGAATACCTCACCTATCAAGCATCATTTCTTGCATCAGATCTGTTTGAGGTGCATACAGTAGTACTGCGCTTGGGAAATTTACTTTGAAGTACTGGTCAGTAGAATGAGACTGAAATTAAATAGATCCCTCGGTTTTCAAACTCTTTTGCTCTGCAAAATATTGGCGAGCAGAGTTTCGGCATTTATATTTGCAAAACATAAGCTCGAGGTAGTTCAACAACGTTTCTTTAAGCAACACAATAGACGAAAGATACATTTGAAAATCTGTTTGAAATGTGGAAAAACAATGTTTACATCACTAACACCAAAATATCTTTTCCTTTCTTATTTCAATTTGGTACTCCTGTATGAAAGTAATTCCTAGAAGGTGACAGTCACAGTTTCACTGTTTTAACCTATATATGTAGTTCTTTTCAACAGATGTTTGTGTAAAATTTGTAGAATTTAAGAGTATATACATAAGGTAAGGAAAGCTACCAAAGAACATCATTGAAGAAATCAGCAGAAAGCAGCTATAAAAAAACACTTGCTAAGTTAAGAATAAGACTTGGCTTTAAGGCCACAATGAGACAGAAAAATAAAGCAGACATCATAGATTTTCGAAAGGTTTGCAGAAATTAGAGTAATAGAAAACCAAGCCCCAAATGTTTTCATCTATTCTTTTATTTTCACTTTGGTATTTGAATGAGAAAACAAACACAATGTCAAAGCTTTGATGAATCTGAGTTAAGGAATCAAAACAGTTTTTGTTACAAATAGTCTTCCTGATCGTTCCCACTTTAGTTTTACTCGTTGAACAAGAAATTCGTTAAGTGGCGCCCAACCTGAAACGTGCACTAAGTACCTTATTAAAGGTTAACAACAAATACCCCGTTTCTTTTTGCTAGCAAATTGCTAATGAAGTCTAAGACTTGTCATTAGCACTTACCACTTAAAGGCTAGTTGTTTTGGAAGTGCTCTCCCCCACGGCTGTGGAATGTTCCCTAAGTGGGCCACTAGTGTGAAGCAGTTTAGTGGGAGAGCTGTGATCAATTTGCAATCAGCAATGCTCATCACGGCGATAAAAGGAGAAGGAAAAAATGTTATCCCTTAACTTTTTCAATTACGTTTACTATCGGGATATCTGACATTGGAAAAGGCGATTTTGTCTCTTATTTCGCAATCAGTAAAAGCGTTTAAGTAACAAAAGGATCCTAAAAAATATTTCTGAGAATCCATTGATACAAACGCTTCTAGAGCTGGCAAAACATTTACAACTCCTATCCACCAACAGGCCAAAATGTGTCGGCAAAATATGTCTTCACAAAGACAGCGGAAAACTAAATACAACGTAGCCCTTTTCATTGACCTTATCCAATGATTTCGAAACTTTTTACAATATTGGAGATGTGGCTTTGCTTGGGCAGAGTCGTGCGTAACCTCAGAAAAAGTGATGGAAACCCGCTGACTGAGATAAAGTTTCCAGAAAAATATTTGCTGTGAGAAATCAGTGCAAGAAACCTAGCGCATGATATAAACACAAATAAGAAAGACGTGGTACCCGTGGTGGGATGGTTAGCATGTCCACCTGCTAACCCAGAGGTTAGAATCCCAGCCGAGGCAAAAATGTTTTTCCACGGGTATCGCCTTTCGCGAGGAATTGGAAAGTCCTCCGTTAGTAAATTCATTGCCATGAAAAGCGTTTTCTCAATTAGGCGTTCGGAACCGCAGAAAAATTGTAGGTCCCTTCCATTCCCTCACAAGGCATGGTTGTGAGAAATGCGCTAGGCCCAGGGGCTCCTCGCTCCGTTGCGCCACCCTATTTATTTTATTTATAAAGAGCACTCAAAATCCAGACAATAAAAGTATAAAAGATGAACTATTAAACCTTAATAAGAGAAGCCCTGAGTTTGCCCTGATCGCCACAGAGTTTTTTTTTTAATTTCAACTAGCTTTGAATGTCAAACTGAATGTTTTTTGAGTACTGGGTTTGTCCTCAACTTGCGCTGGAGTAGCACTAGGTTTTTGCTATGGCGACTTCTGGTAAAAAACTGGGCTGTCAAATGGCATGTATTTTTCTTCTTGTGGCCGAGATGTGTGGAGAGTTCTTGAGAACTGAAAACCTTGGTTTTTTTAACAGCTTTTAGGGTTATCGAGTAAACCTGTGTCAATCCTGGGTAAAGATTTACGAACGATCCTTCTGTTTTTGTGCCCAAAAGCGCAGTTCCAACATTGGGCGCCACTTAGAAGTTGACTTACCCATTGTAAGGGTAGGTAAATAAAATCTCTTTTTTAAATTTTGTCCCCAGAGTAAGGCTTTCTGGTACATTCAGAAAAGTGAAACCAGGACATTTTGAAGTCAGCAACAGAGTGGCGACCCCAGGGTCTAGTGCATTTTTCACAATGGTAATTTGATTTTTCAGTGTCATAATTTAAAAATTATTCTCATTACTGTTCACAGAGGAGACATATAAATTATAAACACCAATTCAAACTAAACTTGAATTCCTGCTCGTATTCTCTCCTTACTTTGACCAAAATCAAGACTCTCTAAGCACAACCAACAATCATTTCGAATTCTTTTGTAATGTATTTTGACCAAATATTTATGCGGAAAACAATAGCCATGTTATAAACCTCGGTATACAGAATCACAACTAAACAAGATTCTGTTGTTGTCTGATGTAAACAAACACGACGATCAAGGTGCAGGAATTTCATTTGTTAATGTTCCACGAATTTGCATCTGATGCTTGTAGCCATATATTACAGCTACCAAAATCAGGACTCCGAATGTTTACCTACTTTTAAATATATTAACTTCATTTGCAGAATACATTCCTGTAGCATTCCCTACCTGCTACAACATTTCCCGCCACATGATTAGGTTTGGTTAGGTGCATTCCTAATATTCCACGCAAACACCAAAAATAAAAAAAGAAGTCTTCGTCGGGACCCTTCACAAAGGACATGACTGCATGTTGATGTAAATTTTTGGTCATATTGTTCCACCAGAAGGCATTATTGGGACACAAAATGAAAGAAAAGAAAAAAAACAACAAAAAACAAAGAAAGAACGAACTGAATGTCCAGTTGTTGTGTTTTTTGTTCAATAGAGTCCTAAATTGACGTATTTCGGCTGGGACTCTATTTGGTTTACCTGCGAAGACGGTTTCTTATCGAAATCTTTTCTCGCCCAGCACCTGTCGATAAATATTTGCTTGGTGCAACATTTCTTGTGTGTGTCCCTTCTTTTTTTTTTTGTCTTGCAGTGGATATCTTTCACACAAAGGAGGGAAAAAATTCCATCAGCAACATTGTGAAGGAAACGAATCGACTTCCTTTCGACGAAGGACGTTTTAAGTGTTTCTCTTTTAATTTATAGCAGTCCCTAGATGTTCTTCTTTCGGTGATAGAAGAATGTAGTTGTTTTACCTTTTGCTATTTTGTTTCGTAACCCGAAAACCTATATTTTCAAAGACATGTTCGGAAAAACCGATTAAAGTCAAACATTTGGCTTAATTGGCGAAAAGAGAGATAAATAGAAAAGCAGTTCATGGCTCATTTACCGACAGTTGTCGATTTGTCAAAGTTTCTGCTAATAGTTTCGGCATAAGGAAGAGACTAAGAAGCCTTAGATAAAGTCTGAACAATTCAGTTCATGGTAGAAGTTGGGTTTGAAGTTCTCAGGCAACCAATTACTTAGGTAGTAAATTAATTGTTCTTTTCTTATTGTATTCGCGACGTTTGGTTGCGCTCCAAAAGTTTTAATTAGTGCAATGATTTAAGTGCTCTCAAAGGAGTGCCACAAGGAACTTATTTCGGCCCATAGCTTTTATATTTCATTGACCAACTTATTTATAAGCTATTTCAAGCAATGGAAAGGGAACCTTACGAGCAATTCCCACTGTGTTTATTAACAGATGTACTATGCTATTTGTTTCAGGAATTTTGGAATCAAATAATCCATTCACGACTTGTTTTTCAAACCCGAATCCCCTTGATCAACAGATACATAAAAAATGTTTAGCAACACAAACAATCCGCCAAAAGGACAACAATTAGGCACAAAAGCCGTCGTAAATCATACCAAAATGACATTAACTGCAAATTGATTTTCGATATCACATAAACCAATGTCCGTTCAATAATAATCCCTTCAAACTGCCTCGAGACTATAAACCAAAACAACATTGCACAATCAGGTGTCCCAAGAAATTTAAGTAATAAAACGGTTAAAACGAGTTTCCGCCGCCTCGTACACAAACCAACTGGACATTGAAAATCAATAAAACTCACAAGTCACAGACAAGAAGGTTCGTTCTCAAACGATGTCCAATAAAATGATAATAACTAATAAATTTAATTCGACCTTAAGGAACCAGTGGATTATAAATACAACTACCTACATAGTATTCCCAGGATTCTTCATCACACACATTGAATAAAGCGGTGAATGGAAAATCCTAACAATTGTTGTAGGCGTACTGGGCCGGCAGCTAAATCAAATATTTTTCTCACCTCAATGAGAATAAAAAAAAGATGATAAAAATTGGACCTTCACGATTCTTTTAAAATCTTCTCACAGCTCTTATAGGCAGATACAGAAGAAGGAGAAAACGAAAGTAGCAGTTGGTCAAAATGGAAATTATCCCTTTCGTCCGCCTATTTCACGGAATCTACCACACCAACGACAACGCTACGGCTTTGCCAACATTATTAAATCAATTACCGACTTGCATCTGCCTGTATATTTGATTGCGTGCTGCAGGCAGCCTCCAAGGAAGAATTTTCGTTCCGGATAAGATCAGCTGGAGGATACGTCATTTGCATTTTCTCTGGATTCTAGAAACAAAAGAAGAAGAAAATAAAGCTGATTGTAGGGGCGTTAATTGGAATTTTAACGCCTTCTACCGTTTCATTGGAACTGTAATCAGTTGGCGCGTAGTCTTCGGCGCATTTATGAAATTCAATATAAATGCTTGTGTAGTGTGTTGTGTGCTTGTGCGCGACTGCGTCAAATTTTTATTAGAAATTCAAACCAGAGAGAACCTCGACTCGAGGTTTTATTATCGGCCAGAGGCATTCTCAGAAAGCGGTGAGTCGACTGAGCAGTGTTTGCTTTGTCGGTTGGATTTGGTTTGGTTTGGTGCAGGTACTTTGTGGGAATGGGATTTTATTGCGATTGAAGGAGCTGCAGAAACAGTAAGACAGGCAGTAAAAATATCATTATTGGCAGTTCATTACTCGATTAAGTTTTGCCAAATGACTCAAAATGAGAGGACTCGTTGATAGTCTGGTTTGGTATGTTGAAAATATGAATTTTATGGTTTCTTATGCGACATTTAATTATACTTTTCCACGAATTTTTATTTCGATTGGAAAATGTAGTTGGCTCGATCTGCGAACGCGAATGACATCATTTTAGGTGCGGTTTCTATCAGAGAGTTTGTAGTTTCGCTTCCTTTTTATGGGAGACGATTTGTAGAAACCATTTCTGCGTTAAAGAAATAAACACTCTCTTCATGGGATATTTTGTTGCGCGTAATTTAGGCATCACTAAAAGAAAAAAGATTTGGATAGTCACATAAGCAACGATAGCTTTGTGGTAGGCTAGGCTGAAAAAAATAGGTGTGCCCTAAGCGAAGAAAAATCTCAGGGTTCTGTGTCAGTTTGAAGGAGGAAGAATCCTTTCGTGGGATGAATTTCTCAACAAAGACTTGCCTTTCTGGTTTTTGATGTGACAATTTTTTTTTCAAATCAATTCGATCGGAGCTGAGAATTTAAATCCTATCTATAAAAACAAGTGTAACACCCGTCACCCAATATAAGGCCTCGATAATCCCAGTTCTGCTTTGGAACACCAGCATAGAACTTATCTAAAGCAAATGAGGAAACTCTCGAAACTTCAAGTGATCTTTGAGATGTAAAAATAACTTGTGAAGAAGAAGATGCAACAACGAACTGAATGAGCTGTATCACGACATGGGCATAGCTCAAAGAGTACGGATCCCGAGACAACGATGGCAACATCAGCCTAATATGTGCCCAATCTCCCACAGAAGAGAAAGATGACAATTCCAAGGACTGTTTCTACGAGCTCCTCGAAGAAACATATGAGCAGTGCACTAGACACGACGTGAAAATCGTTCTTGGCCATTTTAACGGTAAGCATAGCCTCCATGAGAAAATCTCCAAAAACGGACTAAGGCTAATCGATTTTGCTGCGGGGCTAAGTCTTGTTGTAAGTAGTACACGCTTCCCGCAACTCAAAATTCATAAAGGTACATGGCGATCCCCAGATCAATCAACCGTCAACCAAATTGACCATGTTGCGATCGACGCAAGGGGCACTCTTCCAGTATGTTAGATGTCCGAACTTTCCGATGGGCCAATTTTGGATCGGAACACTACCTTGTTGTAGCCGAGTGAGGATATCGACTCGCACGAACTAACGCTGTGAAGCGATATGACGTCGGAAAGCTACAATCGCAAGAGATTGTCAATGCCTTTTCCAATCGAGTATCCCTTCAATTATCCTTGAATCATATGCCGCCAGAATTAAGCATTGAAGACCAGTGGTAGCAATGCCAAGAAGCCATCAGAACCGCTGCCTCTGAGGTTCTGAGTTTCACTCGACCAACAAAACGAAACCCATGGTTCGATTAAGAATGCAGGCAGGCAAATGCAGCCAAACAAAAAGCACAACAAATGCTGGTGCAAAAACGAACGAGGGCTGCTTACGATCAGTATAACGAGACTTACAAGGAGAAAAGAAGGGAAGAACATCGAATTCTCAAAAAGAAAAAGAAGCAGCATGAGAAGCACTCGTTTGAGGAAATTGAGAGGTGCCATGACAGGAACGAGAATCGGAAGTTTTACCAAGGGTAAAAAGATCCTGCCAGGGTGGCAAACCCCGAACTCAAGCCTGTAAAGATCAGCAGGGAAACATAGTTATAGAGTCACAGTCGCTACTGAGGATCTGGAAAGCTTCAGCTTGGACGATGATCAAGAATGCCGTCCTCCCGACCTAGAAGAGGTTAAGCTTGCCATATGCAAACTTAAATCAAATAAGACTGCAGGTGCAGATGGCCTTGATGCCGAACTTTTCAAGGCAGCTGGAGATCAGTTGGAAAGGAGCACGCAACAACTGATCTGCATGATATGGTCGGAGGAAAGCATGTTCGATGAATGGAACCTCAGTATCGTATGCCCGATCCTAGAGAAGGGAGACCCTCACAATTGCGCCAATTACAGAGGGATAAGCCTCCTTAACGTCGCTTATAAGATCTTGCCTGCTGTAATATGTGAACGTCTCAAACCCCACGTCAACAACTTGATAGTTCCTTATTAGTGTGGTTTTAGACCAGAAAAGTCCACAATAGACCAAATTTTCACATTACGGCAGATCTTGGAAAAAACCTGAGAATATAATATCGATATTCACCATCTTTTTATCGATTTCAAGGCCGCGTATGACAGTATCTACAGAGACGAGCTGTACAGAGCCATGTCTAGTTTCGGCATCTCTGCAAAATTCGTACGACTATGCAGGATGATTTTGGAGAATTCACGCTGTTCCGTCAAGGTCGGTAAAGAACTCACAGAGACCTTTGATGTCGAAAAAGGCTTTATGCAAGGCGACAAACTGTCATGCGATTTCTTCAATATCATACTTGAAAAGATTGTAAGAAACTCAAACGTCAACACCAGAGGAACAATCTTTCAAAAGTCTGTACAATTACTCGCCTACGCAGACGATATTGACGCAATGGGAAGAAAAAAGCGTGATGTCATAGGTGCTTTTGCGAGTATTGAAACAGATGCGGCAAAAATGGGTTTGATGGTTAATGAGGGCAAAACGAAGTATATGCTGTCATCAAACAGGGACACAGAACATCGACGAATTGGACAAAACGTCACAATAGACAGACATAACTTCGAGGTAGTACAGGACTTCGTCTACCTAGGATCCGCTGTAGACACGGACAACAACATCAGTGCGGAGATCAAACGGAGAATAACTCTTGCCAACCGTTGCTTCTTTGGGTTAAGAAGGCAATTGAGAAACAAAACCCTCTCCAGAAAAACCAAGATGACCTTGTATAAGACCTTGTTCATCCCAGTCCTGCTTTACAGCGCGGAAGCATGGACTTAATCGAAAGCGGATGAGGAAACCCTTGGTCATTTCGAAAGAAAAATTCTCCGAATGATCTTTGGTCCCGTATGCGAAGGCAATGTGTGGAGAAGAAGATACAACAACGAGCTGTATGAGCTGTACCGCATAGCCAGAAGAGTACGCATCGCGAGGCTACGATGGTTGGGCCATGTAGAGCGGATGGACCCAAACGCTCCGGCTCGTCGGGTGTTCGAAAGGACATTGCAGGGAAATCACATTTATGAGAACGAAGTTTGAGAATGAAAACTAAGCGAAGAATTAGAAAAGACGTACGTAAGATGCACCCTATCCAAAAGAGTACAAAACGCTGGCTAGCGATGGGATATCCAATTCGAAAAACCAGATAGAGTCTTACAAACACTCAGGATAAATAAAATTCCGAAAAGCTTTTGGTAAAAGACGAAATGGCCTCTGAATTTGATCTTGCATGCCGAAATTTAGGCCAACACCCGACGAAAACTCTCACCCAATATAAATCTAGTCAAAACAAGTGTTCTGAATGGGAAGGCAAGGTCAATGAGTAGAACGACTTGGATTCTCCAGCGCTCGGCAGTGCTGAACCAGCAAAAGATTATAGAAGGCAAAAATCTGCAACTTCCCGTGAAGAAGCATTATTCTAGTATCCTCGACAGAACCTTAGATACAGCAGAGGGATAGGAAGACTTGGCATAGTCAGTCTGCGAGGTAAATCATTTGGTTGCTTAGTAGCGAACGAAACCACCGCCGTCTTTTGGAGCGTTAGAGAAGTACCAACATTGAGATTCAATGTTTAAAAAATCGAACTTGTTGACTTTGAAAAATATTTCAACTAACTTAGGAACAGTCTGAGATATCCTCCCAGAAATTTACTATTGATTTGAAGGTATATTGACATAAGTCTTAAATCCTTCATACGACCACGCACTCCTCCAACCTGGTAAGTAGCCCATTTCGAACGGCAGATGAAGCAGGTCACTAAGCTCACTTAAGCTGGATTTCAAACAATCGATTGGTAACTTAATTCCCTAAATTAATCTAAAATAACATCCGATGCAACAGTACAAACAAAGCTCCTTCCAACGTTGTTATTTATTTACGACCTCTATATTTGATAAGAAGAACCTAAAGCATCACTTTCGCTTACACTTCTCCCCATCATGATGTATCAACGCACTGACAAAGGACAATATTTCTAGCCAATTACCCACATGTCACAAAATATTTATGTTTCATTTTCAGAAAACGAAGACAACATAAGGATGGCTTAAGCTTTTCTGTATGTACCAACAGAGAGACAGCGTCCATCTCTTCTAAAAAAAGGAACCTCGTAGGTATCACATGAAACTGTTTCGCTTTCGTTCATAAAATATTAAAAATAAAAAACGAAAAAGCAAAAAAAGCAAATGTCTGCGAGATACACTACCTAGTTGCAGAAAGACCAAAAGTCCATACACGAGAAGCATCTTTTTCTCGCTTATAATCGGATCAAGCATAGATCATTGAACAATTTCTACTGTCGAACAAGCAGACAAACGAAGGGACATTTTGTACGAACACATCATACGAGAAAGGACACTAATCCGCTGCTGCTGCCGCCGCCCGACAGACGATATACTTTCAACCTTCTGTAGCAGTAGGTTCACTCTTCCAGCCTAATTAATAATTAATGTTTGATTTTGTTATGAGCAGACCGCAGGAAGACTACTAACCAGCTAACCAGAAAAAAGGAAAATAGAAACCCAAAAAGAAGAGGAACCAAAACAGACATCACATGTGAAGCCAGTGCAATGCGACTTCTGGGAACCGAACAATGCGATGCGAATGTGTGCATAAAATTTTGTATTTATGGCCAAGAGGATATGAATTATTATTGTAACAACATCGCTGAATCGGAGGATGCCTTTGTTTTGTGCTTTCCTTTCAATCCCTCAGATGAGATTCTCTCTGCCGAAGCCACTCCAGTCCTCGTGGATAATCTTACGTTGCCCCTACACATCATTCGTAATGGTATTGATCACTGTGCACACAGCACACAACCACATAGCTTTCTTCACACAGCACCTAGAACAGAAGTACATCCTTCCTGACCTTTGATCCGTGATTTGATGATACCTCCTCTTGTGTACCTACCTAACTCTCTTTTCAAACATTCGATTCAGCTTAGCGTGTCGAAATTACCCAAACATGTATTTTATTATCTCAAAAAGGATCCATTTTCTGTAATCGTATACCTTTCTAGGTTTAGGTTCAATGAAGAAAGTGTCAAAAGTGAACAAAAAGAAAATTGGCCTACACACTGAGTGTGTTTGTGTATGTGCACGCAATCAAAAGAATTTTGCTAACATCTGGTCCAAGGATAAAGCAATTTCAATTTGCTATTATTTTCAATCTGACAAATAAAAAAAGAGGAGGAATAGTTATTTTTTGTTGCCAATTTCTTAACAGTTTATGGATTCTTCTTCTTGTTTTTTTTTTTTTTTTTGTTTCTCTGGGTTTTAATTTTCTAAAATGTTCGACGTTCCATTTTATTTTGCTTTTATTGAGGTTAGGAAACACAAAACAGACTGATTTTATACCAGAAGAGTTATAACTATTTATGATAAAAAAAATAAGCTAAAAAAGTTACTTCTCCAACTGATTTCAAGTTGGTGCAATGCTTTTCTTATTATTTTGGTAACTCTATAGCTAATGTTATTCCGATCTGAGCGTAACTTCGCCAGTTTGAATGAGGTCCTCAATTCGAACAACATTTAGGAGCTGATTTCTAAGAATAATTAGGCTCTCTGATGGTGAATGCTCCCTCTGGTTTGTCATGACTCATGAGTAAATCAATCACAGATATCGGTAGCCTTCTGTGAACGACGAGTTCGAAGCATGTGTATGCGAATGATCATAAAGAAGTAGGAAGGTACAGTGATATAAGTAATATGTCTAGTGGGAATCACCAAAGAATTTGCAATCATTGACGGTTTTTAGAAAATTATGTTTGATTCTGTTTTTTCTTGTTCTAGTGGCTGAATTGAGGTGTTCGTTTTGCTGGATTCGAGGGCTGACCCAATTTTAGCCAGCTTATCCGCCATTTCATTACCGATTATGTCACGATGTCCTGGAACCCAGGATAAAGTTACGGTGTTTCTTGAGCTGAGCAGTTTTAGATTACTACGACAGATTTCTACTATTCTGGATTTTGTTATAATGGATGAGATAGCTTTAATGGCCGCCCGACTGTCTATGCAGAAGTCAATATCTTTGTAGACCAAGTTTTGCGTAGCCAGGTGTTTTGCGGCTTCACACACTGCAAATACTTGTGAAGACGGAAATGAGATTTTCTTTAATAATAATGTTTTCCTTCCAGCTTTCTCTTGTCGTAAAGACAGTTAGGGTGTTTAAATGTCTATGTCGGTATGGTTCATGATGGTTCTATGGCCTGATATGCCTGTTTTCCCAGCGCTTTTGGTAGCCATCTCCTTAGTAAAAAGATCTAGGCGGCTAGCGACAGGAAGGTTTCCAGAGCCGCCGTTGGCGTTGGTGTCTATATCATGGCACTGGTTGAGCCAATGCATGCAAGCCTTTGTATTTTGGTCATGGTCTTAAGGTTTGCAGCCTTCTATATTGATGGCCTCCAGATCAGACAGGCATATGTGAGGGTTGGTCTTATTATGGATGTATACATCCAGTGAATAGTTTTGGGACCAGGTCCCCATTTTTTCCCAAAAATTCTACTGCAAGTCTAGAAGGCGATTTGAGCTTTTCTTTCTCTTTCTATCAAATTTTCTTTGCAGTTAAGTTTACGATCAAGGACAATTCCGAGATATTTCGCAGTACCATATAAGTTTATTAGTACACCGTTTATGGTGGGTGGAAGTATATCTGGAATGTTACGTTTCCTCGTAAACACAACAAGTTCTGTTTTTGTAGGGTTGTAGGGCCCACAGTTTTTGGCCCAGCTGATGGGCTTTTTTAGAGCTCTCTGAAGGAGTTCACAAAGGGTTATTGTGAATTTTCCCGAAGTCATGATGACGATGTCATCAGAATAGGCTACAGCTTTTATTCCGCTCATGTCTAGTTTGACCAGGATTTGGTTAACTACAAGTAGCCAAAGTAGCGGGGATGAAAATTTTGACTTTTAGGGTGCTTGCACCCATTTCTGCTTTTAATATTCTTGTTTGGAGCATGGAATCGATCCAACTTGATAGCGTTGGCTCAATATTTATGGAGCTTAATGCCTTGCAAATTACACTGTATTCAACGTTGTTGAAAGCCTCTTCTATATCGAGGAATGCAGCCAACGTGCTCTTTATATTGGATTAAATGTTCAATGGTTCCGACTACTTCATGAAGTGCAGTCTCTACTGATTTGCCCTTTATGCATGTTGGGCTGTAGAGATCAAATTGCGTTGCTCAGTTTTGTTCGAATATGCGTTTCTATAAGTCTTTCTAGTCTTGAGTAGAAAGGAAGGATAGACTTGTTGGTCTGAAATCTTTGGGTTCAGTGTGCGAGAGAGGGCTTACCGGCTTTGGGAATGAATATGACTTTAACTTCCCTCCAACTAGTTGGAATAAAGGTGAGGTTTAGACAGCCTGGGAATATTTCCAATAGAATCGGCACAATCAAGCCTTTAGGGCTTTGGAGCATCATTGGAATAATGCCGTCAGGGCCTGCAATGGCCCACATTACTTTCCTTTTATCTACTAATAGATTTCCTATGTTGGAGCTAGGGCTTCCGTGCTTTGGAGATGTGATTTGGGAACACCCTGGAAAGTGGGTGTTCATGTTCATGAGTGACTCTAGGGTTTCAGAGCATGAGTCAGTCCATGTGTTATAAGGACTCCTAAGAAAACTAGGGGTATTTTGGACCTTGGACATGACTTTTCTTAGCCTACTCAATATCTGAGCAGAAGTTGCGACAGGCTGTTCTTTTTGCGTAAGTAGTTCTATTTTTGTATTCATTTTTACTGATCTTGTATAGGTCCCAGTCAGTCGAAAGGTTGCTAAATTTTGCTCTATTGAAAGCCTCCTAGAGTTCCTTCTAAGTGTCTATAGTTCGCTTGTCCACCAATATGGGGTTGGATCTACCTTTCCCTTTGGATGGCGGGCATGAGCTTTCGTAGGTCCAGTATTTAGGTCTGAGTGCTCCGTTTAGTATTTTTAAAAACCCGAAAAGAACAGAATCGTGATCTAGAAGAATAGGATACACCGAGAGTGTTGACCTTTGAAAAAAAGACATGTTTTCGTGCTTAAGTCTAGGTCTTTTTAAACTTAACAGCATTACCAATAAAAAAGATCTCCCATCAACCTTCTCGAATTTCTCACATGAGGTTAAATTAACCTCTTTCACAATATTAGGTCACTCTTGATACGTATTTAATGACCCGATCTTAAAGTTAGAGCGATATGAACTAGAGATGGCACTTTCTCTGAACAACCCTGCTCACCGCATATTTGCGTTCCTTTTTTTTTAAACAACTCATGCAAATGCAACCCTACAATCATCTGAAAACATTGCATTGTTACATCTTCCTGTTAAATTGTTTCGCTTTCATTTATTAGCTTCTTTCTACCTTTGAATGGCCTGGGAAAATTTGACTGCCAAGCATATATTTGACAATATCATAAAACCTCACAAAAGCAATTATATGGCAAAACCGCTCTTAAAACAAACCTAAACCCTCGTATCCCATCGGTGGCTTCTACTTTAATTACAACAATTAAATGCATTCTGCTGACTTCGTATTCATAAATAAAATTCAATTTCCATTACAAAAAAAAAAGAAAACAATAAAGCGTAAAATAAACAAATAAAATAAATCATAACTCTGCCTAAGCACCATGGCAAACAATTCACCGCCGCATTTGTTTGCACAGGGTGGTTGTAGTATGCACGAGTGTAGTCCCTGTGTATATATGGCGGATGCAATTTTTAGCAAAGGCGCTTAGGCGCGAGGCAAACCGACATAGACAACGCTTCCCGCTTAGCCATTTCAGTTCATTTGCTCTCAATGTTTGGATTACTCATTCCATGCAATATTTTGTTTTTCACATACAGAAAATAAATATAAAAAAAAAGATAGGTACACTTTAGTCCTCCCGACAATATATCTCTATCAAATATTTACATCTGTTTTGTGAGGTTTTTTTTTCTAGTTTGTGTTTATTATTACACAAGGCAGTTGAGGTATATCAACTCGTATATCTATATGTGAGCATTGAACAACTGAATGTGAATGAAGAAATCAAGGATTAAAACTTAAATTAAGTAAACACAGAGAGAACAGAATACACATAGGCAGTAAAAATCACCATCGCTTGTCTTTCTATTCGATCAATGGATATACGGTGGGAAAGTGGTGCGGCATTTTAAAAAAGAGGAACGAACGGCACCGCCTGCCTGCAGCAGCCATCGAAATTTCTATCCCACCCACATGCTTTACGAATGGGGACTCAATTTAAACACGAAACACAAATAAAAATAAAAAGTTAGTGTCTTCATGATAACCATATAGACAGACATACGAATGACATGATCTGATCTTGCTCGTAAGGAATGAGAACTCGGAGAAATGAGGTGGATTATAAAAATCATTTATTTTGGTTTCCCATTGGTCACGCTTTTGTCACGAACTGGTATTAAAAAAATTAGTTCACTGCATGTTTGTGTTTTTAAATTGTTGAGTTTCCCCAGAAATTGAAGGAAAATAATGTGAATAATTAAAATGATTGATTTACGGGAAATCAGCGTTTTGTTTAAACCTCATTAATTGCTGAAGTCACCAAAAAGTGAAACTAGAAGCAATAAATTTATATGTTATCTGAGTGTGGAAGTTGACTTCAATTTTATGAGAGAAATCAACTTTGGAGTCAACCCCCACTAGCAGCAATTATAATTAAATTCATTTGTAGATTACCCAAATTGAATTCGGATTAACATATTTAAAGACAGACGTAGATAACGTCAACGGAGAGAGACAATTTTTATTTTTGTTGCATTTTATTGTTAAGACAGTAACTAAAGACAATTTACTTTAGATATTAAAAATTGACAAAAATAAACAAAATTTTTCCGTTTTCACTTAAAATGTATCCTCCATAAAGTTAATGTTTTCACAGCATCTACCCTCTAACTTATGAAAAGCATCCAAGAGTCTAAAAACACCACAGACACAAAACCCGCCAGTAAAATCTGAAGATGGTAAAAAAAACTGATCTCTTCACCGAACATCTCTCGAATGTCTTCAAGCCATTCCCATCAAATACAGCTACTGATCATTCACATTCAGTTTGATGATAGAAACCACGAATGTGGAATTCCTTTTGTCACTTTCAAAGAAGTGAGAAGTGCATGTCTCAACTATCTAAAGAAAAATCACCGGAATGTAATAACTACTCTGGTTTTGAAAGAAATGCCTTCAAAAACTGTATAAGCGCACGCCTTATTTCAGAACTCATTTTTAAACACTATCATTCATCTTACAGACCTATATCGCTTATACCAACCAAGGCAAAATTATTCTTAGAACAGCTACTAAAAAGATTAAGCAAAATAAGAGGAGATAGAATACCAATTCCGGGTCTTAAGTTTAGTTTCAGAAATAAACACTTCACGATAGACCAAGTGCATCGAATTTAGAATTACTCAACAGGTGGAAAAGGAACTTGGAGAAAAACAAGCTTGTTCTTCTATATTCTTCTGGTGTTTGGGACTTGAGTAGAAACTGCATAGGGACCTCTTTTCAGGCAGAGCTCGTACTACAAATTACGAAACACGGGTTAAGGGGTTAGGGGTAGTTAGAATTTTCAAAAAATCGATTTTTGTTTTATGCATTTTCTTAAAGTATAGTATCTTAAAAATATTCTCTATTCTTTCGAGTTATTCAGCTTTATTTTCAGCTTTCACTACTGTACATAAAGCGACTGTAAAACTTTAAATGCGTTTTTTTCAAAACTATGTTTTTTGAACTGGTGCCAACTGTAACTCAAAAACCGCTCGATAGATTTGAATGAAATTTATACGGTTTTTAGAAAACATAAAAAGTTAGTGCTTAATCGAAGCTTTTTTATTTTGTTTCAAATTTCTTTTCCATTTTCTTAATTTTGAAACAAAATAAAAAAGCTTCGATTAAGCACTAGCTTTTTATGTTTTCTAAAAACTGTAAGAATGACATTCAAATCTGTCGAGCGGTTTTTGAGTTACAGTTGGCACCACAAAGACACATTTTTAAAACTTGTTCAATTTAGACCGCCATAACTCGTAAAACAGTTAATATTTTTTTTTTAAATTTTGATGAAGTAATGTTAAAATATGATGAAATGATATTACGTTTTTACTTTTGTGAAAAAAAAAATCATTACTAGTAAAAAAAAATTATTGCATTTTTCACGCTCCTGACTACCCCTAACCCCTTAAGAAAACGTAACCCAAAACAACAATAGCATCCACATAGAGCGACTTTAATTTACGAAAATAGATCCACAAAAATATAGGAACAACAGCAAAACGACCGCAAAAAGCAGTCGTAAATGAAAGCGAATATTGTGAAGCGTAATCGCTCCGTAACGATAACAATGGGTTTTTGCAAGTATCGTTACTTGACATTTTTTTACGGCCCAGTACTACCAAATACTGAAATCTTAAGATACGATCCGACTTTTTAGAGTTCGGCACAAACTCCAAAGTACTCTGAAATTTAGATAATTGAAGCCAGTGTACCACAAGGATCTCTCCTGGGGCCAACCCTGTACTTGTTATATACAAGGGAAATTCCTGAGGACATCAGCGCAATCATGGCCACCTTTGCTGTTGATAGTGCAATATCGGTCCAAGATAGGTAAGTCCGCTAAGAAAGTTTCACAAGAAATTGCAAAATGCAATCGATAATGTAAGTGATTGGACGAAAAAGTTGCTCATAAAATTCAACGACCAAAATCGGAAGTGATGAATAGGAGAGGACTGAGTTGGTGATAAGGCTTTTGCCGTTGAGAACCCTCACTGAACTACATATTTGAAGCTCTGAATGGACTTTAGGAAGGTTGGAGATGGCGTGTTGGCGTCGCCTTGTTTGCCGAAGAAGTACTCTCCTAGGGTTTTTTTCAAGCTCGACCCAAGCCTGGGCAATCAAAGAGAAAGTGGAATGATCCTTAAACTGTGTATGTTTTGGCATCCTCTAGATAAATAGGATGTACTAATGCCCATTCTCATGTGAGTACAAAATGAGTTGTGAGCCGTGGCTAGAGCAGAAATTCTGTCTTTTTCTTGGAAGTATTTGGCCATTGGTTTCTGGAAGCCTTTCAGGTTTCTAAAGATGACCACCGTCCTTGGGATTTTTTTTTTAAAGTTTCATTGGATTTTGTTTTTTATGATCTAGTGCCTCTAGTACAGAAGAGTTCTTCATGCTGAATTCGACTGATGATCCAATTTTGGCCAACATATTTTCCACTTCATTATATGTTATGTTACGGTGTCCTGGAACCCTAATTGAAGTTACGGTGTTCGTTGAGTTGAGCGATCTTAAATTACTGCAACATTTTTTTCTAGTAATTTGGATTTTGTGACTATGGATGACATAGCTTGATTAAACAATTAGGTGTTCAGGCAAAATATATTTACACTTTATTTATTATTTATTTTACACACTTCCAGTCCATCGCGGTGCCACACAAATAGAAGTCCAAATGGGTCTAATTACAGCCCTAAGTCTGCCAATTGACATCACCACAGGCTAAGATCACGATTTGAGCATTTGGTGTGCAGAAGATTGATTGTGCATAAGCTATTTAGCATGGCAATATCCATGGGGCCCAAGGGCTCCTCGCTCTGTTAGGCCACCCTATAATATCCAAAAAAGAAAATCGATTACCAGGGTTCTGTAACGCCCACCGTTATAGCTGAAACATCACAACGTGTTCGTGGATTGGTCTCACATTCTTGACTACAGCGAGCGGCCACATTCTTGTCTGCGTGCACCGTACGAAGACGCGGAGTGTTGAACTTTTCACACAAGCTTACGTGCGATTGATAAAGTGGGTGCTTTTGCTTTTTTTTTTTTGCACATCTTTTCAAAAAAGCGCACTTTTTGGGCTACACAGCACTAGCTTTGAAAATAAGTTTTTCGGTATTTATTACGCAGGATGTTCGTGGTTCGAATCCTAACAGAATCCAAAAATGTTTTTCCGCGAGTATCACCTTTCGGGAGGAATTGACAAGCTCCTCGTCTTTAAGCATACATGGTTGATTGTTCCTCTGTCACATGTGTACCAAGGCTGATACCAGGAGTGGCTTCATACTTCCTCAATTAGTGTTCCTATGTCAAGAAAAACAAACACCAAAATAATGGGACAATACAAATTCTACACCGAACCCTTAAAAAGTGATTGGCTGAGGAAGATGTGAATCAGTATACCCCGCATTGTTTCATGTCCTCATCTTCAAAAGAAATCTTCCCTGAAATTGTTTTCATTTTTCCAGAAGCAATAGTTATGCCCGTGGCGTTTCAAATTTGCTTTTAACACGTAAGGTAATTCTTCTAATTTTATAAGCTGAGCACAGTTTCTGAGTTCTGACCTGCTCGACTGTCAGGGACTAGAAAAATCTACTCATCCATTGTTGTGAACCTCTGTTTGTGTCCTTTCGTTTCCTGTGCCACACCTGCACAAAATTAAATGCGTTTCAAATTATCCCCGATGCAGTTACTGAATGCAAATACATGATAAGCGAATCCTTTCTCAGAATTTCAACATATTCCTTTGGTTGGATTTATTTGTAAGAACAAAATGAACAAGAACAATTCCCATTGTTTCAAAATCTTGTTGGATATGCTTTTGATATACAACAACTGTCAGGGTGCTAGACCACAAACAACAAACCTCGTCATCTTCTTCGTCGTACCTAGCCGTATTTTCAGTTTATTTCGCAGTCATGTGTGTATTTTTGAGGTCACGAAAGATCCATCTCCATTTTGTGCAAAAACAAGAAAGAAAAATAATAAGAACAAGCAAAATGGCCATGCATTCAAAACGATTGCATCAATTTGTAAAGATGTACTGCAAAGATTGGATGAACTCATGTAGCAGGTACTTCCCATATATCCATCCCAATATAGGTAGTATAAGAGCGAGCTTCCATTCCTATAAAGTTTAAGTACAACTAGTGAACGGTGTGTAATGTGTGTGTATGTCTCACTCTTCTCGATGCCTTGGCCGCATCTGTACAAGTACATATATCTATATCGTATATAGATCTCATCTTATCTAAGTAAAGAAGCTGAGCAAATAGGATATCCGTGCACAATCTCTACCACACATGCATAAAACTTTGTTTGTTGAAAAGTAAGGAGCAGAGTGCAGTGTTGTACTTGGGGAACTCTTTGGGGGCGCTGGCTGGTGGCTGCTTGCTGTTCTGTATGCCTTTTTGAAATTCCAACTGAATTGGAAAATCGATGTGAGTGGCGCTTCTGACGTGAGTGCAATTATTTTAAAGTATGTTTACAGATACTGGAGATAGTTTCGAGTAGGTGCTGAGATCGAGATGGGGATAGGAATCAATCAAAGAGTTCAGCTTATTAATTAAATAAAAACTGTTCTTCTCTTAAAATCATGGAGAGTGTGAAAGGTTTTGGAGTAAGTAGGAAAAAACTCTTTGTGCTGGATCATAATGGAGCAAATCATGACCTACTTTCTTATATTTTTTGTTTAAATGAATCCATTAAGTTTTAGTTGGGCTTTGGTCCACTCAATAAGCCTCTTCTCTTAAGTGGTAGACCTTCGATATTTGGCAATGTCACAAACTTGGGGCAAATGCATTAATTGTTGAAAGAAGTTATTTTAAAGAAATTATATATTGAAAATGATCAACAATACATTTGAAACTTTTGTTAGGAGGACGAGTTTGTATATCAGCATCTTATAATGGGCGTTTGTTTTAGACGTGTCGTTTTCAATTTGGCATTACTTTTTTTAGAGTTGGGCTTTTTGGCAGCTGTCACTTGAAAAATGCTCAGTTGATTTGATTTGCCATTTCATCGTTGAAGAATTAATTGACAAATTGTATCGAAACAAAATCGCTGTGGACGCCGATTTAACATAATTTGGAGTCTTAAACCTGTGAGTTGAGTTATCTCCAAGATCGGGGGATACACCGCTGGACTACTTTTTGTGGGGTTATGTGAAGCCGCCGGAGCGTAATTACTGACATACGGTCCCAAGTGCTTTTAAACGTGATCGAAAATCGGGCCACTTGCCCGATATCATTTTTGAAATGATTTATAAAGACAAACCTGGACATTTATAACAAAGCTTTGTTATGGCTATAACATTAAATTATATGTGTTTTATTTCTACATGAAAATCATCAATTATTTCCCTTTCAAGTTCACAGAAGACTCTTACCAAATTTTTTCGTCAAACTCTTTTGAAAACGAATCGATGAAGAACCCTTTCAAGGCGACGAAACACTTATAAAATTCACAGCACTCACATTTAAATTTGGATAATTTCCTCATTAAAACAAGACCTCATCAATCAAATTCCGTAACATCTTATAAAATACTTTCAATGGTTTATTTGGCGTGCCACAAGGGAGTCACCTTGGTCCTCTGCTTTTTGCTATTTGTTGCAGTAAATGACGTAATTTCTTGCATTTCATACAGCGACACTCTTTTGCTAACGACATGAAGATTTAGAAATCTATTAAAAATGCTTCAGATACAAAAAGGTATCGACAGTTCTGTTATCCTAACTAATATTTTAAATGTGAAAGTAACTCTGTTTGTCCGTCTTTCTATGTCACCGTCTTCCAGCCATATTACTGAATCGATTTGAATGAAATTTTGTACAGACATAGTATAGATCCTGAGGAAAGACATAGGCCCCGATTGCGGTTGTCGATTGACTAATCGATACTCGACTTTTTTCGAGCAACGATTGTCGATTGCATTTTTTCGTATTGTGAATGTCGATTTCGATCGACATTCTTCGATTTGACGGTCGACAGCTTTCGTTCATAATTTTCTGGTCGACTGTTGCGTTAGGAAATCATTTTGTGTGAAAATGTAAGTAGGTATTTTATTGAACAAATTCATATTTTGATATAATATAACAATAATATGAATTCTATGCAGGTCAAAAGTTATAACAAACAAAAGACAAATGAGCATTTTGGTGAGGTTGATGGAGGCGAATCCCGACATCGCAAAAGGCAACTGTGGAAAGTCACAGGCAAAGATGAGATGGGATTGGACAGACGAAAGTACTTCAACAATCTAAAAGAAATTAGTTGGATTATAAAAATAAAAAAAATTGAAAAACAAGAAGCAGCTACATTGGTTCCTCTAGTTCCAGAAGGTTAGAATTCTCTTATTCGTCTCCGTTTTCGAGCTATTTCAATAGTTTCAGACTCACTATCGGTATCCGAAAAACTATCACAGAACAAAATTTCGATTTGACTCATATTTTAACACTTTAATTAAAAGAAACACATCCAAAAAAATATTTTTCATTTGTTAGTAAACATCAAAGAAGTGTCAAAATCTTAAAATTCACAATCTAGTTTCTGATTATTCACAATAACATGTGTTTCTGTCGATTGCTTTCCACAATACCAAACATACGACTTGATCGATGCAATCGACAAATTACGAGTCGATTGGTCGTCGACAACCGCAATCGGGGCCATAGGCTATATATTTTATACCTATACTCCCATCGGAACGGGAACTTAGAAACTACTGCACCGATTTCAAAAATTATTTAGAATGCTACACTATCCCCGAATAGCAATAACTTTAGTTCATCCCCATATTTCTACGGGGAGGGGAGTCCTTACTAATATTATAAGGGCGAAAGTAGCTCTGTCTGTCCGTTTTTCTATGTTACCATCTACACAGAACCGATTTAAATGAAATTTTATACAGAGATGATCTAGAACCTGAAGAAGGACATAGGATATATTTGATTAGAATATTCCCACGGGAACCGGTGCTTAGTAATATTATAAATGCGAAAGCAGCTCTGTCTCTTCGTCTTTCTGTGTTCCCATCTCCCCCCAAACTAAAAAACCGATTAAAATGAAATTTGGTACAGCGATAGTCTACAACCTGAGGAAGGACATAGGTTATATATTTTATCCCTGTGCTTTCACGGGAACCGGGAATGCAAACGTGAATCTAGAAACTACTGAACGGATTCAAAAGTTCTTTCGTGAGATGAATTCTGTCAAATTGTTGACGAAATGAGATGGTTGAAGATTTAAACCAACAAATTATGTCAGACGTGGAGGGGTATGTTGTCGAATATATGTATATCAGTAGACAATATTAAGGACACTGAGCAAGTCACATCACGCCCTTCAGAGTTTCTCAATTCTTTAGAATTATAAGGAGTACCTACCTTTCCGTAAGTTGAGGCTGCAGGTTACTTAATCCTAATAATGACAAATCTTGACGCACCAAAGCCACGTAATTGTACAAAACTCAAGGACAGACGCCTAAGGTTGGAGGTGTTCATTTAGAAAAGAAAAATGTCATGGCACCTCATATTTACGTGTATCAAACACGCAAAACCTTGTATGGCAAAAGATGAAAAAACCAAGTGCAAAAGTGTACTTAAGTAAAATTATTACAAAATGGTTCTATCGGGGACAGAAACGCAGTTAAAAGTGTTTCTACCGCTGTCACATCCAAAAAGTGTTTATAAATTAAGAATGGAATACAACGCGTAAAATTAAGCTTCATTGTCATGGTATCGGTATTATATAAAATATATTCTTATTCCTAAGAAACGATTAAGGTCATATGGACCTAACTCGAATGAAGCCTTGACACGAATGAAGCTTAATCGGGAAGTCCAATTTTCAACTAATCTTTCGAGGAACTGGGGGCCGTATATTGGCAAAAGCAATGTGCAAGAGTGGTGATGGTACCCGTGGTGTGATGGATAGCATGTCCGCCTGTTAATCCAGAGGTTCGAGTTCGAATCCCAACAGAGGCAAAAATGTTTTTTCCACGGGTATCGCCTTTCGCGAGGAATTGGCAAGTCCTCCGTTCCAAGATTAGCCGTTCGGAACCGGCAGAAAATTGTAGGTCCCCTCCATTCCCTCACAAGGCATGGTTGTGGGAAATGCGCTAGGCCCAGGGTCTTCTCGCTCTGTTGCGCCACCCTATTTACTTATTTTTTTTAATGTGCAAGAGTTGCTCTGAAGTAAGCCTATTCTATGTAAAATGTGAAACGCACTCAACACAAACATACCAACCAAACATTGTCGAATTGACAATCACTAGAGACAATGTTGCCAATTTGAAAACCAAACCGTCAGAAGCGCTATCGGGAAGTTTTGGATCCTTGATTTTCAAAATAAATTTGCACAATTTGCAAGCGTGCGTTGTTCTAAAGTGAGTCTATTTATTCTGAAATGGCAAAACGTATACTGACCACAAATATACGGACAACGAAGAGAAACAGTGTTGCCAATTTTAGAATCAAAACCTCTAAGAAAAACTCTGTACAAAATCGATTTGGTTTTCAGGAGCCTTCAGTTTTGAAACCATTAACCTAAAGTAAAAAAAAATGCTGCCCATCCAACGATCTTGTTCGAAATGTCAAAATGGATCACTCGGACGAGCCATTTTTAATTTAGAAGGAAAATTCTAAGTTCGTACTGATATATTTTATACCAAGAAAAGAAGATGACGAATTTTCCGATAGTAATTCCATGTCAGTGCTTTCTCAACTAGAAAGCGCAAAAAATTTTAGGTCACTTTCATTTCCTCACAAAGTATGGTTGAAAGAAATGACTAGGTCCTGGATTTCCCATGCCACCATATTCATAGATATGAGATTGGACACAACCCGAAAGCAGAAAGGCACATTCAAACAGTTAAAAGCCAAAGGCAGTCTTTAAGAAATGAAGACCTTCATTGGCATCAAATGCATATGGCATTTTTGTGGCAAAATTGTTTCCTATTGAAAATTCACCCCGTTGGGCTGGATGTTGTTTATGTTTCTTTTTTTGTTTCACTTCTTTGAACTCTTAACAATTTGCCGCATACAAACGCCACACATATTCTAACAGACAACAAACGGGGACACACAAACAAAAATTTTCGCACGAGAACTTTCATCGACTGCAGTGACCTTTAACCAAATTACTATAAATAAAAACACACATCTCTCTGACGTTTGACATGTAGTGCATTTGAAATGCCTCCTTATCCTGAAATTAGAGGTGACTAAAAACTTTGAGAACAAAATTGCGGAAAACAAAACAAGAGAATACAAGCGGAATGAATCATGACCATCTCTATCAGATAGGCCGAACAAAAAGGACCGAAGAGACGACTTTCGTTTGTTTCGTTTCGCAGGCAAATGCACTATGCACTAATTAATCAGCCTATACATTTTAAGTGATGCTCTAATTTAAGACAAATGCCCATCCAAACGTGTGTAGCTACATCTAATAAAGAGCAGTACAAGCTCGGTAATGTGTGCGAAACTATTTTTGGATCCAAAAACGACGGCACAGCCACCAGGGAAAGAACTTTAACGTGAGTTTGTTCTTCTATCTTGAGATTCTGTAGAATCCCAAACGGTGGCGTTAATTGCTATTACAGATCATGCATTTAGACCATGTACTCTAGTTGAGCAACGTGTTAATGTGCGCCTTGGATTGAAGTTATTCCTTAGTGCGTCTCTTCGATGCATATTCGATGAAATATGAAGAAGAAGAAAAAGAAGAAGTATGTTGGTTTAAGAAGTTAGAATGATCCTCAAGAATCTGCAAATAACATTGGATTTCATATTTACACTTATGGCTCTAGAGGTGTTAATGAGTGCATTCATCGTTGTTGACTGGATTTGTTGGTGTTGCAAGCAACACCCAGCCAAGGCAGAATGAATGGCGGCTTTTAAGATGAATTATCACAAGCTAAACAAACAAACGTTTCCTCTTTAGAAAAATCAGTATGCGTTGCTCTGTGTGATGTGTAAACGCAGATGTCCCAGGTAAACAATTAAGAAAAAACTGTTGACGCCTTTGTATTGGAGAGAGGTATTGTGAGGTTAAAGGAAGACTGCAAGAATTTGGGATCTTCTTTTTTTTATTAGTCAAGAGAATATTCGTGATACCGTGGTGTAATGATTAGAGCCTTTATTGGACCATAACGTGGGAGGTCGTAGTTCGATTATAAAAAGATTCAAAATACTTCTTAGCAGATACAGGGTTTCAAGAAGAACTGGAATGTCTTGAAAGTAATTCCACACCGATTGAAACCGGCAAAAGATCTCCTTCAATCCCAGAATGGTTGAAAAAATGCACTTTATTTCTCTTTTTTTATTTACTTTTAAAAAATTTAGATCGTGGGCCAAAACGTTCAAAAACGATCGCAAGGAAAAAGGAAGAAAGTCAGTCCAAAACACTCCTGGTGCAGACATCTTCAATTGCTTGGCATCGCAGACATGGAACAATTCAAAAAAAAGGTTTACCGACGCATTCTAAAGGTCAACGAAGCGTACCCCACGAGTGGATCACTAGTGTGAAGTAGTTTAGTGGGAGAGATGTGATCCGTTCGAGATCGTGACGCCAGGAAGGGAAAAAGAAGAAGAAGGTCACAAATTGTTTGCATCGCTGGGAAAAAACAACCCAACTTCCAGCAAAAGTATCTCCCAAGAATGTCGGAAACTAAATTAGTTTGAAGAAAAACACTGACTCGAGGTTTTCACGACTATAACTTTACTTCATCCCCACTTCTTCAAGTCTTGCTTCACGCAAATACAACTCAGATCATCAATCATTAATCTTGACTTATTTACTTTGTTAGATATGTGTCCGTTCCAATAAATGTAAAATTTTGCCTTCTCACCCACTTTTGTTTCTACCATTTTCCCAAGACAACCTAGTCTGAACATGACAATTGCGATCAGGCATCAATTACACTCCATGAACAACCGATATTAGCCTTATCCAATCACACGACAGGCGCAGGTTAATACGGTGTTTTATGAAATCTCTGATACTCATTTTCTCAGGCCAGTTTTCGTACACTTCTCTCTTGTCGTGCCAGGCCCTTTCAAAAAAAAATTATTTCGTTTTGTTAAAAAAATTCAAAGAATAATGTTCGCTTGTGAGATGCCAGGCGATAAAGTAACAAAAGGCCACCATACCACAGTAATTAATCTTAACTCATTCAATGGTTCTTTCCATGATACCCATTCGCATATAAATCCAAACAGAAGAGATACCAACGCAACGGATCGACAACGACGACTTCGACTGCACAGACAAGACGACAGACACAACAAAACAACATAGCCCGAAATCAGGAATCTTAAGTGATTCTATTTTTGGTGTGACCGATAAAAACTTTGGGGACACCATTCATTTATTTATATAGTATATATCTCTTCTCTTGGATGTCAAATAAGCGAACGTGCTTTTATGTTTTTATATTAATCTTGCCCAATATCACATACTTTCGTTCTCTACCTACTGTACTTACCCGCTGCAGCCGCTGCCGCCATCAACTATATCGTTCATCTTATAATTAGACGCCTGTCTGTCCAGGTTTTGGGAAGATATTTCGTGCGTAACGCAAACGCACTCCAAAAAAAGGTAGGTAACAAGGTACCTACCAATACCGAGTTGGAAAACCAACAATGGCTTGGAATGTGAGTATCTGCTATTAGTTCTTTAAATGGACCACTTTGTAAGTGGTAGGGTATTCTGGGCCAATGAAGAATTTTTTGGAAAAAAATAATTTACATTGCAACATAAGAAAGTTGTTCTGTAGTTTTCCTAGTATTCTAATTCACTAAGTGGTGAAAGAAAATTGAGGAGTAAGGAATACAAGCATGCTATTTCTTGATTGTTAAAAAGGGGGAACATTTATCCCATTCAGCAAATCTGTTAGAGGTTTTATCTCAAAGAAAAGCAGTCAGCTGCAAGTTTAAAGCGTCTTAATATCTATAAGCCATTTGCAAACAAGTGTGAAGAAAACTAAAAAAAAAATATCCGATGTGTCATTGATCAATATAAGAAAAAGAAGCGGACTAAAATGACTACCTGATGGGACGCCATGATACAAGCACGGGACTTGACAGAAAAAAAAGAGTTGTCGAATCATTCCCTTAGCTGATTATTGTGGCCACTTGCTTCAAAATCTAATATCCAAGTATCTTTATCTCCACTCAGTGCTGGCTGAGGACGCAGTCAATCGAAGTCCTGTCGTGCTTCTCGTGAACATTTGTGTTTGTCTCAATCAAACCATTAGCCCTTTTTTATTCAGTTCTTTAGAGCTGTTGTTCAACTCAAAGAACTGCTACTTAAAACTTACTACAGCTTTGGTTTTACCTGAATAAGTTCAATCAGAAAATCAGTTGTCGTTACTTAGGTCAATCTTACTTTGGTTCGTGTACAGGAAAACGTAACGCTACTCTAAATGACAACAAAATCATAAATTCAATTCAAAGCGAACACAAAACCCTCGCCTAAGGCCTAAGGCCTAAGCTAAAACGAAAGCGTGATTGTAATTCACGCATTAAAGTCAATCTTCCATAGTTCAAAACCTTCATGGAGAAGTACACGAAAAAGAATTTTCAAGCAATTCGACACTCAGAAGAAATTGTATAGAAAACTGCTCGGATTTTCCTAAGCACCGAGCTGAACTAAGGACAACATGTTGGTCGAGGGTATACCTCTAAACGTCTAAGGTTCTGGGAAATTCAATTCAACGACCAATAAATGAAAAGATTAGTAAAGTTTTTTTTTTTTTTTCAACGACCACTGAATTTTTTTAAAATAAAAACTAAATTTATATAGAAACATAAAAATTGCTTCAGGCGTTAACTCGCTGACGTACTCAGGCAGCATCGTATCATGCGAAATCGAATCAAAATTCAATGCTTTGGATCAAGCTGTACTGTTCTCTGTGCTCATAAACTGTCAAACTATGTGAAAAAATGTGTTTAGTCAATAAACGCCTTTCTCGTAATTTTAAACCGGTTTGGTGCTTTTTTAGTTTTTAAGGTCAACAAATTCGGTAAGAACTCACCGAGACCTTTGATGTCGAAAAAGGATTTAGGCAAGGCGACAAACTGTCATACGATTTCTTCAACATCATACTTGAACAGATTGTAAGAAACTCAAACTTCAACACCAGAGGAACAATCTTTCAAAAGTCTGTACAATTACTCGCCTATGCAGACGATATTGACGTAATGCGAAGAAATAAGCGTGATGTCATAAGTGCTTTTGCGAGTATTGAAACAGAAGCGGCAAAAATGGGTTTGATGGTTAATGAGCGCAAAACGAAGTATATGTTGTAATCAAACAAGGACACAGAACATCGACGAATTGGACAAAACGTCACAATAGACAGACATAACTTCGAGGTAGTACAGGACTTCGTCTACCTAGGATCCGCTGTAGACACGGACAACAACATCAGTGCGGAGATCAAACGGAGAATAACTCTTGCCAACCGTTGCTTCCTTGAGTTAAGAAGGCAATTGAGAAACTAAACCCTCTCCTGAAAACCCAAGGTAACCCTGTATAAGACCTTGATCATCCCAGTCCTGCTTTACGGCGCGGAAGCATGGACCTTATCGAAAGCCGATGAGGAAACCCTTGGTCGTTTCGAAAGAAAAATTCTCCGAATGATCTTTGGTCCGGTATGCGAAGACAATGTGTGGAGAAGAAGATACAACAACGAGCTGTATGAGCTGTACCGCGACAAGGGCATAGCCAGAAGAGTACGCATCGCGAGGCTACTATGGTTGGGTCATGTAGAGCAGATGGACCCAAACGCTCCGGCTCGATGGGTTTTCGAAAGCACATTGCAGGAAAATTGCGGAAGGGGAAGACCTCGTCTTAGGTGGCGCAATCAAGTGAATGAAGACCTCAACCGACTTAGAGTGCGAAACTGGAGAGAGCTCGCCCGAAATCGAAGTCGATATAGAAGTATGTTGGTTGAGGCCCAGGTTCACCCCGAACTGTAATGCCCGTCTAAGTAAGTAAATAAGGTCAACAAATTCCTTTCCTTGGTTGTGATTATAGACTAGGATAATATTTTCATTTCTATCTCTCAGTTACCAACAGCTTCGATAAAGAAACTGAAATATCGTACCCAGACTTCGTTGACAAACTTTGGTCGCCAGACGCCAGCTCTTGTATGTTTTTCATTGTCGATAAAATCTCGTATGGCGTTTCACAGCTCAACAAAAAAAAATAGGATAGCGCAACAGAGCGAGGAGCCCCAGCATTTCTCACAACCATGACTTGTACGGCAATGGAGCGGACCCACAATTCTCTGTCGGTTCCGAACGGCTCGTCGAGCAAGCTCTTTTCTTGGCAATGAATTTACTAACTGAGGATCTGCCAATTCCTCGCGAAATGCCATTCCCATGGAAAAACATTTTTGTCTCTGTTGGAATTCGAACCACGAACCTCTGAGTTAACAGCAGACATGCTAAACATCACACCACGGGTACCACAGGCGTTTCACAGCTACTGATATATTAAACTGCGTCACGCATTCCGTTAGACTGTCAATAGATTTCATGCATTTCAACAGCTTGGTCAGAAACCCCCAGGTTTTTAATATTAGGTGCGTTTTTGTCGCAACTCAGCAATTATGATAAGCTCAGCAATGGATTTTGATACTGAACAACGAATCGATGGTGAGCACTTTTAGCTGAATATTGATTTGTTTTTGTGTTCAGTACATTGTTGAGCTGATCCTGCTGCGACAACAACGCAAGTTTTGGCTCTGTCGTTTTCCATTTTTCAAAAAATACCAGTCCTAGAAATTCAGTTGCTAAATTTAACCTCTACTTTCTTAGCATTTTGTTCGGTAGTTTATTGGCTTTAGGGTAATTTAATCCTCTTATCAAGTACAGAAACTCTTCCTCGGTAAACACCAAGGATTACACTGATGTAGACATTTTAACTCCACAAATCTTAACTTGATTCTTAGAGTTTTAAAGTCAAATCTTTCAGCACTTCACTCTTAAGTAACGCTCCATCAACTTTAGGTGCGCTCACCACACCTGGCCCAATGAACCCCACTCTCTCCTTCTATTGGCAATGATCTTTGACTACGTTGAGTTACATTTTCTATGCATTCGCAGCATGTCATAGCGTGGCAGTAGTACCTATAATGAACTGTGCAAACACTCCCTCTTACAACACGCCGGCCTCTTTAGTTTTTATTGTATTGTGCCTCAAGACAGCCTATAGTGCGGCATAGCTTCCCTGAACTGGGGGAATGGGAGGCTATTAAATAGGAATTTTTCTGTTTGTCAAGTCGTCTTATAGTTGTTTCGTCCTAAACAAAGGACCGCAAACACCGACAGAATGACGACAAATTTTTAGCTACAAAGGTGCATGTTGACAACATACGTGTCGTCCGCACTATGTGAAGAGGCATTCCCTTTCCATAAAAATTCTAGCGGCCATTCCAAATCACCCTAAACGGCTGCCCCTAAGTGACTCAAATAGGCACGAACATGATATCAAATTCTATTAAATTGACAAAACAATATCGTTACATGTTGACTGAGTCATAAAATTCATTTCTTAATTAGTGTTTCAGCATTTCTGAAGACCATTTGGCTTCCATTTGTTTATTACACCCGCGACGACCTACAACAGATTTTCGAATTTCATACTCAGGAACGTTCATTAAAAAAAGCTCTCTGCTAAGATGGGTATTTTGAAGGGGGCGACACATTATGTGTCAAGTGGTTTGGAATTTAAAAAGATTCCCATTATTTTTTTTTTACTTGTTCCGAGCAGTGCAAACGACATGTTTTGTTTTTTATAAATCTTTATGGTGAAGAGGAACAGAGTTCATGCATTTGAATTAAGTGGAGAGATATTTCGCAATTGGGATGAAATCGGTTGATCGGCCAGCCAGCGGCATCGGCAGCGCGCGACCCTCTATACAATACTACTCATCTCCAGTGCGGTGATTTATGGACTCATTTTGCTTTTAACATATTTGTTGGCATGATGATGTCTTTGGTTTGGAGGAGAAAGAAATCCACTTAAGAGATTTTAAGATTTACGAGCTGTTCCTATTTTCTTCGTGATACAGTTTGACTTTTTGTTTTTTGAACGAAGTATTAAATTATTGGCGGACCATATGTTAATTTTTTGATTTTATATAAAAAAATAGTCACTCGAAGAGAAATAGTAGTTCGATGTCGCGCAGTGGCTGCGGCTGTTTGTTTGATGTTGAATCTTTTTCTTAAAGAGGGTTATCTAAGTCGAAAGATATTTGAATAAGCAAATGGAAGTTAAATTCAGAAGACCGGTTGTCGGGCATGTGGAAGTGTAATAAACTTGATGATATTGTGACATTTTGAGATATTGGTCATTCACTTCGCATAACCATGTCCTTAAAATATACGATAATTTTTGGATTTCCGATAACAAAGCTCTCGGAACTCCGAATTAGGTTCTTGTTGATTTAACACTTTGCAAAGAGGCTTCCACTTAAACCGAAATAAATTTGGATAACAGCCTTTCGGGGAGTGAATCATTCTCACGGACTGGGTGTGGTATTTGGTCGACTGAAACTTTTTTATGAGTAAACTGCGAGATCAAATCAGGAATTTCTTTTGCTTGGTAGGTATGGTTTATCCGTATGATCCAATTCTGTATTTGGTCGACTTCTCCTGCTTTTACTGCTAAAGTTAAGTCGATTTATTGATATTTGGTCAGCTTTGACTGACAACTTGAATAATTGGTTTAACTTGCCCCAAAATCTGTATTGGAAATTTGTATTCAGGGATACCAGCTCGGAACGTCTCAACTGATCCAAATTTCCAGTTGCTTCAAAAATTTTGTATCAAATCCTTCATATTGTCCTCGGATGGTGACTTTCTCCGCATATTGCAAAAATATATATAGCAGTAAACAGCGATAACCATGAAAATAAGCAGTGACTGGAGATGTGTAACTGCTTGTTACTTCAAACAAATAATACAATAGACCTACGAATATGTAGCTTAAGAAAACGAAAAATTGGGAGTCATTCTAATTTCTGGTGCTCCCCACCGCTGGTGGGGGTAGATAGGTTTTTTCTAACCATTGGAGGCAAAGTTGAGTAAGTACGCTGGATTATTAGGAGTTAAAAATTGAGTTAGTTCTAGAAACAATAAGAGCTCTTAAAACTATCCACTACCATCAAACATTGCACAATATTTATTATGTGAAGTTTCCACTAGTATCATTTGATCCAAACCTTCCACACCGGCTGATAGAATCCCACACAGACCTAATGGTTACTAACCTGAAAAGCCCCCAGGAGACAGTTTCTTGTGTCTGATAACATATTCAACTATGATGAGGCAATGCTTCATATTTACAAGGGCAAAGGGCAAGGTTAAAAATACAAAAACAAAATTCTTGAAAACGGAAAAAATACTTAAATTTTAATCTCAAATAAAAGCATTTTACACATACGCTGAGGGAGTTCAGTAGAGCAGACATATAAATCTTTCATCACAAACTCTACCAGCGCATCTCTCAAGGGACTACCCCTTTTTGGAAAAAATGTAAGAGCTAGTGTAGGTATCCCTCATGAAAGAAAAAAATATGAAATACGACCCCCATCGTTTTGTAAAGAAGTGTAGCAATGAACACTTAACCATGAACTTAGGAGCTCACTTCACTTGTTGGATGTTGAGTAGGTGCATCACAATATTATGGCACTGCACTTTCTGATGATTGCATTTTGAAATATCCTTCCCTCCATAACACAACGCACAGACAGATAATCGCGTTCATATACGAGGAAAACCACTATCGTAATAATTGATGCGACCTGTCGCAAGGGACTACCATACCATCTCATTAAGAAGAAAGATAGATAACTGCTACAACAGCCGTAAAGCTGAAAATTTATTACCACTATGCTCTTATCTCCGACGCATTTCCAAGAGGATACCCGAACATACTTTTTTTTTTGAAAGGCCATCATCCGATAAACGCATCTTATGATTCCACCTCTTGATGGGTAGCAATTCCCTTTCATTCATGCAGAGAAGGATGGGCTGGGTCCAGAGTCAACCCCGACACACTGTCGGACAATAGGTCTCAAGATAATATATTGAGAACTGTTACCAATTTTTATTTTGTCTCCACACAAATCGAACGAATGAATAATGACATTTGTCTCTTCATCCTCACTCAGAAAGTGCCCTGATGTACCAAAGGTTATTCCTTTTCTCATTTAACTTCTTTGTCAACCCCAGATTAGTTCAGGATTTCATTGTGGACAAATCTAAAAATGAGAAGGTGGATTGATTCTTCCGTGACAATGAAAGTGTCAAACATTCAGAGACTCCAGGTAGGTACGTATATTGAAAATGGCTCAAGAACTTATCGATAAAAATAGGGAGCTCAATGGTTCGATGCAAATCGCAAAGCCAGCAGGACATCGCTTGATCCATAAACGTGAATCAAAGAGTACCTATTGAAAAGAATTGGGACCCTTAAGGACCCTCTTGGGTGAAAAACTATGTACTTTCTATTTCAGGTCGAAAGAGAACGATTAAATTATTCTATACATTTATTCTGTCAAAGGACGCGGGTTGTTTGTATTTGTATTTAGAAAAGCCAGAGAAAAAAAAAAACTCAAATAAAATCCAGCTCCGGTAAGAACGAAGTACTTAAGAGGCTATTAAGGTGAATGCAAGCATGTCTTGGGATATCTGTCTCTTCCCCTTTAACTTAAGCCACTTTTTCGTTTTCAATGTTCAAAGCAGCGAGTGTTTTGAGAGCCAAATTCACTTGGAGAGGGAATCTTGTAAGTTATGACGGCAATAATGGGAATTTTCATAGCAAATGCTTCTTAAAGTCCTCCCATGCCGGGGAATGTAAACTTTATTCCACTGAAAATGGAAGTATTTATGTGCCATTCTTTTCAAGTTTGAAATGCTTATGTTTGCATTGCTTTCGACTACCGATAATGGCCCATATCACAGTGGGACCAAAATAAGCTTGAGTACATGTGCCGTGAGTAAATCGGTCAAGTAAATATTCATAGTCATGGTTGCAACTTCTTACTGGACTTAGAAAAAATTGTTAATAAATTAATAATGTTCGAGAACATATAGATCTTTGAACAGCAGTCCCATCCCACTAAAAAATATCTGCAATCAAGCTTCAACTCAGTATAATATACTCATTTTTATTAGTTTCTTCTGAGCAGGAAGGCAGTTCTTGAGTGCAAGGCCTTTCTAAACTCTGTTCAATAAAAATTGTCAGTACAGATATGATGGAAATTTTTGTTTTCATCTATCCACTTATATTGAAAAGTATCAAAAACCATTGATCCGATTTGAATGAAATTTGGAAGAGAGATAGTCTAGCGACTAAGAAATGACAAAGGCTATATTTTCTCCCGTAATCCCTCGACAACAAAATCAGCAACGGAAACATAACCTACAAAATACTGGACCGATTTTAAAAATTCTTTTGCCGTTAGAGTGAATGGGAATTCAAAAATTATTGAACCACTTCCAAGACTTTTTCAACATTACAATGCGATGTTATCCACGAGTAGCACAGACAATATTTCATCCCCATATTCCCACGAAAACGAGACGTGAACGGGAACTTAGAAAATACTAGACCGATTTCAAAAATTCTCTTACTCATAGTGCCTCATTGTCTCTGAGTAAGATAGACTATATTTTATCCCAATATTCCCACGGCAACGGGAACTAAGAAACTACATTACTTAATTTAATCAAACCGATCATGGTAGAACCCCGAGCTACGCCGCGGGTGGGACAGCTTATCTGAATACAGTGAAAATAAAGTATTGGCAGGTAAGCACCATTCGACAAATAGAAAATAAAAGAGGTACGAAAATAAAAACGAAAAAAAGCATAAAGCTAAAGAAGTAAAAAAAAATAGAAAAGTAGAAAAGAAAGAAAGTAGAAAAATCGGAAAAGAGAAAACTAAAAAAAAAAAACAGAAAATAAGAAATAGAAAAACGGAGAAACAGAGAAAAGAAAACGTAAAAAGATAAAAAAGTAGGGCTCTGGAGAAAAAAACAAAGATGAAGAGGAAAACAGGGAAAAGGAGAAAATTAGATTAACAACAAAACAAGCAGCAAAAAATAGAAAAGTATTAGAGTAGAAAAGCAGAAAAAAATAACAAAATAAAAGTTAAATAGTGAAAAGGTAAAAAAATAAATTGAACAAAAGTAGAAAAAACAATAATAAAGTAGAAAAGTTAAAAGTTAGTTAAACTATAAAAGAAAGAAAGTAAAAAAAATAGAAAATAGAAAAGTACAAAAACAGAAAAGTAGAAAGGCGGGTAAGTAAAAAAGCAGGAAAAAAGAAAAGTAGGAATGTAAAAAGGAAGAAAAGTAGAAAACTAGGAAAGGAGAAAGAGAAAAAAAGTAGGAAATAAAAAAAGGAAAAATGGAGGAACAAAATAGAAAGTTAAAAAAGAAGCAAAGAAAAGAAAATAGAAAACTAGAAGAAGAAAAATAAGAGAAAAAGTAGAAAAAATAGACAAGCAGAAAAAATAGAAAAGAAGTAGAGTTGAATACAGAAAAGTAGAAAGAAAGAAAAGCAGAAAAACAGAATGAAAAAAGAAATATATATAAAGGTAGAAAAGTCTGAACATAGAAAAATAGGAAAGTTGAAAGGCAGGAAGGTAAGTAGAAATGTAATATTGTAAAAAGATAGAAAAGGAGAAAAAATAGACAAGTAGAAAAGCAGAAAAGTAGAAAGGTAAAAAATTATTAAAGTGGAAAAAATTAAAACCAGATAAGTAGACAATTAGAAAAGCATCAAAATAGAAAAGTAGAAAAGAATAAAATTAAAAAACTAGAAAAGTAAAAAAACAGAAAAAAATAAAAGTAGAAAAGTAGAAACGTAGGAAAATGGATAATTAGAAAAATAGGAAAGTTCAAATTAAAAAAGGAGAGAGGAAATGAATGAAAGTAAAAATACAGTAAAATAGGATTACAAAAGTTGAAAAACAGAACAAAAGAAAATAGAGAAAGTTGAAATGTTGCAAAGAATGAAGGTAGAACACCAGAGAGTGGAAAAATAAAAGAAGTAGCCGTAGTATTCAATTCAATACAACTCATTTTTATTGAGACTTATGAAACATAGGTTGCTTATGTATTTAGGTATATAACTAAAATATAATTATGTAGTCGGCTTAAAAGTATGCCAGACAAAGCAAATACATATTTATAAAATATTTTTGTAATATTTTATTATTATTAGTAACGATAATGTAAAGCAAATTCTGGGGTACGTTTGCTCCCGACGTACTTCTAATATTTTTTTTTTTCTCCCTTCCTATCTTACAGTATGACTAGAAATCTAACAATAATGGACACAAAATGTCACTGAACTTTATATTTAATCTTCGTATAATGCAAATCAAAACGATATAGAGACTAGATATGATGAATTAGTAGCCGTAGTATAGTAAAAGCACGGCTGCCATTTTGGTGACCATATCTGGACATTAATTTTTACTTGGTCACATGGTCACTTTATATTCCATTTGGTCACTTCGTCATTTGGTCATTTTTAACGAAATGCAGTAAGAAAAACACTTCAGTGTCTAGGTTCTCAAAAATAAAATTTATACATAAAGCCATTTTCTATCGTATGTTGCAAAATTGCATTAACACGTTCGTTCGTTCAAGCCCAGAGTTTGCTCTGAGGTAGCCACAATGCGTTTATTTGTTTAAACCTCAACTTATAAGGGTTTTTTGAGTTTTTAGTTTGCCATCAACTCTCCTTGAAGTTGAACTAGGTTTTTGCTGGGAGTTCGGATAACAGTAATGTCAAATGACACGGGTTTTCTTCAAATATGTGGTGACTTCGATATTAAATCTTTGTCAAAAACCGAAACCCTAGGTATTTTATTTTTTTTTTAGTATTTTAAATCTCCCGTACGCTGTAAGAATTTGTTGACATGGGGGTTTTCAGATGTTCACAAAGACAAGTTAAAAGATGCTACTTTAAATAGGCGTATTCCGCCATAATTGGTGCAATTACAGGCTTTTTTATTCATTGATCATGATTTCTCCCGGCTAAATCATGCCGCTGGTACATTCTACTTTCTAGCTTATCTCTAGCTGCCTTTAAAATTTCGGTGTCAAAACCGTCTACAAATGCAACTTTGTTTTATTTAAGCTAAACTACGAGTTTGGCAACCCTACCATCGTCTGAGTTGAGTCTGCAAAAATACATTTTCCAGATCCTCAGAAGTGACTATGGTGCTACCACAACGTTTGGTTAGTTGACTTTACGGGCTTGGTTCTTGGTTTTCCACACTAGCAAGATTTTTTTTAAACTTTTAGTACCTACAAACTCTAAAGCCTATACCTATCATGACATTTCTATCAACAATTATCTTGGTCATTTTAAGCTATGTTTGGTCATTCTTCTTTTCATTTTTGTACATACATATTTTTTTTTGCAATTGGCAACCGTGAGTATGAGTAAAATTTAACTCGATTTCATAAATGCCAAAAAAAAAAAATTGGTGACTGCGAAAGCAGATTCATACTGAGCTTCGTCTTGAATATTTTATGAGCTTATAAAGCTTGGATTTCTTTTTTAGTAGGTTCTTAGGTCCAAGAAAATCAGTATGTTCAAAGGCTATTTTTACATATTCAAGACCAACACTTCAAAATCAGAAGAGAAAATCACATTCGTTGTAATGTTGTTTGTCAGTTGTTGTTACTTATTGGCGATGTTCAAAGACAAATTCGGTTCCTGTGCTCCTCTCAGATTGCACTTCTTTGTTACCTTGGTATTCTGCGAGAGTTAGTGTTAGCCCTAAAAGATATGTTTCTTTCAATTTCGTTCTTTTATCGACAATTGATTCATTGCTTGTTTGTATATGCTCTCGAAAAACTTATAAAAGGTGTGAATGTAAAAAGGAAAACAATACAATTGAACGTATCTGCAAATCAAAAACCTTTCTACACATTACAAGTCCAAGAAAATCAATTCCTATACCTGCCTGCCTCAACTGTTTGAATGCATCGTCATTTTGGAAAAGAACAAAACATCTCAATTGATTTTAAGATGTTTCAAAATTTCCCATAAACAAAGACCTTTCAGTCAGGCTCCACAGTGTTCTTGAGTATCAAAAACGTTAGTGGATGGTAGGTACTCATGTGCTCATAATTTATTTGCAGTACAACAACAGCTACAAAAGTAGTATAGTAACATCAGGTAAACTCCAGAAGTCTTTTAGCAGCAGCAGCAGCATCCAATCCGGCACAAGTTGCTCGGCACACAAGGTATAGCTAGTTATGATGGTATATTTAATAGATGTACATAGGTACATACTCCAATCGAAATGGTCCTTCATGAATAAATCTAAGATTTTCCGCTATTGTGTTTGACCCTCAAGTATTAAATGAATACGAAATGTTGTTGTAGTGTTTTATATTCAAAAATTGAAAAGTATAATGTCGGAGAGGTTTATGGTTTTATGCTGCGAGAGTAGAGTAGACGACTTGTTGTATTTTTGTACATACTCCACTATGCGATCGATCATAAACAAAACAAGAGAACTGTAATGAATCAAATTCGACATGGGAGGAGGTGGAGGGAACGTAAAACAGACGCACTGTCGAATGTCATCATGTTAAGTACAAATATATGTTAAATTTTATCATGAAGCATGAAGCTATGGGTAAACTGTAATAGCATAATTTAACGTGACGAATGAAAACATGATTCTGTCAGAACGAAAGTGAAAGCTTTGACTTTTAACAATTTGCATGACGACGAAAATGTAGACCTCGACTAGGTATTGATTCAATGGAGAACGTATTTACTCTGATAAAAGTACTGAATTATGTGCGTGGAGGAAAGACAAGTTCACCACTTTTCTTTCTAAAATTTACTTTTCCAATGAACTTAAAGATTCGCTAGCTTGAACCTACTTCATGCAGGCGAGCAAAAAAGCTGAGCATTGGATTCGCTTTAGCTATCCTTAAACTCAATCAGATTTCAGAGAACAAATTTTTTCTTGTGGTGATATTCATTCCCATGCGGACGTCATTTTTTTTTTTTTTTTGTTGGAGGTTTTCAAAATACCAGCTGGAGCACTCAGACCTAAATACCGGTCCATTGTACTACCAGATAGCAACCTTCTATTTGTTATAGCTTTCCAGATGTTCGGAGAAAAGCCAAAAGACGCTACCATGATAAGGAGCCTAAGTTACCAGCTCTCACCATGTCTGCGCCGAGTATCTGTAACCTCATACGAGAAAGAGCAGGACATTCACAGAGGAAGTGCTCTGCGGTGTCCTCATCCTCTACACAAGATTCACAGAGTGTGGTATCACTTAAGCCTAACACGTTTAAATGCTTGGCAAAAGAGAAGTGCCCGCTGGTAACGCCAATAAGCTTCCTACAGTCTTTTCTGCCACGATCTAGCAAAAAAGTTGCATTCTTCTTACTAACGTTGGGGAGCATACGCTTGGTCTGTCTGCATCCAATGGAGGCATGCCATCTACGGTTGTGCTCTTCACAGATCCAATCGTTGATTGAAGCCCTCACTGAGGACGCTGGCAGACCTAGCGACGGTTCAGGTCCTGAGAAAGCTGTCTGAGATCCCGAGTTCATCGGCGATCTCATTTCCAGTTATGCCGTGATGGCCTGGAACCCAAATGAGACTCAAGGAATTTAATCTTCCGATCGCATTCAGAGAGCTCTTGCATTCCTGGATCACTTTCGAAGTGGTTAGAGGGTTGAGAAGGGCCTTAAGCACAGCTTGGCTATCGCTGCAAACAAAGATACTTCTCCCCGTCCATCCATTGTTCGTTACGTGGCTCAAGGCCATTAGGATAGCATAAGCCTCCGCTTGGAAAACGGATGCGTATGATCCCAAAGATGAGTGCAGTCGTATGTCGTCGTTCTCAACAAAGGCACCAGCACCAGAACCCTCGTCGGTTTTGGAGCCATCTGTGAAGATACGATAACAGTTCTTTCCAGGCTCAGATTCTGGAGCGAAACAGTCCTGAACCGAAGAAAAGTTGACTGAGTAATTTTGACGCAGTTTGAGCCTTGGGATCATTGTGTCAGACGGCATATCCATTAGACGTGAGTCAAAAGATATGCTGCTTGCGAGTTCCTCAAAGCTCCAGTGCGAATTGTGCCAGAGACCACATCGTTTTAAACGAGAAATGGTCTTGAGAGTACACCCCATGATGAATGTATCAAGGGGAGGAAGGTTCAACATTGCGTCGAGAGCAGCACCCGGTGTGCTGGGGAAGGCCCCCGTAACACCCAGACAAATTGTTCTTTGAAGTTTGGCAAACGAGGCAATAACGTATCTACGCGAGAGCTTATTCCACCAAACAACTGACGCATAGGAGATGATTGGTCTTATCATAGCCGTATAGATCCAAAGGACCCTTTTCGGTGAAAGACCCCATGTCTTGCCAAAAGCTCCTTTACATTGCCAGAAAACTGACAGTGCTTTAGTAGTTTTAGACTCGACATGTTTCGACCAAAGAAGTTTGTTATCCAGGATTACTCCAAGATGCTTGACTTCCTTTGAAAAGGGGATTCTGACGCCTTTAAGCGTAAGTTGGGTCAGACCAGTCAATTTTCTACGTCTCGTGAAGAGGACAACCTCGGTTTTAAGAGGATTGACGGAGAGACCGTTTCTAACACACCAGGTGTCAATCATACAAAGCGCAGCCTGTGCTCGGGAGCAGACAGCTTGGAGGCTGGAGCCAACCGAGAGCACGGCGACGTCGTCTGCATATGCATATGCGGACGTCATACCAAAACAAGTAACTAAAGCCGATCAGTTGTAGACCACAACGTAGTCAGCGAAAGGAAGGAACACATTTTGCTACGGAAATTGTGATTGAATTTTTATACAGTAAAAGTATAACTGTATTCCTGGCAAGTGAGTACCCCAAAAGAGCTATAATTTCATCTAACAAGGGGTTGCAGTGATATGAATCGTAAAAAGTTGTACAACGGAAACAAAGGAAAACAACTTTTGAGTTTTGTTTGCTCGCATTAGGACAAGAGCAACGCAACATACCTCTGTGCATTTTAATAACCTTCTACCTCTACCTACACTCAAAGGAAGCGAGCGCACTTTTACCTCATTGACCCGGATTCGATTATTTCCACACATACATGACAGGACTATCTTAAATAGTTCTCGTACGTGACATCCTACCCAATGAGGTCTACGAAAAGTCTTTGTGCACAGATTCAGTTTACGATAAGACATTCATTTCGTTTTCACTTTTATTGTTTGGCACCCGGCTATCGATTCTATGTTCTACAATCGCAACAAAGTCATCTTCCCTTTTGAATTCTTTGAAAATATTGTCCCATTGTTCGTGCCCGGTCGTAATATTTCCCTTTTGTACTCTCTGTAAGACGCGACAGCCATAAACCGCGCGAACTTCTTTTTCTGCAAAAGCGCTAATCCGTAGAATAAATTGTGGTGGCTATACTCATTTATCAAATAATAATATTTTCGCGCGACCACAAAAGTTGCTTTGCAAAATATGCTCGCAATCATGTGTCGTGTGTTCATATGGCGACTTTGTGGAGTTTGTGCGTATGTCGCGATTCTAGTCGAGAGATTCAGACACATAGAGGGAAGTCTTAATTTTAGGGGAGAAGTCTCCCATCTTTTGGCATTTAACTATGCGCGACACATAAAACTGACGTCGCAGATAAATTTCCCATTTGGCAGAGGGCTCACAAGACGACTATAATTCGTGTTCTTTTGGATCTTTTAGGATGGTTCTGTTAAAAATGGAAGATTTATTTGATAATTTTACATGGACGGTTATTATTTATGGTATGAATGTGCGTTTATGCATGAGAATCTGATTATGTGTGACAGATCGTTTTATAGTTTTTGTATAGGATGTGATAATTCTTCCGATGTTTTAAGATTATCTGTTAACGAACATATTAAAGTGAACTCTTTTTGAAGTCGTGTTCGTTGTGCAGTTAAAGGATAATAAAAATCCACAAAATGTTTTCTTATGAAATGACCAAGACTGCAAGTCTCAAACTAACTCTTGATAAACTAAATAACGACCACATTGTGTGAAGTCAAGCAGCTTTCAAAATTTTAATATAAAAGCTTGAAACAGCTCGATGAAGCTAAGAAGCTGGAATAGAAACAGACTTGCATTTGAAGAACCAAAACGTCAATTGGATGGGCAAAACAGCATTAAATTCACGTCGTACAAAGTGGGCAAGCGAAGGGTGTTGGGTTTTTTCAGATGCATTGGTCGGATTCCCTGAGTAACCTTTTCTGGAACTATATGAGGAAACGAAAACATTAAGATTTAAGAACCATTTCCAAGGATTCCATTTGAACCACAGCCCTCACCTTCCGGTATGAAAGAGAAAGATGGAAACATCAAAGTATTCCTGGATTGCCTATCAATAATAATAATAACAAAGGAAAAATACAAATAACTGTGACTTCATCAATGGAAACTGTAATCACGAATGAGAGTCGCTATTGTTAGGACGTGGTTCGTGCTACCAGAGAAATACTGAAGTAACTAACTTGAGCTTTCGGTAAGTCAGCAAAGGAACGACGACAAACCGCGTTAAGTATTACACAACTCAGGTCTTATCAGCTCCCTTGCCTCTGCTGAACAGAAAGACGTCTACAAGCTCCTTGTTCAAACTTATCAGCAATGCCCCAAACATTATATTAGTCTAATAATAATAATATATTAGTCTGCTTTTGAGACACGATGGTTTACCTTCTTTGGGGAAACTGAAGCGTTAAAATTGTTAGCAAGGAATTTTTTTTTTTAGGATGGTTATCAACACTAAATCCTCTTCACTCTTAGCAATTGAATAGGATATGCCTTGTTCTTGGTTAACACCTAGAAGAAGAATTGTGGCTATCAGTCAATACGCAAAAGACAGAACTGGTCAACAAAAGGAAAGTATGTACCGGCATTCTATGCTATTTCGTGGTTATGAGCATCAATAGTAAGGTTCATAGTAATCTAGTTTGGTGACAAACGACAGACTAAAAACAACGAACATTGTACAAAAAATGGCCTTTACTGGCATTAATGGGCAATGAGAGCCGCTTTGGCAGCGGGACTCTTTCTCAAGCTCTTAACTGTGCAAATAAAATAATAGACGACAAACAGGGATGTTTAGATAGATCAAATTGAAAGCTGTAAACACAGCCAAACAGAGCAATAGGCCCGCAAGTTGCAACTCATTTGCGTTGTTGAAGAATCTGCTTTCTCTTCAGCTTTTTATTTGTCACTGTTGTGGGCAATGAAATAAAATCGACGTTTTGACAGGAGCATGTCCTGTCCTTTGTTCCTTTTTTCAATAAAGATCCTCCGAGGAAAACAGGATACTTGCAACGCGGGGAGATTTAATGAAGTTAGTTTTATTTCGCTACCCACAAAGCCGCAGAGGAATCAGATTCTTTAGCAAAACATATAAAAAATTCTCCAGAAAAATTTTAGTGACAATATTTGCACAAACTATATACGCTATTTCAGACTTCCACAGACTATTCGACACTACTATTTTTTACAGCAGAACAGGAAAACCAAATAGCAAACCTCAATCATGGAATCAATGAGCAGATAACAATGTCGGTGAGAGATTCTTTACAGAAACTCTTGGTCTGGACAGAGTTCAGTCAGTATCCTGAAAATAAATGAAAAGATTCGTAAAGTTTTTAACAATTAAAACACTTTTTATATTTCCTCAGATGTAGGAAATATAAAAAGTGTTTTAATTGTTGAAAACTTTACTAATCTTTTCATTTATTAGATTAAAAAACACGTGGAATATTTCAACTAAAAAACTCATCCTGAAAATAGTCGCGTCTGAGATTCTAACATTGATAAATAGCTATGAAAAACAAATACGCTTCAGCTATCACAATGTACATTACGTTGGTGCATGTACAAGATAACATAACGTGGCACTCAAAACAAATTGATTAGACTGTTTGAACTTTTGGTTGCTCTGACAACTCACAAAAATGAAAAAAGAGAAAAACACACTGAAACCGTACTCAAAGCGAGTAAACGTAACAAGACCGAAGCCAAAGCCAAAGCGTTTCAGGCATAAGTTCGCTGAAGTCATAAGAAAAAGTAGATCGTATGTTACAACAGAGCGGAAATACATTTGGCGTATTTCTCACAGCTATGCCTTGTCCTTACAAGGTATGGTTGTGAGAAATGCGAGAAAATATTAAATCGATTTCAAAGGGCTAATCACGAAAGTGCTTTTCATTGCACTTGCCGATAGCTCCAGAAAGGCGATACCCTTGAAAAAAAAATGTCTTGTTTTCTGTTGGGATTCGAAGCTCCACGGCGACACAAATCTAGGCAAGAATGTCAATAAAAAACCCTACTTGTAATCTCAAACAAGAAATCGGTAAACAAAGAAGCAAACGAAAGGAAGATTAAAAGACTCCTGAGCCATAAAGAGGAAGTAATGGCCACTATTCGACAAATAGAATGCAGATGGCTCCATTTTGATGAACAAAAATTTTTTTAACTCTCTCAGGAGCACCACTTTAACTCCACACTTTCTATTCCTCTTCCCCGAATTCTATCAACTCAGAAGCAGGATTCGAAGGAAGAAAATTGGGATTTGGGACTGGGATCGGGAGGAACGGGGATTCTATAACTATGCTCAGATTGCTTGAAAATCCATAAATTGTTCTTTCCGTCTCTTTCGTTCCATGTTAGATTTTAACTAAGGCAGTCAGAAGGCATAGGGCATAAGGCATAGGGAATCACAATCACAATACCCTATTCTAATACTTTGGAGTGATTTTCGAAACCTTTATGAGAACTAGGTTTGCCCTCAACTCGCCCTGAAGTAGTACTAGGTTTTTGTTGGAGCGAGTTGGGGTAATAGATAGGGCATGTATTTTCCTTCAAATGACAGAGTAATGAGGAAATTTGATGATTTTGCGTTTCTTAGCACTGAAAACCAAGGTTATTTTTGAAAACTCCAAGGGTTTTCAAGGAAATCTGAGTTAACATTGGGTAAATTTGAATGAACGAACCTAATAGTCAGATATTTCAATACATATAACAAATGGCACAGCCAAAAAATTGACCGAAAGTCCACAAGCTTAAAAACTCTTCCATTTCCTCGTTTTTGTCTACCCACGATAAAAAGGAAGAAGTATTTAATCTAATTTTATAAAATATAAAAGCAGTCTATTGAGTATTGAAAGAACAACAATAGCCCGATTCTACCCAACCACTGACACCTCACAAGTTACAAGGACAAGGTTTTAGTCAAATCACAACTTTCCACTCAATAATGAAATTATGAAGTGGTTCTTAGCAGGTCAAAACGACTTTGTGCTTTTTGCCTTTTGCCTTTTGTTCAGAATCGCGCTATAAATCTCCTTAGCCTCCAAAATGTTTGAAGAAATTAAATAAATAAATACATTTGCGAACTTTGAAAGTTAAGCGAGAGAACGTTTTTCATCAAAGTATGATTTGTGTCGAGATACCTACTTGCCGATTCCTAACTAAAGGTGATACCCGTGCAAAACAATTGGATATTTTTGAGACTCAAATCTCGAGCTCTCACGCAATAAGCAAATATGCTTATTTACCATTACAACATGGGCACAATTGTTTGATGAAAATTGACAATAGTAGGTAATTTTGAGATCCTGATCAGTGCAGGTATTCGGTCTTTAAAATAAATACATTTGTTCAGTGGGATGAGGAAAAATTTATATTGCAACCAATATAAGTTCCCGACAAAGACCAAAAGTTTTATGTTACGAATTCTTACTTTCCGTTCAAGCCATCTTAAAATTCACACCTCAACACTTTGAAATGCTGAATTAACGCACCTTTCGGACAATTTCTTTGAATCAATATCTATCTGATATCATCATTTCTCTGATTCGAAGAATTTCATAGCATTGTCATCCTTCAGCCCAATGTCTTCCACTTCCACGAAATGTCTTATCGAACAAACTTCATTGTTGATATGTTAAGCAATTGACAACATGATTAATTGTTTCCACTTACAAAATGCACACTCATCCTGACTTTGGTATTCAAAGTCAATCGGTGTTACCAATCTCATCACTGACTCATACACCGTCACTAATCTCCCGAAACAAGCTATCGTCAATAATAAATCTGCAATAAATTGGATTCAAAGTCTAATGGTCCAGTGACAGGTCTCCTTTATTACAAAAAAAAAAGCTTGCCAATTTAGCCACCATTTATTCATCCATTTGGATATTGAATTCCTTTGAAACCGATACGACTAATGAGGATCATTTTTCATTCGATGGAAGAAGAAAGGGTCTACCTACTCGAGTGACTAATTTAAAAATTATAAAGTCGAATCAACCTGTGTAGGGATATGAACCTGATATCAAACGAAACAAAAAAGAAGATGCAAAAAAAATCGTCGATCGGTGATCGCCTTGGTGATGAAAGCGGTGGCAGCAACGAAATTACCCAGCGCGACAAAACGTTCATTTGCAGACAATAAACACATGTAGCTGTGTCACACAACAGGCGTTCACCCCACTAATTATGTGCGCAAAACGATGTGGCAAGGCAACGAAGAGAAGGCTCTCAAATTTCTTATAAAACAAACGGATTGAGGACGTGTACTGCAGATGCTTGCGAATTGGACTGAGAGTGCTTCTTAAGCACAATGGGGTGCATCTGAAGACTTTGTGAAGAGGACAGTGAGTCTAATAATGAAAGGTAAAAGCGACAAACAGAAATGAGAATTTCATAGCAAATCAAGTGAATGAAGTTTTTGATTACGCTTCTGTCATCTTCACTGGTAAAGTCTTCTCATTTTATTTAAATTGAGCCTAGGACACATCAGTCCTTAGGTCGACAAAAGCCTTATTCAAATTCAGGTTCAACTTTCGGCTTTCGACATAGGACCTCCTACTGTTTACAAGACAGGTCCACCCTTTTAACCTAGCCACAAATTTCCAAGTTCGAAAAAATACCCACAAAGTCTGACATCACTGTACGTTTGGCCAATCAATGTGAGGTGCACACTGGAAGACACAAGACAGTCGATGAAGACCTTAAAGGAGATGCGCTACATCCAGACAAAGTATCCAATTAAATATTTTTAACATTAGACTATAGGAGCTACCCTCAGCATGAGCGTCCGAAAATAACTTTCTTGGTTTTGGCTCTGGTGCCCTCATCCTCACATGGCGCTGGCTGGTTCAGCAAGACTTTGGCGATCAACTGACAAATCCATTCAGAGAGCCAAGAAGAAGGTACAGCACATTAAGTAAAGTATAAAAATGAAATTCCCCAAATCATTTGCAAGGATGGTATAGCACCACCATTAAGTGGATGCTCCCCAAAGCCTAAGCAACATCCAAACTCACTGACTGCTCGGCAAGATAAATGCGAAGTAACTTTCGGAACACTTGAAATAATTAATTATGGCATTAAGTGCTAATTTCTCGACATCTCGACTATTAGTCTGGGAGGACAGCTGCTGCGGCATGACACGCCGTGCGCCACCGACACCGCCGTCCACACCGATTGTCGTTTAAGGTACATCTACATACATAGTATACTAAATTACCAGTGGGTTATCTATCTATATCCGCCATTCCCATTACACTTTCTTTCTTTCTTTTTCGCTCCCCATTTTAAGGCTAATGGAGTATTTTTGTTGTAGGAAATGTGTGAAAGTAACCTGGCCACTTGGAACCACAAATCATATTCATTTTGCTTAAGATGCGTCAGTTCTGTCGAATTTAATTTGTGCCCGAATGACATCCGCACGACCGATGTGCTTATGTCTGGAATGGAACATCAAAGGTGGCTCTGCTGCTTTTATTCTTGTTGTGTTTGTTCTATGGAAATGGAGATGTTAATGAGCTTCTTCCCACCCTACCCACACATGGTTTTCGGAGAAAATTTCATTTATAATAATTTTTTTTTCTCTTCCTTTTTTTATATTTTTGTATTTATTTTTGGGAATTCCAGGGTAGGGCCAGAGAATGATGGGATTTGTGGTGTACTCGTATGTGTGTTTGGTGTTTCCGGAGAAGAAGATGTTTATGTTTACTTTTGGTTAATTAATATTAATTCAGTGCGGAATGAGGTTGTCAGGGCTGTTGAATGGTTTAAAAGATTAACTTTTCATGAGTTATTTTTGCTATTCTAGCTTTGGCTGGTATAGGTATAGCGTATAAAGCGCACTGAGCTGCGATATTTTCAACAAAGTCACAGCTCACAGAGCAAAAGATGCACGCCAACTGGTCTGGTGTCACTGCAAAAAATGTCGTCGTTATGAAATATGAGAGGAACGAGATTTATCTTAATGGAAGTCATTGTGTTGTCAACAACTTCAGACTTGCAAATTTGTACTGTCTGCAGGTCTTCTTTTTTTTCTTCTTCCTCAGTGAAGAATGGATGTTAATTGAAAATCGTGTACATTTTGGTCTTTTTCTTTACAAAGGGCATTGGATGTTTCAAAGCGATGGCGTTTTGTTGTCAGAATATATCAAAAACTGTCTTTGAGCATCATGTGATAAATGACAGTTATGTTACGTTGAAGAGAAGTGCGAAACGAAAACCTTGGTGATTAAAAACAATCAACTCAATGGCATTTCGCATGTTAAAAGGATGACAGACAGCTCGACCAGAGTCCTATATTAATAGCATTGCACATAGGTAGGTACCTACGAAAAGAATTCAGATCACTGTGGCACCGTAGCTAATTTCTTTATACCTTGAGAGACCAAAGGCTTTACGAACCAAGGCAAAATATATGCCATATTAGGTGTGTCTGACAGCATGGTTAGCATGGAAGGTGGAAGCTCATTAAGAGCACTTTGAAAGAAAAATTTGGGGACATTTCAAAAACATGTTCATTATTTCAACAACATTCAAAAATTATTTGAAAGCTGAAACACTATAACTAAGCTACCAATGAAAACCGTCTTAGATGCGATTCTTCTTCATTTACGGCCGGAGGCGAGTAGGTATTGTGATCACGGAGGAACCTCAACTCCCCTACTAGTCTGCTTCACAGTAGAGATCCGACTGAAGGATACTCCTATGCGTAAATGCGATGTCAGATTTTAACAACTGCAAAGTTCAGAAACTTGAAAAGTTGAAAACTGGACAGGAGGGAAACAATTTTTGGTCATGAAACCAATCAAGTTGAGGAAATTCAATGGGCAAAATCGAACTTCTTCGTAAATCATTGGTTGAAAAGTCTCAAAATGCTCCCTAGAAGGGATCCTTATTAATGGTCTGTCAAATACGGATTACCAGAGAACTTGTTCGAATATTGTCATCTCCGTAATTCATCGGTCAGACTTATACGTACAGAAAAAGCAAATTGGAAAATCGTCTTAAAATGCCTATAAGTGGAGGTAAACCGTGAAAAAACTTATCAGAAATCGCTGGAAAGCATGGAAAACTAAATGACCTCGAGCATGTTGACGTGACGAAATCAACAATAACTTCATTTCATTTCTATTCCGTGAGTCTCCTTTTTTTGTGAAACTCATAATGTAGGGTCTAATTTCCAATCGCTCTTTTTTTTGGTTTAAAGGAGTAACAGTTGAATACGTATGTACTTTTTAAAAATTAAATTTAAATAAACAGAATTAAAAAAAACTTCATATGTTTTGGCTTTATGGAACACAATGTGGTTCAAATAGCTTCCTTGACAGGCTTCAGAGCAGCGCATTCTGTAACTACAATTTCCCAAGACCTTTTTGGTGGTTTCGGGCTCAAGCTCAAAGATGACTTTGATGATATTGGCCTTAAGTCTTGAATTCGAAGTGTTTCGGATTGTTGGCATAATTTCGGTCCTTCACAGTTCCCTTAAAAAAAAAAAGAGAAAAATAGGTCGTAACGCAGCTCAGTGGGGTCCAATTGGAAATAAGTTTTCAATATTTCCCAAGAAGAATGACACTGACTTTCTGTCAAGATAACAAGCAGGAAAAACTACTCAGTATCGAAATAATTAATGATTTACAATGGAATCACTACATGGCTCTCCCCGTACGATAAATTTCACTTTTGGGTTAGATTCAATTCGTTTCCAGCAAATGAAAAGTTGTTTTCGAAAAGTAACCTGAGGGTCTTTACCTTTTATATTGAATAAAGCTCGTGTTCGTTCGTGCGGTGCACTGTTTGATAACCTCTAAGTACTCGAATTCATCACTTTAATAGTATCGGATAGCACAAGAATAGTTACCTAAACTTCCTCAGCATGTAGAGAACAATATCGAAAGAGTTTTGGGAGTTCGTTCAGGAAGTTTAAAAATAATCTGAGCCCTAGAAAGCCCTAACATTTTCTTACTGCCAAAAATTTGATATTGACGGGACTGGAAATGAATGTGAAAGTTTGAAGGCAAGAAAAGAAAATATAAAATCAAGCATCGGTTTTTGAGAGTGATGGTGATCTACAGTCTCAAACGCTTGCATTTGGACAGAAAGGGAAGGATTGCAATCAGTCTAATTTAAAGTACATACATTAGCCTTTGTAACCCAGTAGAGTAATTTGGGGTAATGTGGTATAGGTGGGTAATGTGGTACAGGCAGTTTTTTCTTAAACTAAGTAGCATACTTCAACGTCTTCTACTTTGTTAGGTGCAGATATTAATGAAACTAATAATGCGTGTTTCAACGCATTATACATTACATATCTGTCAGAAAAATAGTCAACAACAGTAATTGAAGGAGTTTGAGTTTTTTTTGGGGTGATACAAAAAGTGTTTGTGAGGTTATAAAAGTTCTGTTTCAACAGTGAAAATATATTTTTCAAAAAAATAAAAGAATCTTCTACGAAAAATACATGTAAGTTTTGCTAAAAATGTGTTTAGATTATTTTTAATAATTATTTTTGTAAAAGTATACAGCTTCGGCTAATGTGGTATACTTGGCATGGGCTAATGTGATATAGTATACCACATATAGTATAGTATACCACATTACCCACTATAAAATTGAGTTCCTTTCCAAAGTTGGCCGTTTTGTATTTTTTCTCATGATCTATTTGTTTAAATGCCTATACTTTTCATTAAAAATTAATTTTAATCATTTATCTAAATTTTTTAATTAAAAAAATTAAGGCTAGGTAGTATAGTATAGTATACCACATTAGACAGCATAGTATACCACATTACCCTTACAGTTTCAAAAGCGATGATTTCGAGGTCATATCAATATTTTGTGTACATCTTTGTTAATTGATGTTAGAATTCAACACAAAGAAATAACTTTAAGGCTTATTAGTTTTTGGTGAAATGTGCAAAGATTATGGTCATTTGCTTCACTACTTTTTCTGTTAAGTGTTAAAAACAAACATGTATACCACAATACCCCAACTTCCTCTAATTGGTATAATCTCGACTCTTTTTCACGAAAGGGTAGTCACAAATTGGTAAAATGTGATTAAAAATTGTCCCCATCTTCGTACCGTGCGCACAGGCGAGAATATGGCTTCTATATAAAAGAGTGTTGTGACATCAGCATAACATTTCACTCATATGACTGAGGAGAATTCTGCACAAAAATCTTGGATTATTCGCTACAAAGTCCATCCACTTCGTTATGAAATTTGGACCTAAGAGCAGCTTGAATTAGACAAACATTTTAGCGAAAAATCATCTTTTCCTACGATCATTGACTACTCTAACAAACAAATAAGCTTCGTCTGTCCAGAGGCCAATTAATCCACATCGCTATTTTAAAAATTCTATTTTCAGAAATGAGATCGAGAACAACGTTTTGGTTAAAGGTAGGCGTTATAGAGCCATGTTAAGAAACTTATTGGTACTGATATTGATGGCATGGATTTGGCATGAATGGCAATGTCACAATCGATCTTTTGTGTTCCAGTCGGGCAATGTCAATTAGCCGCTTCGCATTTCACCCCCTCAACCTTAAGTTGTGTGAAAACGTGACGTACCATGCCAATAATCCGGAAACTATTCAAGCACTGAGGAAAATCAGCATATTTTCTATTTGATTTAAAATCGCAAAAGAAGAAAATCAAGGAATAATATTCTTGGATCTCCAAATTCAGCATGAAAATAACTGACTGCAGCTTCAGCCACTTCCAAGTCATGACATCAGGGGCTTGTAACACAGACTTACAAGTACATGCTTGCAATACAAGTGGATAATGAAAAGTGTAAGAAATTTCTGTAACACAAAGTTGCAAGTTTGCTTGATCTTCTACAAGTAGTGTAATGGACATAATCCTACAAGTGGCTCTTGACTTTTAGACTTGTAGTTTGTGTTACAGGCTTGAGTAAAAATCTCAAAGGTGGCCGCCACTAAGGATTTGAGTTCCCCGATCGGAAAACACATTTCCGTACACAAAAAATGAAAAATTTCGTGTATTTGCATAGCACAGTATACTCCTTTGCCTTAAGACATTCAAGAAGCTAAGCAAATTGAAAACTTCACTCTTGAAGTAATCCCATATTAAAAAAGGGGGAGATTTTTTATCGAACCTCCTACAATCGAATGTCTCCTCGTAACTTGATTATCTTTAAGAGAATATGTTGTGAACAGCTGTTACTATCGTGCCTTTTGTGACTTAGCAAGTGGGCCCATTTCTTTAACTTCTACTGCAAGTAAATTTCGAAAAAGTTTAATTAATATCCATTTCCAAATGACAGAACATGACTTTTCCTTGAAAAATGTGGATTTAGACTTGAATAATCTAAAGGAAAATGTTATCTTTTCAAACTCCTGGTAAGAATTGTAGCTTGTAAGACTAAACTTAACTGACGTGATTAGGCGAGTTGAATGCAATAGATTGCTCGAAACAGAATCTATGATTTTAACCAGAACCCATGATAGCCTTGGCGAAAAGTGAAATGTTAACCTGCTCAGTAGAATGCTTTCAAACCCACTCACAGCAAAAGGCATAAGAACGAGAGGGAATTTCCGGTACGAATCAAATTTGAAATAAATAAACGCTAAAAACTCCAAAGAAGAACTGATTTAGATTCATGAAAACATTTGAGTTGAGATTATGGTTGCTGTAGACACCCTCCAAAATCATGTTCTAATTCCCAGCCCCACACATCTCATTAATAAAATATGGAGCTGCAGCTGAGCTCTATAGTGAGCTACCTACTTGATTTCAAATTAATGCCCACCTTCACCAAATGATAACACATAAATATACATCAATGTTCCATCCAACATGATTTTGCACTCCACATCGGATTGTAGATGTCTTATCACTTCATTTCAACATGATCCAGATACCTACTCACTTAATGGTCAAAAAAATAATTGCTTCTCCTAACTCGAACAGCGATGATCCGCGATAAGTTCTCGAGAGAAAACCACAAAAAAAAATACGACCGTCATAAAAGTCCAAAGCTGGTGTCAAAGATCATTTAAAAGGAAGATGTAGAACACAGATAGCTGCCAATGTGTTAAGTGGATTCTCTTTGGCCTGACACACAAGAAAGGCGCCTCTCTAAAAACTGACTTTGATGCCTAGGTATCCATGCCATAAATTCTATCAAACATGTCTCGCACCTAAATCTTTCTTATCATATTTTTCTTAATTGCCTTTCTTCACTTTACCCGCTGTGTTTTCTTCGAGTAGAACGAAACCAAACCAAACAAACATGGGGTCTCCCGTCTTCCGAAGAAGACGACAACGTTGACACCAACACGCATTTAAGCCTTTAAATCGTTTGTTCAAGCGGACTCAAAGCATCTATCGTCGTGAACTTCTCTGCCCAAGGCGTGTATCCTGTGTAACAAAAAAAAAATCGAAAAAGAGATGAAGGTCTTTGGTTTTGCTGAGTTTTCTTTTCATTTCTCTGTCAAACAAAGGCAACAACATGCTAATCTTCTGTGACAACATAAATAACGCCAGCCCTTTGATCCCAAAGAAAACACCGTACCTACGATATGGCGCATCGAACAAGGATGTCACAAAAAAGAAAACGAACCAAAGAAAACGGCCAAACAACGGAAAGGGTCCTTTTTTAAGTTTTCAACAAAACGACACGCGGGATGAGCCATGCTGTTTTCAAAATCAGTTTAGATTTGCAAATTATTCTGAAAAACTAATCAAGGACAGTTGTTGGGAAAAGGAGGGGTTGCTCTTGCTGTCTGCTGTTCCGCTATTGATTGCATTGCAACGTACTTGGTGTTTTTTCTTTTTAAATGTATAGGGTGCACACAATAGTGGCAGTTGTTTAACTAATCCCTGGGTGTCGGTGCACAAATGTCAAAAAATGTATCATTACCCCGATAGTTGGTGGTGGAGGATTTTCTTGAATTCTCTTGATTACAATTACAATCAGCCCCTATGCATGAGGAAGTCTATCAACTATCCTGAGCGTGATTCATTTGGCATTGTTCAACAGCCGCTTTACACCAAGGATAATATGTTTGCACAGGATTTTCCATTATTCGTTTGCGTGTAAATTAGGCGCAGAAGCAAACCGCTCTGGGGGTTGTGTAATGTGTAATGGTAGTCGTTACTCAACCTCGATGAACGTATACGTACCCTTGCATTGCGTTCCATATTTTATAATTAGATACAGTTTCCAAAACTTATATAGGAACATTGAATTAAACTCGAGCATCAAAGGACCTTCACCAAATGTGTTTTCAAAACACAGGCTATATGTAGGTATATGAAGTTCTTGACACTCCATTAAGTTGGAATTTTAAGTGGCGCAATCATTGACCCCTTTCTTCATCTGTATAGTGAAGGGATGTGACGGGTTCTTCTGAGTATGACAAGGAAAAAATGCACGAGGCTATATAATCCGGGATTGCATTGATATGCGTGATATGTGATGTGTACTTTGATGAGATGGTGAATTGTTATTTTATAGGCTTATTGTATCATCGCACGCAGAGTGTTGTAAAACACACGGGGTATTTGATTAAAAACATTTTTGATTAATGATGATCATTGAAGTGACGTAGGAACCTCTAACCTACCCTTCAAAATAATTAAGTGTATACCTAAGGCTTGATGTTTTTAGTTGTGTTTTGCAATTAGTTTTGCTTATTCTTCCCTTTTTTATGACGCGATCTACTAATTCAGTGAGAAGGGATAAGAGTGGTCCAAATGTTTTCATATCCTTGAAACTAATTATACAATTATTTCCTGTCAAAACCCAATCAACATAAATTCTGCAATTGGATTCTTCTTAGTCCCTCAAATTTGAAAAAGAACACAAATTGAATACAACATCGTGGTTTTGTTTTATGATGCTGAGATCGAATTAGCTATCCAGTTGATGAGAATTAGCGTATCATTTATCAAATTCGCTCACTTAGAAATGCAACTTGAGAATATTTCAGCCGGGTATTGCTCGATAGGAGCTGATGCGTATATTTGGCCTCTAATAAACTAAAAATGGAACAAAAACTTACACTTTACGACCGATGGATCGTGGCCAAAGTCTTTGTCAAGAAGCTTTCAACAGTTTTCGAATTGGTGGTTCAAAGGCACAGAGGTTATTGACTTTAATTACGTACAAGCTCAGAAAATACACAATAAATTCTTATTTCATGGATAAATAAAGTTTACGTAAGCGAATGTTATAAAAAAGACATTAAAAAATGGCAAAACTTACCTCCATTCTTGATTATTCTGACATTGTCTTCTCTTGAAGATCCAGAAAAACTTGATACGCAATTGCATAGTAGCACCATCCAAAGCAAGAACATCTTTTCCTTGAGAACGCTGGGCTTCACAATTCACATGATTTGATTAGGTATGTACATATATGAAATATGACTGATTTGCGATGAAAAATAAACTTCACTTTTAACCGAGTAAAACACTGCTCTAACGAGATCGGAAATGCATTTTTTTCATACCTAACTAAAATAATGAAAGCACAAAAAATTAAATGGTCGCGAGTTATCATCAGACACATTGAAATTCAACATCAAAAAACTAAAATAGCTTTATTTTTTTTAGAGAAAGAAGTAAACTTGGAAGGTGGCTATGTTTCTTAAAAGCAGGTTGCTAGATTATGAAAGGAACACGTAGGTAAGTGCGAGGAAAAAGCATTTGAATTGCACTTTTAATCACTAACTAAAAAAACAAAATGTCTGCTTAAAATTTACACAACCACTAACGAGACAACTTGAAACAGAACTTATTGATTACGAATTTAATTTTACTACGCACCGCACCACGCAAATAAGACCAAAAATCGGATTTTGTTTTTAAAACAAGAGGCAAATAAAGAAAATTAAAATAATGCAATGGAATTGAATAACTCTCGGAGACAAATATGTACAATTTTGTACATATGTACATATACTTAGGTACAATGTACCTACAATGCACAATTAATAGAAACTTACAAAGCTTACTTGATATTTAGGCTACCGCATTCGACGTTCCTAATTCCTTAACCGATTTTGTTTTTGTAGAAATACAATAACTTTTATCTTACGAAAATCACCAAACTTTTATTGAAACCGAACTTTTACGCACTTCTTTCAGCCATCGTTTTTTATTCAATGCCGGAAATCGCACTCCACGGTCCACGGTCCACGGTCCACGTCCACACTGTCCCTACGAAAACTGAAGAATGAAGAAATTCAAGAGACCTGACAGAGTTGAAACGGAGTTCAGTCTTTGAAAATAGGTGGTTGAGTTCAATTCCAGCCATGTAGCTACATATTGATACCAATAATAACTAAGTACAAATTATGATTCCTGAAATATGAAAAAAAAATTGTCGCTTACCCCCTCCCTGCATCTGCATCAACTACGAGAAGATTCATAGCGGTACCTCCGACCGAAAAATAGGAACTCAGAAAATTATCGTCTGGTATGTTAAAACAAAAGCCAACCCCTTTTCATTTACTGTCATCGACAACGAATGCTAACAAGCTATCATCGTCGTCGCCGTCGTCTCAACTCTTTATGTATAACGGTATCTTTGACCGAAAAGTAGGAACGTATGAGATGACCATCTGGATTCTGGAAGTAAATCAAGAGCAAGATTATGGTTTTTTGTGTGCAATGTATACCTACTTGCTACGTGGGTTATTTTGCAAGTCTTTTTTAATTTGGGGTGATTCTATTTTTAGATTTTTCTTTTGCGTATGTACTTCTTTCACTGTCTCAATACATCAAACAAAGAGTGCAGAAAATACAAATGTTATGATCAACATCGTAAGGTGATGAGGTCATCTCATACCTCAAAACGATTTTTGGCTACTGAGTAGGTAAGGTACTGCGTGAGCACAGTGTTGTGCAGCTGCATGTAGTTATAGAATGCAAAAAACTGTCAAAACAACTATGTACATTGTACACTCAGTCACGAAAGTAAGTCTACACTTAACGACTTAACCACATTCAGAAAGTTGAATATTGTTGATATTATCAACGTTGCGACAACTGCGTCGTCGTTCTTGTCTCTTCAGGCACTTTCATAAAGCAATATGTAAACATGATTTGACAACTGGCGCACCTGGAAAATTGTTTTCATTTGGGTAAACCTTAAATACGGCCATTTAATTTCAAGCTTTCGAGAGTGTAGTCTCAAAAGTTTTGGTTTACTTGTTTTGGTTTGGATGAACCTTTACGCAGCTGACGAGTTCGTCAATATTTGTACACAGCATTTTCATGACATAAATAATCTTGACAACACCTTTAAAATGATGTCAAAGTTCTTACAAAGATCTGTGTCAATAAACAGATATTGGCAGCCTGTCAAAAAAATATAAAATTTTCATTCTATTTCACTGAGTTTCAATATTTGTCAAAATGCGTCAGTTCGCGTCATCAAACCATTTACACGATACTATAATATTTTTAAAATTCTAAGGAATGATACAACTAAACAAGATAGTGGTGCGGCACTGCGTTTTCATTTTTTTAAATATAAAAAAAAAAAAAGGGTGTTCAGACGATGCGATGTGCAGAATATGCCCTAAAAGCCTAGCACAATAGAAACTCTAGCTTTCACTCGAAGTTTTGAAATTAGTAAAAAGAAACCAATGTTAAGCAAGTATTACTTTATTGTGTCAATTGAAATGAACTCAATAAAATCTGGTCCATTTCATTTAAGTTTTTTCTATTTTTTCTTAGCGAAAACTTTTAATTTCAGATGAAATTTAAGTATAAACTGTGCCTTTTTGTGTTCACCACAATGTGATTCTTCACAGACAGATAGTAAGTAATCTACATACCTACCGTGTGGTTGAAGTAAATAGTTCCATTCAGCATCTCTCTAAATCTCTCTTTGTGACTCCCACTTAACACAAATTTCCACTAGCCCTAATTTGAGTCTAGCTTTCATGCTGCCAAAACTGCAACAATAGCAATAACTTTATGTTGAGGGACAATGGAAGGGGAGTAACTAAAAATGTGTCTTCTTATTGTTGTTCTTCGATGTTCAAGTGCTTATGGCTAATTTCTCATTTGATTCCTATACTTCCGGCATTTAAGATTGAAACAGCGGTAACCGGTAGACCACTTGTTCTTTCTCCGGGAGTTGGTAAATTCTTAATTTTGTTTTCGCTTTTTATTCTTTAAATATTAAAATTAATTTTTCAATAAATTGAAAAAATTGTTTATTCATCTTAAATCTCCTTATAAATGCGGTTTCTAGATCGGTACCAATGGTGATTGCGTGTTTTTTGATAGATGCGAAAATCTTTTTTGCTTGTAATGGCGGTGCAGTGTAAAATTTTCTTCGGTTAAGAAAAATGTGTTTCCTTTGTTCTACCGGTTTTGAAAGTGAAAAAATCAAATTCATTTTGTTCGTAATCAATTGTGTATTTGAAATCGTGTCAGTGCAGTGCATTTTATAATGCATCGATCGGAAATTCATTCAGTTTTCTTTTTCCAATAAAAAAATGCCCATTTCTCCCTTTTCAAAAATTGTTGCTATGTAGATGTGCCTTCTTTATCTCCCTCTGTGCAATGTTGCTACATATATTTTAATTGTGAATTTGGTTTTCAATAATAATGAGCCCACGATTAGTTTTCTCTTCTCTTTTTTTTTTTCTACTGATAGTGATGATACCCAGTGGCCAGTGTTAATTCATTTTAGTGCGCGATATAATTATGGTGTTCGATTGTGTTTGAAGAACATTGGTATTTCCCAATGTAAAAAAGCCCAGTGTTTTGTTCTGTTGTTTTTGTTTTTTTGCAAAGAATATGTATGTAATTGGTGAAGTGTGTTGTGTTAGTTTGTGAAGGGCAAAAGTTAAAATGAAAAAAAAAGTCATTTAATATAAAATCATACCAAAAGTGTTTTGTTTGTCCAAAATTAGTTTTCTTCTTTGCCAATAGCATAGTTTTCACATAATTAAATGGTGTTAGTGATGAGTGTTTTAAAGAAAAGTTTTCAGCAGAATCAACAGGAACGACACAAAAAGGGGGTGAGTTATTCAAAGTTGTTTTATTTCTGCACAAGTTTAATTAAATACTTTTGAGTAGGTAGGTAGGTACATTGTACATAAATTCAAGTTTAGATAATACAATGGTAGGTACCAACTTTGTTCTCAGCGCTTAGGCTGTATTTTTCATGAGATAAAATTTTTGATAGGTACAAACTCATAAGTGGAAAGGTATTTAGTTCCTTGTAAAATGTAGGCAATTCAACTGCAAATTCAACATGCAATTGGAGTGGAGCAAAAATGTAAGGAAGTTTGTTGAAGAGTCTTGTGGGGTTTTTTATCTTGAGATTGATGAGGAGTTATAAATCTTTCTCAGATTTGTATGATTTTCAAAATTAGAAATTTACTAAGGTGGGTATTATACTTCCAGGTGAGCTTGGGGCTCCAAAGGTTCTCCCAAATTTCTCCTGTTGCTGCAGCAGCAAATTTTGTCTACATAGCGCTATATGGGACATGAGAGTGCCTACACTAAAGCAACAAGAATTACGCCGCTTTTTTATACATTTCTAGTTAGGGTAAACGCACTAGTACCCGGACACTTAACTTTTTTCTCAACTTTGACTTGAAACCATTTTGTAACCGTAAATGCGACCGCGGAAACTTTTATTGATTAGGTAGAGTCATTAGGGGTAAGTTCGCGCACTTTTCACTTTAAGCTCAAATTGAGAAAAGGTCATAATAGATATCAACTTAAGGTTTTTAACATTTGATTAATCAATGTTTTTAGAGCAAAAAAATGTCAAAAAAGTTAATGTTGGTGAAAGTTTTTTGTATGATTTTGTTAAAAAACCAAATCAAGTCAACTTGCGCACTCTTGCCCCGAGGTCAGGGTAAGATCGCGCAAAATGTCGGGTAAGAGCGCGCACCTAGTTTGTATTGGAATCTTAGCAGTATAAATCAATTAAATATTTTAAAATTTACTATAATACGTATATATATATACGTATATATCGTACTTCTTGAAACAGGCAACATTAGTTATTCCACAACTTCCACCTTTTCTATACACTCAAGAGAAAAATACTAGAAAAAGACAACTTAATTCAATTACTTACAAGAAATAAAACTCATATCTTATTCCTTTTAAACGAATTCAATTCAGAAAACAAAACAAAAATTAACTTAACAAAGACTATAAAATAAGATATTTTTTATTAAAATATTGCAGCCTTTGTGTTTGGAAATTCATAGATATTTTTGATACAGCCTTCACTTTTTTTAAAAAAAGATAAATAAACAAAATAAAATAAATTAAATAAAGTAAGTTAAATCTACAATGTAGTTTTTCAATTTGTAGTTTTTCTGTTTTTCTTTGTTAACCCATTTTCGGAAAACTTCTGCAATCTAAATTTTTGTAATGTGGAGATGGAGAGTTAAAAAAATGAAAACAGAGTTGAAAAACCGAAAATTTCAATACGGGGTAAGATTGCGCACTGCGCGCTCTTACCCACAAGAGCACTGCGCGATTTTACCCACAAAGCTACTTTTTTTTGATTTTATAAAACTTAATAGAAAATAACACAAATTTTGCAAAATTTTAAGCTAGATTGAAGCTTAAATGTTCACTTATTACAAAAATATGCTACTCACGATATATAGTGCAGCCACGCCGTCGCCACAAACTTTTCTGCCAGCGCTTTTTTTTTTTGGTTTGACACGTTTTTTTTCCATCCCCTATATCTTTTTAATCTAGTTGCGCACACACTCGCAAAGGACTTTTTTTGTTGATGTCTTGCAAGCTTCTCATTTCCTTATTTTTCGTTTTCGATTATTTTTTACACAGCCAAGGAAATAAGCAGTGCGCGCTCTTACCCACTGCGCGCTCTTACCCCAAATGACTCTATAAGAATATTGACTTTTCTCAATAATATGGCGTTCAAGTAAATTGCAAGGAAATCATTGTTAAAATTAATAAAATAACAATTCAGAAAAGTTCCATTTGCGTTAGTAGTACAGCAAAATTTAGTACCCAGGCGCTCTGGTTTCAGTACCCGTACACAATCATTTTAAGAGACAAGCCATGTCTGCGTACTGAAAATATAAGCCAAGCGCACATTTTTTGTATCCATACAGGGCTTGTCTCTTAAAATGATTAAATCTCTCAATGATTAACAGCCTTATTCATAATCGCATTTTAAAGATAATCAGATGATAAAACAGAAATTCTTATTCATAATAGATAATCAGCCTGATAATATGGCAAATAAAGATAATCAACGGTATTATTATTATGAATAGGAAGCTGATTAAAAAGATAATCAGTGTGTATTTAGTCAGCCGATCATCAGTGTATTATCTTTTTATTATGAATAAGGCTGTAACGGCCAATTTCTTCACACAGAACTAACGATAGATCTGGTACTAGTCCTAAAAATAACAAACAAATCGGTATCAACTCATTTCTTCACATCAAAAATTAAATAAGTTCTGTCAGTTTGAAACCGAGTACTACTTAGGACCCGGTATTAGCTAACTCTTCAAAAACAACAAAAAATATATTATTATACCAGTCATTAGTACTCAAATGAGTATCAACTCATTTCTTGACAAAACATAAACACACAAGTTCTGTCAAATTGATACGATAAATTAAATAGTACCCGACCAAAATTAGAACCAAAAAGTTGGGGGTCTAACATACAAAATCAAGTTGTTTTGTTAGAGAAAAATTTTAAAGTTTTTTGCTTTGAATCGATTGGGTATAGTTTTATGAATATGTTTCCTTTTATTGGAATTAATTTATACTTTTAGTATTGTACACTTTTTTTTGGTAGTTGGGCATGGTTTAAGGTATCTTCTATCAATTCTTTGTTGTTTCTTGCGGGATTTTTATTCTTTTCTTCCTCCCCAGGGCTCTATATGTATGTATGTAAAAAACAAACTGCATACATAAATACGACGGTACTTACCAGATCATTCACATACATATCTAATTAACTCAAAAACCAATTCATAAAGTCAAACCAACTGTAACGACAAAAATTTTCAAAAAAAAAAACTGAGAAATTTGAATTTCAATTCAAATTTATAATTTTATTTGTCAATCAAATGTCGTAAAAAGGATTCGACCAGTTTTAGACCTATCAAGTCACTAGTACTGCAGTATGGATTTAGATCTCGCATCAATGATGTGAAGAAATAGAGAAGTACTAAGTTTTATGTAGGACCAGGTATTAGAGCTAGTACCTGGTCTAGCTAGACCGGGTACTAGACCGCCTTAGTACTAATGTGAAGAAATCGGCCGTAAGTCTCTTAAAATGACTGATCTAGTATCCGAACGCTTTTGTTTCAGTATCCATACACAATTATTTTAAGAAACAACCTCTATGTACTGAAAATACATGATAATCGCACATTGTTAGTACCCGGACATCATGTCTGGGTACTGAAAAACATATTCAATTTTGGTGTTAGTGCTCGGACACCACAAATAATGGCAAAGATTTTATTAAATTTGGTTTTTTTTTGTAAATTGTTTTAGTTGATCATATTTCCAACGAAACCAATGACTTTCCATTACAATAAATTAATTATTACTTGTTCAATTGCTTACTACAAAAAACTGTTCCCACTATTTTTTTTTACCTAAATCGACAACGAGGCCGCACCTTCAAACCTTAAGCTATAAAATGACGCGTAGTTCTTAAAGCACGCATTTCGAGTACCTGAAACTTTGCATGCATGTATAGGACACATTGAAGGACCCATGTTTGTTGTTGTTTGTGAATTTTTTTGTGTGATTTATCTATTAATCGCAAAACAAGGTCAATGTGTCCGGGTACTAATACTGTCCGGCTACTAGTCCGTTTACCCTATTGCAACGAATGAAATCCTGTCAATAACGTCTCTGTGGCTAACGCTACCGGAAAAAAGCTTTGGTGTGGTTGAGCCTAAAGTCTTTTTTTGTCCTGCCATTTAGGCAAGGTTAAAGTGGCTGTTAGCTCGGCTAACACACTTTGCCCCGTTGTGCCCATTGTGATACAACAATGGATCTAATATATCCTTATCATAATGGAACCATCGAGCTTACAATGAAGCGGGAAAGACGCAGGGCGTCGATATGAGTAAGATCACTAGGGTCATCAAAGAAATGCGAACCTATAGTGTATCCTACGTTTGCGAGCTAAAGCTGGGTATGAAAAGAGAAGGTGGGAAATAGTTTTTAGTTAGTTTAGTTTTTAGTTTTTAGCTTCTGCAAAAAATCGTTTGAGACGACGCGGCATGTCTTCCAATAAGACAGTGTCCTGTGATGACTCTTATCGTAGAACTAATGTGTTTTCTTTTCAGAGAGATCAAGCCGTTCGACCGCTTAAGATCTAGCTTTCGGGCTGCTTGACTGTCTCAGATTAGCTTTCTTGTATGCGTCCTGCTTGAGCAAGAGTTTGCATGTAGCGATTGGTATGGCGATACTCTCCGTTTTCGGTGAGAAGGGAAGAAGTGTTCTGTTTCTGTTTCTGCATTTAAGACGAGGTCTTCCCCTTCCGCGATTCACCTGAAATGTGCTGTAGTCACACCGAAGCATCGCTGTGTATCCGATCTTTCTGTCCCAGTCATGATAGTCTCGCGATGTGAACTCTTCTAGACATGCCGCGGTAACGCTCGTAGTTCGTTGTTGAATCTTTTTTTCCGCACAACATTGTTTTCACATACGGGTCCAAATATCACCACGGGGTTGTTTTCTTTCGAAGTGAGCAAGGTTGAGGGTTTACTCATACACTTTTCCATAGTCTTTTCATCAGAGAGAGGGTTTTATTTCTCAATTACCTTCTTAACCCAAACGCAGCGATTTGGTTTCCGTGTCTATAGAGGATCCGAGGTAGACAAAGTCGTGTGTTAATTCCTCCATGTTCTCTGTCGTTGTTTGATGGCAGCGTATACTTCGTTTTGCCCGCATTATTTTTGGCGGTTCTGTTTAGATGCTTGCAAAACCACCAATGGCATCATGCTTTCTTCTTCCCATTACGTCAATACCTTAGCGAGCAACCGTTCAACCTTTTTGTCTACTTTTGTTCGTGTAAATCTCGTTGTATTGGCCAAAGCCAGTCCTTGTTCTTATTTGCATCAACATTTGCCTTCTGTTGCCTGCATTCTTTATCGAACCATGGGTTTGGTTTTGCAGGCCGAGTGAAAGGCAAAACATGTAAAAACATCCATCAGAAGCGTCATCGAGAGGTCTGGTGAACTAAACTATGATTTTCAAAGTAAATTTGCACAATTCAGAAGCATTGCCCTGAAGTAAGTCTATTCAGAGTGAGACGGAAGTATGTTCTCACCCCAAATATATCGCCCATTGTCAAATTTGCCAATTTATGAACCAAACCTCTTAAAGAAACGCCCTTTATAAGTTCCATAAACCGATCTGAGCATTGTTAAAATAAAATTAATGAACATTAATGAAGTAGAAAAACGAAACTCTATTGCGTTTCCATTGAGCATTTTTCCAAGCAAAACCAATCTTCCAGAGAAAATTAAAAAAAAAACTCGTAAGCCAACTTGCAAAGATTTAAACTCCGAGAAAGAAAACCCCTACACGTGTCTATGAGCTTAGTAATTAAACTTTTTTTGTGATATTTTGTAGCAACCAAAGCTTAAGTTTGAAAACACGTCACATGAAATACGATCTGATCACACGACCAAACGGACATCCGTTTAAGATTAACTACCCACAGGACGATTTCTCTGGTTCTTCTTTCTCAAAAGTGAAAGATATTCTTAAGACGTCGTATCTATAAGAACACAAAATTAATCAGCTTTGATGGAGGAAAACATTAAACGTCGTCCTATATTTTCAAAACGATTATACGGACAGTGTAGATTGTGTAGGTCTCCAAGGAGCGAGGATTTACAGAAGCACTGCTGGCACATATTGGAAAACATCAATTATTTCCGAATCAAAAGGGATAATGAAGGAAATCAGGAGATTTTGATATGTGGATCCTGTGTGCAGTGCATGAAAGAAAGAATTCGATTTCGAACTGACCCTCATAGTGTAGCTAGCGGCAGATGTAAAACATCAATAACCCTCAAGAATGACACATTTTGAGAGCACTGTCCGCATTGAAGCGTTACCTCGCAAAAAAGATTTATTATACCCACAAACTGACTATACCTCTCCTGAACATCATCATCGTCATCATCATTGTTCCCAAGGACAAACCAAATATGTAGTTCCATACCACCACCAAAAGGATAACAATAATAATCTATCTCCGAATGGTCATTGTGTGTCTGAGCTGAGCTAGAGAAGGATTCCAATTAAGATACCCACCATATACCCATTTAGAGACAAACATAGCTACTCTCATCCATACGCACCCAATGGGATTCAAGTGAACCTCAATTAGTGTGTGATTCCTATGCGTTTTTAGGATAACTGTGAGAATATGATTTTAAATTGCCCAAGCAATACACATCGATTGAGAGATACAAACTGTGTGATGGCCACTGTTTTGAGTCAGTCCAGTGACCAAGGGATGATTGTGATGGGAGGGTACACCCTCATGGGAAAAATACAAATCCACAGATTTGGATGGTTCGACCACAAAAGTGTTTGCATTGTGCAATTATTAGTCAATTTTCAATATGAAGAAGAAAATCTGAAAATATACAGAAACAAGTAGCTACGGGTGTTTGCGTGGAAATGAGTTTTCAGCGCAGCGAAATCAATTTATTTCACTCAAACTCCAATTGATTGGTTTCAATGAGGATGCTGTGTTCAGAGTACACTCATAGTAGAGGTAGGGGCGACTCATTAATCATAACAAAATTTAATGAATGCAGTATTTATTTAATTATCATAGTTTGCATTACAAATAATAATTTATTTTTATTTTTCATTTTTTTTAATACAGCGTTTGAAGTCTTTCACGTTTGCATTAAAAATGTTGACTTAAAACAATAATTGCTATTTTAATTAGCATAAAACATTAAATATGGATAAGTGGGACTATTTAAATCAATATAATGTTTCATGGGATGTAGGTATTTTCTCTTCTTTCGTTTGTGCTTCCGGATATTTGTTATTTGGTTTGAACTTCCTGTTGTATGTGCATATGTCGATATACCTATTTGCTATGGTAGATCATTGTTGATTGGTATTTCAAAAATACTGTCTTTGTGTTATATTTTTTAAACAACTAAATTACAAATTATTACAGGATTTTTGCATTCACTTTGACAGAGCGTAAAATATTTTAGACTTTTTTTTAGTTTGGACAGCGAAGGTATTAAACTCACTACCATTACCTTGAAGAAAATTGGGAGCATTTTTTGTGAATTCGTGCTAAAATGCGGAATTTATTTTTTTTAAAAGCATACTATTCTCACAGGAATTGACAATACCTCGCGAAAGTAGTACAAAGAAATAACAATTGTATTTTTCGTGATATCAACCATTCCTGAAGAGCTTTATGATAAAAACGCGTCTATGCTTCTGATAAATTGTTTATGGAAACAACCACTAAAAGCTTTGCAAGTAAACTACAATTTTTTCCTGCGACTGGGCGTCACGTCGCGGTCTTCGATGTCGGTGCCCGGCGTGCTTACAAACACTGACCTGCTTAAGTAATTTAAACTAATATGGAGCGGTATCTTTTCTCAAACATTGGTGCATTTTTTTTTCGAACAGTATGTTTGCTAATGACCGTGAAGTTTCAATAAATTCAAACTGTTGCAAGTCCCGTTTTCCAAAATTATTTTTCGGGTTATGCCTTGGAACTTAAACCCATGTTTCGGTCGGTTTTACTTCAAAAAGTTGAAGCAGAACAAATTTAATAGTTTAAGCTATTTTCAGACAGTCTTTGGATAGTGAAGTCAAGTGCAAAGTATGAGTACAACTTTTTGCGGTTGACCTGTGCAATGCTCATGTTTCAAGACCTCCTTGATAATCAACTGAAAAACTGGGTCGTTTTGACTATAAATTTATTTTAATTTATTTACACTTAGTACAAGCAGAACTTAAATCTTAAATTAAAAAATTAAATAGTTAAAAGTTGCAAAATCAAAATGAAATTAGGAGGGTTCAATTCATTGTGAGTGGGAAGCAAGAGATTTACGAAGGGTTGTTTTTGAGGTATAGAAATCGAACAGATTAAAGGAGTAATTGACATTAAGTAACTATAGTTCGTACGGTGATAGGGAATTCGGAAAAAGGGAACAGTCCCAAGATTCCTTGAATTTACGTTAAAAGATATTAAACTTAATAGCGAAGGACAATCAATGTTTCCACTTAAAAGATCTTGTACAAATATTATATCTGGAGATCTCACGTCTCCTTCGTGGAGACTGAAGATTAATAAGTTTTAAACGATCAGCATATGGAGGCAAGTGTTTTCTATCTTCCCAAGAAAGTTTATGTAAAGTGTAAAGAAGAAATCGGCTTGAACAGCTTCGAGGCGTTCGGCTTGTGTTATTTGATAAGGTGACCACAGTTGGAGGCATGTTCAAGGATTAGCTCAACGAAAGTAACGTACAGGGATTTGAGAATATACGGATTAGAAAATTCGTTCGACCAACATGTTCAGTGTGGGAGTGAAAATTGAGTTCTTTGTCACAAATGACACCTAAGTCACGAGCATAAGAAACAACGTGTATTGGTTCACCTTGTAGGTAAAAGCATCGAGCGCGAGGGGGCGAGGGTAGACGTTTGCGGGAAGAAGTTATAGCGTGGCATTTACTAACGTTGAGTTCTAAATTATTTTTGTGATACCAAACTGAGAAAATGTCTAGACTATCTTGTTTCCCTGCTAGCTTGAGTTCGGACTTGCCACCCTGGCAGAATCTTTTTACCTTTTTGTAAAACTTCCGAATCTCGTTCTTGTCATGACATCTCTCAATTTCCTCAAACGAGTGCTTCTCATACTGCTTCTTTTTCATTTTGAGAATTCGGTGTTCTTCCCTTCTTTTCTCCTTGTAGATATCGTTATACCAAAAAAAAATAAAAATTGCAGATGTTGATATGATATGCAATCTTTCTTACAACCTACAGCTTCTTACATATAAAATTTTGTCAAAATCGTGTTAGCCATTAACGAGAAAGTCGGTTTTGAAGAAACGGTACTATTGGATGTAAAACTTTTTTTACATCACAAGAAAGACAATCGAGAAATAATGCCTCACGTAAAATTTTATCGTGAAGGTTGTATGTGAAATACCGTTGTTTCAAGACCTAGAGACCCAATTCCAAAAACTCCCTCTGTAAGCTTCCTCACAGACGCTAACTGCAAATTTTGAAGAAAATCGGTCAAGCGGTTCAGGCTGTAGATCCATATACGGACAAATGTTTAAAACATTTGTTTTAAACATACGTTTAAAACACTGATTAAAACACTACAAAAATACATATCACGTTTAAAACACAATTAAAAACAATTTGTTTTAAACAAGTTTAAAACACTTAAAAAAACACATTATACTTGTTGTTAGAAGACATTAAAAAATTCACTTTATGGTTCGTTTTTTACCAAAGAGTTGGCAACTTCGATATTACTAGATGGGATTCCCCTAACTGACAAAGTGACAAGCGGTAAGGCGGTGATTCCCGCCGGTGAATGTTTATAAAACGCGGGGATTTCCCGCCGGCTTGCTTTTGTTTAGGTAGATAGGTACAATGAAAGTTGAACGAAATCGCTAAATTCATGTTGTACTTGTGTAATGTGGACACGTACTTTTTATTTTTCAATAAGTGTTTTTGTTCGACGTTATCAATGTTAACAGAGCGGAAAAAGGATCCGCTTTGGACGAACTTTATAGAAATTCCAGCCTCTAGTTCTGCCGTTGCGTTGGAGTTGGCGGAAAAAAAATAGATACTTTTGGACTTTTAATTCTTTATTTTTACACATGATATTAAAACATGTTTAAAGCAAGGTATTTAAAACAACAATGAAACATTAATAAAAAACATGTTTTTTTTGTTTTTCAACTAAAACATAATGTTTTGTTCTTTAAAAAATAACATTTTTTCCAACCCTGAGAGAGACAGACTTTTTTCGTTTTCCCTATCATCGTAATGTCAAATTTTATTTCAAAATTTTTTTTTTTTGCACGATATCAAAATTTGCTTTATATGTAGTCCTTTAATCGCAAGTAAAAAACAGTTAAATGGTACTTTGGCCCCAGGATAAAGCCACTAGCCACCACTTAACCCGTTTTTTTTTTATGCAAACGCCGATATACATAAGTCTCATGTAAAAATATAGGTCTTTTTTGGACTGAATCAACAGCATGAACAGCGACACCGTTTCGGCAAAGTAGAAATTTTTCGATTCGGAATTGACTTAGCTAAGCCATCGATGTGGCTGGTTATTTTCTTTTGTTTTGATTCTGAAGACCGAATGCTATGCAAGTCTCTGCGTTAAACACCATCCCTTTGGGTGATACAAATAATTATTAGAGTTATTGCGCGAAGAACTCATTCTTCAGTTTCGTCAAAACCTTGACTGCATTCAACTATAAATATTGTAAAATTTAAAGGATAAGCACCGCTATATGCTCAAAGTCATGAAGTTTTATAAATCGTTGACAGTCAAATTCAGTGAGGAAATGCTATCGGATTCGCCTATAGAAGGCATCCTGTTATATTGTTCCTCACTGAACTGGCCTGGAAACGAACGTAATAAAATCATGAGCCTCACGACACGTGGGGACAAGGACTAAATAAAATAGAGCATTCAAATGTTTTCTAAATTTCGTACACATATACCAACCCATTTTTCTTTAGCTTTCGAGTGGTTAGTCATTGTTAGGGTCCCCGCAAACCACAAACTTTCTATCGGCCGATAGTTTGGTCGCGGGCTTATAATCAGTATGAAGATGTATGCAAGTCCGCATACTACAACGATTTGGTATCGGTAGATAAATAAGTTTGATGGAATTTACGATTACCTTCAAACTCAACCAACCCGGCTATAGTGTGCGTGCTAATAGCCCAACCCGACTGAACTATCGGCCGATAGAAAGTTTGTGGTTTGCGGGACTTTTTAAGATTGGTTCTGCTTATAAAGTGTAAGAGAACATCGTAGGACATAATATAAGTAGTATAGGTAGCTACTTGTATTTATGTTGCTAATAAATCATTCACATATTCACGTGATTCAGGTTACTCTGTTTTGATGTGCCCATTTTGAATCCTCGCAGTGGGTGAGTGTTTCATGTGGGTCAATACTTAGCAATTATAAGCCAAAAATGTCGGCAATAGAACAGCGATATAAATGTATTGTTGTATTGTTATTCTATAAATTTATGATATGCAAATATGTTTTTTTTATTTATCAGTGATCTATTCAGTTTTGTACTAAAAGCGTGATCACCTGATCAGGTACCTCGGGTTAAGAGAAAGATAATCCGTTGGGACTGATACAGATCTCATCTTTTTGATAGAGCACAGACCTACATAGTTGCATTGGATGCATAAATCATCACGAAGATTGGGTATTGGGATCGACCGGCTAATGAAGTTGACTTTTCGATAGCATACCGAACCATAATAAACAAGTCATATTCCCTTCGACTTTACGATTTTCATTAAGTCGAAGAAGGAAGAAGAAGAAAAAGCTTCCAGAATACGCTCTAAAATATTATAATATCTGAAGCCCATTTCGCTTAGTAAAGGTAGACACTAGGACCGAATGATTGGTCTTCATTCCTTTTTTCATGCCACTCTCAAGTACCCGGACATCTAAAAAAGGACACCGAGATTTGGCTCTTCCGCTTTCCTCATTGAGTACATACATCTGAATTTCAAACAAAATTTCTACTAATCGCAGTGTTCTTAGGTCCTTACACATACTGCATCTCATGAATAGTCAAAAAAGTTCTACTGGAGGAAAAAAGAAACTGAATAGTTAGGGGTAACAAGAACAAATATAAATTTACAATTTCGGAAAACAGTCTCGTCATCGCTTTTTTGACCTTATAACCTCGTTGTACATTTCTTGCATTCAACTGTAGCACATTGATCAAACGATAAAATAACAGCAGTTCTTTTGAAGTCTTGTTTAAGATGAGCAATGTTTAAGAATAAAACTGCTGTGCGTTTCATCTGCGCTCCCTTTTGTCATTGAAAAACCTAAACAATTCACGTTTCTATGAAACTATAAAACCAATTCTAACATGTGTAACATCGTGTGCATTTTGAAAGGTCTTCTTTTTATGTTTTTATAACCCAAATAAGTAAACCTTATCCCGGGTGGGTAGCACATGTCAAAGTAGTAAAACAATAAAATGAGTCGAGCTCTGCATTTTATTTTCTACGCTTTTGCCTCTATTTAGAAAAAAATTGTTTTCTCCATGATGTTAAATAAACAAAAATAATGAGCTCTTTACTTATTACTTAGCGATCAGTCGGCCGAAGCATTAAAGGCTCCAAAGGCTTATTACAGCTATTGATTAAAGGCTACGCTACAGACACAATTAATGACCTCAACAATTGCAAAAAATCGCACTTTTATCGTTGGAAAAACACAAAAAGCGCCTTATCTCGGCAACTGAGCAAGATAGGCCGGAAATATAAATTTTTGGGGGTTTTACAAAAAAGTGGTCAGTCTCCTAATACCCACAAGGGTCATTCCACGGTAACACCGAAACTTTTCGACTCATAAAATTGTTAATCCATATGCTGATATTTTAGCGTTATAATTTTTTTTATTTTCTACGTTTTTAGTTGCTTAATCTCAATTGTAAGATTTGTAGATTTTAGCAAAAGGATTAACAATTTTATGAGTCGAAAAGTATTTGTTTCAGGTGTTACCGTGAAATGACCCACAGCTAATAACCTCAACAAATTGCAAAATATTGCACTTCCAGTCAGTAATTTCACCATTTCACCAGAAGAATAAGTCGCACAATATTGTGCCTTGAACAACTCATTAAACAGACTCCAGATTGTACACAATGCCGAATTGTTCTAAGTTCCAAGCCCTGCGACTTTATTAGTCTTATGTATATTAACAAACCAGGGCCTTGCAACCGTAATTAATGCATCAGGTGTCCTAGATTAACTTGACTTAAGTTGGTGCTAAGCTATCATTTCATTTCAAACAATAGAATTGTAGTACCTACGCCATTTAATGCCCTTTTCCAAATGCAGTCATGTGGAATGTCAACTTGTGTCATCTGTACTCAAACCCTTTCACATAAAGAACAAAGACTTTGGTTCTCTTGTCGTTTTGTGGCGCAGATGAATTGGGCGAAATAAAATTGATGCGGCAAATTTATGAAGGGTTACTTACTCTTCTATGCAAATTGTCATCGTTTCGTTGGCATTGTGTGCTTTTGTTGCGTTTGAAACTCAAATATTAGCATAAGCGTTCGTCTCTTCCACATCAAATAAATTTCTCATACTCGAGCAACCCTCGACAATGTAAACATCGGTCTTACAAAATTGAAATTAATTTGAAATAAAAAGTTGCGCCAATTCATATGCAAAGCATGGACCGGGCAAAAGCCAAGCCAACTGCTATGCAAGTATACTACGCTCTGTGCAAATCAGACACCACCCCTGTATGTAGGGGTTGTTTCTGTATGTTTGTGATTGCATAAACGGCCTTTTAGCTAGCCGTTATATGCCTTCAATAGAAAGAATCGCACTTTGGCTGAGCAGTGGGCAATTTCCGATATTACTTCAGAATTACCGCGATACATCATTGAAATGAAAAATTTTAATAGAAATCGCATGACTCTTGACAGGGGTATAAGCATGAGTTTGAGTAGGTATATGGAATGGTGTATGGGTGCACTTGAGAGGATACGCCATATGGGCCAACGTGAATGTCGTTAATCACACTTTTTAATCGACAACAGTGCCAACATGGTGTGGAATGGGAAAATCTCATCTGAATCGAAATTTAAAGTGTATATCTTTGTATGGAAAACGGGGGTGAGGAAAATCTCAAAGGGGCACTTGTTAGCCACTTGAGGCTCTTGCAACCCCCTTGACTTGGCTGGCAAGCGATATGACATGAGGTATATTATTTGTTGGCTCACGATCAGGGTTGAAATTGGATGCTGTAGGGGCCTTATCCACAATGCATATTCGGCCACTTAGAGAAGGTCTTTAAACGTTAGACGTTACAGAATTTTTTAATGGGAAAATTTTCAAAAAACACAACACAGGATTACACAGGATTTTGTATTTTGAGAACAACAAATTTACGCTGTATCAGGCAAATAAAAGCTAAACAGCACGTTAAATCTGATGCCTCAAACATAAAAAGGCGCGCCTACTCAGGCCTCTTAAAATCAATCACTGTCCAACCAAATGAAATCAAGGCATTCTATTATTTTGTAACTTTGTTTACGTTTGACTTGTAAAAACAGGACATTTTCTACTCGAAGCGAAATCTGCCGTCTCTGTTACGTGTTTTGAATCCCAACAGCAAACCAAACATGTTTCCCGACGGATATCGCTTTTCGCGAGGAATTGGCAAGTCCTCCGATAGTAAATTCATTGACATAGAGAGGGCTTTCTCGATTAGCCGTTCAATACCAGCCCCCTTCATTCCGTCACAAGCTATGGTTGTTTGAAATACGTCGAGTTTAAAGACGTGTGGTGTGTGGAGCATGTGTCTGTATTTATTTTCATTTGTAAAAGTGAGCTTATTCCCAGCTTTATCTAATTTTTGTTTAAGGCTTGGGTGAAGTTACGTGGGCTTTACGTTACAAAATTTGCGATGAAACATGAGTCGGTTGCAAACAAAATTTTTTTTTTTCACGAATGCTTTTGAAGTCAATGAAACAAACGAAGCCATAACAACTTATGAGGCCATTGTAGATAAGGCGTGCTTCTCCTTAGTTTGTCATTACGTGATCTAACGTAGTCAGAAAAGTAGGACATAGGGAATAAACGTAGCAACACGGAACCCAAACCCAAGTGAGATTGGTTTTTGGGGCCTTAGCAAAGGCGTAGAGCTGCAGTCACAGACGTTTTGTCTAAAGCACGGGTCACACACGGCTGATTGCCAGCGGCGAGTAGACAAACCGCTACTGCCAGCGGCTGATCAGCTTTGTGGGACCATGAAATTCACCACCCTCGCTGCCAGTCGGTGAGTATTTAGCAGCGGCTGGCGAAGTTGAACATGTTCTACTTTTGGCTGCTAAAATAAAAAAAAAATGCTACACGTTCTTTTTAGCTAATTTTTATTTCAAACTTTGTGACAAATATCATAAATAGGTTTAAAAACTAGAAATAAAGCTCAAAGTCAATTTTTGTATGGTTTTCTATAGCTATTTGCTGAGAGAAGCTGGAGAGTAGCAGCCGATAGTGTGACCGGGCTGCCGGCCGCTGGCTGCTTCTGATACTGCCAGCCGCTGGTAAGCGGCTGCCAAGCAGCCCTGTGTGACCCGTGCTTAAGGCAAATGTCTTCCTTTTCCAATAGTCACGTTCCTCTTATTTCTTAAAATACTTCTATTGCTTAGATTATGATGAGAAAGTACGAGTTTTCCTTTCATAGAAAAGAACTTGGTAAATTTATGTGGAAGATGTTGTAAATAGATAGGGTTTATCGAATCTATGCCTTTACAAATGCTATTCTAAGGATGACATTTGTAGCGAAGGTCATGTCATTAAGGTTCTTCTTTTTCTATTGTTAGAAGCAGATCTCAAGTAATTGAAATGTCAACGTGATCGAACTACGCTCCTGCACATTTTGCATAAAACGTTCATATTTTTGGGTTCTTTTCATTTCGGGCAGACCAAAAATTAGCGGCCCTAGGTTTTCTGCGAAATGAATTGAAAGCATTTTCGGTCAACGAAAATTTATTCAAAAGTTAAGGTAACAATTCCTAACTCGGTTGTTCGTCCAGCTCCCACATTTGGTTCGCAATGGACATGGACATTGGACAATGTAGAAGAAGTATATAGAGGAGGTTGGTAGCACTGGCAACCGAGAAAAAGATGCTCGACATGACAGCAGGAGTAACAAAGCTTGATCGTATTAGAAATACCATTATCCTTTTCAAAAATACCATCTTAGAAAAAATTGAGTACAACTGACTCTATTCCCATATTAAAAGAGAAGATCCAGAGAACCTCGTCAAAAAGACAATATCATGCATCGTTAAAACACAACGGCGCGGCCGGCGTAGCAAAAAAATAAAGATAGCCCAAAAAACTCCTGGCATGGACAAACGCAACGAAATTCATATTTGGTTGGCCTCTGTGACATAAAGTAATCCAAAACCGGGAGGCTTGCCGAATCAATCTGAGGTCAACATGGCGAGTCTAAAAGGCGGACCAGTAGTGTGTAGAAGTTAAATGGGAGATCAGTGATCCCGTCTAGATCACTATGCTCGTAACTCCGGCAAAATTAAGGAGAAAAAGAAGAATTGAGAACCAATTCCATATAAAAACAACATTATTGAGGCCCATTTATTCCATCAAATGTTGGTTTAGATTCATTCAAATGTAAGCTCCCTCAGGCCATGTGATGTGCTTTTTTCTCTAGAGTTGGGTCGGGTCGAGGGTTGACCAAAGAAAACACGTAAAACTTTGGTTATGAAGAAGGTCCAATCCTTTTATTTGTCTTAAAGCTAGTCTAATATAATCTTTATTAATTCTTATCGCTTATTCTGGTGATCGGTGGTTCCAACGCTGGTAGGTCCTTAGTCCTATGCTGGCAAAGGGGTCATCAAGTACGGGTTTTAAATCGCTGGTAAATCCACAGTAAAACACTGGCATCAACAGGTAGATCCTGGCATCAACAGTAAAATACTGGCATCAACAGGCAACAGGCATCTCGTATTTTTCAGGGTGCCTTATAAAGTTATCTACACCTAGTGCGTGTGAGTTCTATGGCTTGAGTGAAAAATATCATGTCACAACAATGGTTTGTGTATTGGCTGGCGGTAGGGTGTGCATTTGTAACTTTGTTACAAGTTCTTAACTTTCATGAAACAATCGTCTACTCCGATTGACGACGAAACAAAAATTGAGAAACGACCCCACTTGCCCAGCCCCTAGCATGCTCTGATTTGGTACCGAAAATCTACATCATAAGCCATTTGACCCCATAACTCAATCTGCACCGTGCCCCAGCATGTTGAGTCATCGATTGTGATGGCCCATTGTTTCGAGGTAGTAGAGATAATCGATTGGTAATCACGTGGCAACAAATTTGTTCTTTTTTTATAGGTTTCGTTAAAAACATCTTCAAAATCTTATGCTTTGTGGCAGTTTTTGAGAACGAATAAGTTGGTTTGAGCATGTGCTATAAGTGCTGTCATAAGCAGGGCTTATTCACAGTTTTGTTTTATGTCAGAATCGTCTTTTTACTCTTTGATTTGGCTATAAAATAAAATGCATACTACAAAAATTTAATAAAACTGTAGCTCTGTAAGAATTGGAAAACTATTCATTCATCAAACTTTGCGAGGCCTATGAGGAAAAAAATACGTTTACGCAAGCTATACGCCTATCTTCTTATCACACGACAGACGACAATATCTTTTGAACAGAATGTTTACAATGGCGTCGAATCCTAAATAGCACTGCCATTTAATTTTAAGTTTTTTTATATTTCAATTACCCCTAACTCTTACGAGTATTTAAACATTAAAGCCCGATGAGAAAATTAAGAATCATTCCAACTTTTCAAATGAGTCAAAACTCATCGTTTTATCTGAGAAATTTTTAGGTCATCAACGCATGACAAATAGCTAGGCACTGTGAGAACAAAATTTAAAAACAACTACTGCAAAATGCGGCCCTGGCTAAGGTTATTAAGTACTCCACTCACATATTCTCGCTGTCTGGCAATAATATTTCTCAAAACATTGTCGTAATTTGAATCGTTGTCGTTTCATTTTATAGGCTGCCCGCCTCTTTTCGGCTGCCAATGGAACTCTGAAGTGTGTTTACAGAATAAAATTATTTGATGCAGTCCGACGACAATATGACGCTGATGCTGCCGTTTCTATACATTCTACTGAGACTAAGACTAAGACTGAGGAAGCACTGTAATGGGTAATGGGAGTCATATTAAAATGTAAACAAAAAATGTATTTAAAAACAAGGACCCACACTAAGAATACTCGCATAAATATCTGGGATCTAGACCAGCCAGCCGCCTATCACAAGTCGATGGCTTCTTTTCATATAGCCATATGTAGTCCCGTTTGCCTTATTCGTATATCCATACTAAATACATATTTAATAATTTTTCTCTTGCTGTTGTTTGCTTCCGCATTTCTGTGTGTTGTTTGTTATATAAGCCGAAACGAAAACCCTTTGAATGGAGTTCATAGCGACGATCAGGAATCTGAAGGACATGATTGCCATTTGAATAGAATGTTATTGCGACGTGGACAAATATGTTTCTGATCTGACATCCTGCCAGTTCTTGGAATGGGAATTGCATTGGCATCACAGAAAACCCCTTTCCCTTGACGCTCCTCACAGAGAAAAGGATGTGTGGGGCTTTTCGGAAACAACAAACAACAAAACGTATGATAATATTGCTTAATGAATTATGCTCCTGCTGGTTTTTGGAATATCCTATTTGTGGACTTGGACTTGGATTTTAGACCTCTGGGTGGGTGTTGACAAAGAGTTTGAATGAAATACCATATAGAGGACATTGCTTCTGATATGTAATATTGAGTATACATATATGCATATAAAGAGGCGTATAATTTACTTGAGCTATATTGGGACTTCTTCCCATGGCTACATGTATATGAAAAAGTCAACTTGTGGCCAATTTAAGCAAAGCCAACTCTGTGGGTTACGAGACATTAATTTACCCAGTAAGAGAAACATCTTCTTCATATAAAAGGGCGTCTTGTTTATGAGTCCATTGCCTTAGACAATAATGTTTATTTGTTTGTGGAATTCATGTTCAATTATCTCAAGTTCCTTGGACGAAATTAAATTCCTCTCCAAATTGATTTTTACATATGCAAACAAATCTGTTACAGAAAATGGCAGAGGGAAGCATATTTGAAATAATGAACAACAAAGAAGCTCATATTGGAACGAAGTTTTTTAATAATTTAGTCAAAATTGTTAGTTCAGGAAATTCTTGCTCTGACTTCAATAAGGCCTTGAGGCACGTTCCTTCGCGAGCTCTTGAAGGACTCTAAGAGCTGGCTGCTTTGGTAAGTGCCAATCAAGCTGGTCTTTTCTAGTTTCTAGCCCTCCTGCTGTTTCAACGTTACAAGTATCGTGATCTCGAAGGAATCTACTAATGGGATCTTGAAGCAATGATTACGAGAGCTCTCCCAGTGGTGATCCGCACTTGGGGTACACCACAATGACCTCAGAATGCGTCGGTTAATCTCTAGTCCTAGGAAAGTACAAAAATATGACCGAATTTTTGAGTAAACCGGATAAGTAATAAAAATTGTGCGAATTTCCAAAAATTTTAAGATACCAGATAGAACTGAACGTCGTATTTGGTAAACATTTTTGGGCAAAAATGAGAAAAATAAAAATATACCGTTTTTTATCCAGGTTAAGGAACTAAGCCCTGATAGGTTCTTACGCTAAGATGGAGCCTCTGCAATTTTTATTTCTACTGATGTGAATAAATTTTACAGGTGAATTTTTTGTGGTCCACGCTGCAATTGGAAAACGCACCTAAAATATCCTCCGATCAGCACTTTGTTAGTATCACAGTCCCTATACTCCTAATCACCTCCTCCACGCCTCACTTGTTCACACACTTGTGTCGGTCGGTGCAATCAAGTGTGGCTACAACTTTTTGATTTCGCCACACATTTGTTTTGTATGCAAACGCCATTTCATCTTAAATATAAAAACGCCTAGGATTTACTCACTGACTCTGTAACGCTTGATCTTTCAAAGTCGACCTGAGGTGCCTGCATGGATACATATCTATCTAGGTTACCTTGTCACTCAAAACTAATCCCTCGAACTTGTTCTTTTAAAGTGTCATCTACAAGAAATAAAGGAGTGCATTACTCTGTTTCAAATCATACATTTTCAAGTGCAGCCTCCAGACACAGATAAAAGATAAAAGGTTTACACTGTCATTTCAAAATGTATGCCTATACTCTACTCAGAAAAATGTCAACCATATCGGTTAGCACTTTCATAGTTACATTACTCCTGTTGAGGTAGGCAAGTCAAAATGTGTCGTTTTTCCACATCTGCTGAATGGATCCCACTAACTCATTCGCTAACTGAGCCGTACGATGGCATGGAAAATGTTCTCAATGATGCCTATATGAGTAAACATCAAAGACTCGTAAATCTTCCTCCAAGCGCATCTTTGAAGATGGTTTAGGTACCTACGTTAAATATATAGCCTCACATCATCATGACGCGCATTTATTTGGTTGACTAATAAAGTGATGACATTAAGCGTTTAGCTACCACCAACACCGCTCAACTCAATGCAAGGAAAATTAAATGCCGTTCTTTATGTATGTACATTTTCATCGTGCTAATGGATGCATGATTTACTGATCATTGGAATTTTATTTTAATAACTGATTCGAAGTGCTAGAGTAAATCACATGAAGCAAAACAACGCAAAGTCACAGACGAAGTATCATTGATGTAAGAGTGGCATCAACATGTGTCAGCGCAGCTCACACACGAAGATAGTGCGGTCATGACTCGATGCAATGTTTTAAGTGCAATGTAAATTCGATTCGTACAGTTAGTGTGGCCAGTTGTGGCATTTGATTTCGTTTTTTTAGAGATCTTTGTACATTTGATTAGAAGTTGAGTTGCAGTGGAGTTGAATGAATGTGTCCTCGTTAGTCTTACCGACACGGGTGTGGCTTAATAAAAAGCATGTTTTTTCTCTTGTACTTATAGTACGTTTAGAGTCTTTCCAAATGAGGAGTTCACCCTACATCGATGTGAGTAGTCCATCAATATTTTCTGCAAGGAAATGTGCAACAGTAAACGACCGACATTTACTAACGCGGTTGCGTCACCGAAGATTCAGGCAGACCGATAGAATGATTTCGAAGAAACTGAAAAGCTTGAATAATGCCTCAAGGATCTTCCAAATCCAAGTGATTCTGCAGTCATGGCAAACTCATTTCTCAAAATTAAATTCTACACCAACATAATGAGAATACCCAGACTGACTTGACAAAAAAAATATACCGTTTGCACACACTTGTAGTTGTCGCGGTGGGAGAGGTGCTGCCAACAGCGTTTCTTGCGCAGTCGTAACTCCGAAAACGCTTTTGTTCGAGAAAACCGTGGCCTACACTTTGCCCGACGGAAATCGGATCCATTTCATTCGGATTGAATTCGGGTCAGCTCACGATTGGTAGAACCGACGAAAGGGACGAACTCACTAATTCAGTAGGTACTGGCGATTGGCATGTTCCGAATGGTGCCGATGCAGTTGAGCAGAGTGTGGACGCACTTTTAGGTGTTGTTTGGTCATTGGTAATACAAACTTGCCATTTTTTAGTTCCTTTTTTCTTTAAGAACAGCGTGGCCTTTGGCTTACGTGAAAACATGTCTTGCTGCTACGTAGGAGCAATAGGCTCGAATTCTAGAAATACCCATTTGTTTTTGAAGAGGTATCCCCATTCGCGAGTAATTAGATAGACCTTCCAGTTGTTACACTAGTCCCGTTTGGAACCAAAAAAAGATTGTAGGCCCCCTCCATTCCTCACAAATTATTGTTGAGAGAAATGCATTAGGCCCGGGACTTGTCAGACTTCTAGTCCGCTCCTTTTCTTATATTTTTTTGAATATGGTCTTTGCAAATTCGTGTAAATCTCCCCTTGAAGGACAACTGCGTCGGTGATTAGAGAGATGTACAGTCTGACGTAATCGTTTTTTTACAGGTGCCACTATGGGATCCGAATTGTTTAAAGCGGTAGGCGATGACTTGGTTAGGAGTATGCACCACCTCATTTGCAAAATATGGTCGGAAGAAAGCATGCCCGATGAATGGAACCTCAGCATTGTTTCCCCGGTCCTCAAGAAAGGAGTACCTCTGAACTGCGCCAACTACAGAAGTATCAGTCTTCTTAACATCGCGTACAAGATCCACTCTGCCGTATTGTGTGAGCGTCTGAAGCAATTCGTCAACAACCTGATAGGTCCTTATCAGTGCGGCTGTAGACCAGGAAAGTCCACCATAGACCAAATCTTCATACTACGGCAGATCTTGGAAAAAACCCAGGAGCTTCAAATCGATACCCACCACCTTTTTATCCTTTTTATCGACTTTAAGGCCGCGTATGACAGCATCCATAGAGAGGAGTTATACAGAGCCATGTCTAGTTTTGGCATCCCTATCCCTACCAAACTTGTCCGATTGTGTAGGATGACGATGGAGAACGCATGCTGCTCCATCAGGGTCGGAAAAGATCTCACCGATACATTCGATGTCAAAAAAGGTTTTAGGCAAGGCGATGCACTGTCATGCGACTTCTTCAACATCGTTCTTGAAAGAATAGTGCAAAACTCCCACGTCAACACAAGAGTTCGGATTGCTCGGATATGCCGACGATATTGACATAATTGGAAGAACGTAGCGTGATGTCAATGGCGCGTTTATGAGCATTGAGACTGAAGCGAAGAAGATGGGTTTAGTGGTCAATGAGGGCAAGACCAAGTATATGCTGTCATCAAGAAAGGACACCCAACACCGACGTATTGGACAGAACGTCACGATAGACAGCTATAACTTTGAGGTAGTTAAGGACTTTGTCTACCTAGGCGCCGCTATTAATTCAGACAACGACACCAGCGCTGAAATCAAACGAACGATCAAATAACTCTTGCCAATCGCTGTTTCTTCGGACTAAGAAGGCAATTGAGTAGTAAAGTCCTCTCTCGAGCAACTAAAGTGTCCCTGTATACGACACTTATCATCCTGGTTCTTATATATGGCGCAGAGGCATGGACCTTGTCAAAGGTAGACGAGAACGCTTTAGAATGCTTCGAGAGAAAAATTCTTCGGGTGATTTTTGATCCCGTCTGCATAGATGGAGAGTGGAGAAGAAGATTCAACGACGAACTGTACAGGCTGTACAGCGACACTGATCTGGTCAAACGAGTCAAGGTCCAGCGGCTTAGATGGTTTCGGTCATGTAGAGCGAATGGACAACAACGCTCTGGCCCGGAAAGTCTTCGAATCCAATCCCGAGGGACGGCACAGTAGAGGAAGGCCGCGACTCAGGTGGCGCACGCAAGTAGGAGAGGACATCAACCAACTTGGCGTGCAAAACTGGATGCAGCTAGCTAGGGACCGAGCTGGCTGGAGAAGCATGTTGGTTGAGGCCCTGGTCCGACCCGGACTGTAGCGCCACCTTAAGTTAGTACTATGGGATCCATTAAAAGTCTTGGAACCCTTCATGGAGCAAATTACTGCCTTCGAGCGACGTTAAACCTTTACTCTTTACTTCCTAGTGGTTTTTCGGGGTAACCACGCAGTAAATATTTTTTCTCTATTTTCCTAGATTTTTTAAACTTCAATGCAACTATTTGTAAAAATTTACTCCTTCGATAACAGAGGGTTAAAAAAAAGAAGGACGTTCAATGCAAATTTTCTTCGCAAGTTAAGGACGATGACATGCCCTCTACTTTCAACGCCCTTGCAGAATTAGTCTTCTTGCAAATATTCTTTTACAAAGAAGCTTATAAAACAGTCATTTCTGTCAACCAGTTCAGCTTGACCTTTATTTAGAAGAAATTCAGCTCAAAGTTCATGGAGAAAAAAAGAAAAAATCTCAGTTTAGACAAAGTAGAGTTGACCACACTCGCAGTAAGTGGGGGTGCCATGAACCTTCGTCAAAGTTAATGCTGTCTTTTCAGCTAGACACTTGATCACACTTAAAATCGACCAAGAACGAGGTCATCCTGCTAGACTACGTTCGTCATCTTCTCATGATTGCAAATGTGAAGGACACTGACAGCTACGATATGGCCAATCGGCGTTTTGTCGATAGTTTTTTTTTTTTTTAATTTAATACTTTTCTCTGAAAGTCAAGTCTTTAGAAGAAAAAAAAACAACACACGTGAACAGTTGTGCAGTGTAAAATTAATTTGATTGATGACCGCCTGAGTGCTGTCATGGAGGAGAAATTTATGCAGATACTAATTAAGAAAGTCAGCAGAGCGCTATATGGGTTTTTAGAGCTGTTTGTGTTGGCGGGTGTTGTTTTCTGTCATCGTGTCGTTGTCGTCTTTGCTGTCATTTTGTTGTTGCTGACGTTGTTTTTTCTTGTTTTGCCGACGACAACGACGACGGCGACGAACGAAAGAATGTACTTTTGGCTTTCTTGTTCGGTTCTTTTGAAATTCTGCCTCCGCATCTTATGGTGTTGCTTCAAACGGAGCGGCGCTGCAGACGAAGTAGTGACAACAGCAGCAGCTAGTTCCATCAATCAATAAAAATCACACACTTAATACGTTGTCGGCGACAAGTTCTTAAATTGCTGCCCGTCTGTCGACTTGGCTATAATTTTATTGTTTTTATGTATTTTTAATATTGAAAATCCTGAATGTTTGCCAAAATTCATTTGTTAATTGAAGTGATTTTTAATGGCGCCAAAGGGGCAGAGAGTAATGGGTGTATCTATAGCGTGTAGGTGTGACAACCAAATAAATTGCGAAAAACATAAAGTGCTAATTGGTGTCAATAAAGTGAGTGATTCATAACATTGCTAAATAAAACCGACAGGTTATTATAAAATAAAATTCACTTTTGAAGAGCGACTTTATTGTTTCACCATCGACAGTTAAAAGTTTGAATGTTATTTATTCTTTTGTTGGGAGAAAGGCTTTGTGTTCAGTCCAGAGTCGTAGTTGCAATTTTCTGTAAAAAGAAATGGATCATTGTTCTTTTGTTTGGAAATGTCAAAAAAATTGAGTCATAAAAGTCCTTTTTAAACATCGCTGTGCATACATTCCGTTCGTTCATATTGATACGACTAAGGAAACCAACAAAAAATATCTACTTCAAATGCTATTTTCTACTAAACATCTAAATTTGATGATAATGCATTTACCATTGAGTAGAGAAAAACTCAATATTGTCTTAGAATCACATTTGGTCGAAAATAAGGCAATAGAATCGAGGCCGAGGAGTTCTTTGCTAAAGTTCAAAGAAATGGGAGAAAATGTCAAACAAAAAGTAACTCTCGCATAAGGTGTTGAATCACAAAAAACCCAAATATGTGATAAAATTAAATACAAGTTACGAGCAACGGAGTAGATAACTGACACGACAATGCAACCGTCATTGGTCTATCAAAACTTAACATCTTTTAATCTGTAAGAAAATAGTTCACACTATTCATGTTTTCGCAGCTTATACATATAAGGTTCCTTCGTTGATTTTTTTTTTCCTTAACAATCTTATGAGATGTCAAAGATGTTAAAAAAACAACCTGGGTTTCCTAGTCCTCAAAAAACGCTAAAACACAAAGTCACCACACATCCCTGCCATTTGAACAAAAATAATATCGTTTGACAGCCCTGTTCATTATCTAAACTCGCCCCAGCAAAAACCTAGGGCGAGTTGAGGGCAAACTCATTGCTCAAAAAACGCTCAATTTAGACATTTGACGCTTTGTGACGGACACAGGGCGACTCCATGGCTTCAACGAGCGAACTTATAGAGTCTAGAAACTTCTAAACGCATAGGTACTTTTCTGTTGCTCTGTTAGTAGTGGTTTCTTCTGAAGTTTCATTCGTTTGAGATAATTTCCACTGTCACTAACTCCTTGGAATTTTGAAAGGATATATCTATGCGCACCCTACACGAGCTTACATGCGTCGTTTGCTGCCAAAAAAAGATGATGTAGTTCGTGTTCTTTCGTCTAAAACGACCTTATGAAGTTGAAAAAAACTCATCGTGTTAATCGTGTCGGTTCGTTTCGAACGAATCCATTCAGTAATTTCTAACTAAGAATGTTATTGCATATCCTGTGGGACAAAAATAATGGCCTAAAATTCGAGTGCATAGATTTTTCACCACTACCTATTTTTGTATCTGCATCTTACGTGTGTTAAAAAAATGACAAAACTAATAAAGGCTCGAAAACGAATATCAAAGCAACACCATCGATTTCCAATTTAAATGACTTAAAATAAGTTTATTTTAGATTGAGCTTGTTTGTCAGAAATGACTAGGTAATCTCGTTTTAAACCATGTTATACTACCTTAACATAAACCACACCGTTGGTGCATATTTCCCTTTGTAAATGCTTGCACCAACAACAGTTTTTTGTTGTTTTTGTCGTAGAGTCGCACGAAATGAAAACGCATATTGA